>CM035154.1:79218512-79818512 GCA_020205615.1 Panax quinquefolius | reverse complement strand
CCCGTGACTTCCATTTATGTAACTATTCATTACTACCCTTGCTGCGATGTCAGTTATATGTTCAATAATATGAGATATTGTGACAATTATTGTGACATCCCTAAATCCATGGGCTTGCTACAGTGGACTGGCGCTCACTAATTTCTTCTAAGTATAATTATTATACACTTACAATATTAACAACCAGATTATTTCCTGGAAAGAGGGGGGCTACCAAATAAACGAAGCGCAATTAAATAATCCATTTCCTTGACAGAAATTTTTAGACATTGTCAATAATATTTATTAGCCTAATAATATCATATTAGATAAAATGAGTTACTGTGTCGTGTCAATTATAATAATATAAAATACTGTGCATTTGCTACTGTGACGATTAGTGAGTTCAATAATATTAAATATTATGCAGTTGCTACTATAATAATTATTGAATCAATAATATGAAGTACTGTGCAATATCGTGTGATACTGTAGAATGTTGTGTGTCATTGTAGAATACCGCGTGTTACTGTACTTTTATCACCGGGTATTTAAATAGTAAAAATGATAGTACCGTTGACTATTCTTTTTATTAAAAAAGTTATTTATGTCGTTTTCTACATCCAAAAATATTTTGTTGTGGGGCCCACCAATGATTGGTTATTTCGGCGCTGTCGTACTTTTACCTAATATTCCCGATAGAACAAATATTCCCCGACATACTTTTATAATTTACACATATCACCCTTAACTTTAACCTTTTATTAATTTAACCATTTACTGAATAGAATAATAATTATAAGAAAAATTGAATACTTTTATTTTATAAAATTTGGGGTCTTACTACCTTTGTAATGAACAAGATTTTTGTAATTTATTTCAAATATTTATCGAATTAAATAAATATTTTAATGTATTTATTTATTAAGATAAATAAATATGTGATGAAATTATTGTGCAATAATTTAGTTAAAGTGTGTTATAATAATTAAATTAATGAATGATAATTTTATGATTTGAAGATTTAATTGAATGAGATAATTAAAATAAAAAAAATTATTAAATAATTATAATGTCGTTCTAATTTAATTTAATAATTAAATTAGAGAGTTATTAGTTTAATTAATAAAATTATAATTTATAATCGAAATTATAATTATATGTCAAATGTTAATTTGAATTATTAATTTAATTGAATTAGTTGTATAATGAGTGTGACAAATTGAATCGTGTAATATAAGTGTTATAAAAAAATAAATTAAGGAGGGGAATTTTAGTGTAGCCAAACATGGCCTTGTGGCCTTTGGCATAGTATAACTGATAGGCTCTTTGTTTTTTTTAACTGAAGAGTACGTGGGACATATACATCAGTTTAATGAGTTTGCGTATTATTCCTAAGGCTAAGTTAGAAACACAGAGAAAATACTGAGTTAGAGAAGAAGAACAAGGAGACTTACAAAGAAATTAAGAGTTTTCTATGAATTGAGAGTCAAGAAGAAGAAGAAGGCTTGTGAAACCTTGTCACCATCTTTTGCTAATATACAACAAAGGAATAAAGGTATAATTTGCTTCTAATTTCCATGTTTTGGTTTTGTAATTTTATTCTCTGTAATTGATTCTGATTAGATTAGGGTTTGAAGTGTTGATTATATTCATGTGTAATCTGATAATTATTATATATAAATAATCTTTAGTGCTCAAATTCATGGAAATTGGTTTGAAGAAGAAATTGTAAGTTAACAATGTTTTATGTGTACAAAAGTGGCTTATTTGAGGCCAAATTGGTGTTTAATTTTGAATATAATTTTTAAATTGGTTATGGATTATGTACAGATGTTAAGAAATGAAAAAAAATGTAATTTAAATGGTGTAATTTGGTTAAGAAACAAAGATTTGGTGATTAAATTCGCTAAATGTGTTGAAATATGAAGAAAATAGCAAGAACATGGTTTTAATCCTCTAAATTCGATTATGTAAGTTGTTTTAGGTGTTAGAATAATTGGCTGTATGTCTTATAAGACTTAGGTGAAGTTTTTTATGCAAGGGTTTGTCTGTATTACTGTAGAAAGTATGAAATTGGAGTTTTGGTTGTAATAGTGTTGAAGTTGCTGTAGTTTTTGTCTGCGTACTGGCGCAGAGGCAGAAATGGCGCAACAACGCCTGTTGGGTTTCTGGAATTGAGCACCAGGTAGCAATTGCTGCTAAGGCTTGGGGCGCCAGAATGGTACGTCCCTCCCCTGAAACGGAGAAAATGTGTTTTTTTAGTTGTAGTCTATAATATGTTGACGCAAACTAGCCTAGTATGCATGATGAGATGTTAATCATATTATAAGATGTAATAACACATTGTAATGCATTGTAATACCAAATATGAAGATTTTAAGTATTTACTTAACAAGTTATATAATGATTAAACTCAACGTTTGTAAGAGTTAGAGGTGAGAATTGAATGCTAAAGCTTTACATTAATTTTAAGATAGTGGGTTTTCAGATTCGTGTTGTGTGGTTAACTAATATGGTTAGATCTTAAGTTAAAGGTTATTAGAATTGAACCTATAAGGTTAATGATGGTATAACTAATCGATAATGCAACTCTAATGGTATATGTAGGGTGTTTAGCGAACGTTTATTAAATTTTTGTAGCTTATGCACGAGGCAAGTTTCCTAACTTCATTCTCTTTATAATGAATGCAAGTTTCATAACCCTATTTATTTTTTGTTGTCGAGCAAGTTCTCTAACCCTAATTTTTCATTATGCAAGTTTCTAAACCTTATGTTTATGTTGAGCAAGTTTATTGATTCCATCTTGTTTACAATTATGCAAGCTCTTGTATTCTAATTCTTTACATTGAGCGAGTTTCACATTCCTAACTTTTGTTTCTTGCTATTTAAAGCATAAATTGTTCAAGTTCATTGTCCCAAAAGAGTTTTCTAACTCTTTTGGATGTAATACCTTGTATATACAATGTCTATTCAATTGTATATTGTTGATATTCAATCTTTGACTCAAGTTTCGTTGTTCAATCTTATATTACCATGTTGAACCTTAGAATAGCAAATGAACCTTTATTTATTGGACTAATCTATAAGTGATGAGTGTTTTAAAATTCTAGAATCACTGTTAAGCTAATTCCAAACTAAACTTTCTTTATTGCGGAAATCCTAAAGTCAAACTGAGATGAACAACCCTAATATAGGGGATTATGTACGCGTTAGCGCTTAGATGTTTGTGCACAATACATGGTACGAAGGGCTAATTCCCCTAAGTACGTAAGGAAGCGTCTGTATAGTCTAAATGACTGTTAAGGTTGAGGTGGAAATACTTATTAACCTGGGCTATAGTTCATGGTCATAAGACCCTCCGATATAAATCTTAAACTTATTTTTTATTCTTGATTCGTAGAACAAGTTCTCTACTATTTCGTATTCATTGCTTACCCTTATGTTGCTGCTATTATCAATCTTTATATTAGTGAGTAATTGTTTGCTCACTCTTGTATTTAACACTGCAGCTAAAGTTGAAAAAGTTGATGACCCGTCTACTAGCAAGGGCAAGGGAAATATGTCCAAATGATGAAGACTTGTTTAAGTTTATTTACTAAATTTATGTTATGAGACTTATTTAATTATGTGATGTATTCCGAAGACTTATGTAATAATTTAAGGTTAGATTACCTGGGATTGTTTTAAGTTGATGTAACCCTTTAATGGGGAATATTATTATTTAAGTTATGTCTTTATCCTTGAATATTGGTAAATAGATGTAATTATTTTGGACAGTGAGCACTAAATCCTATGGGAATGAAGTACCCGGATTTGATGATGTCACAGGTTGGTATCAAAGCTTTAGGTTATGAACCTTAGGTGGGGAAACCTTAGGAGGTAACTGTAGATACTCGAAATTTTCTGCACACCTGTTACTAACATTGCAGGAGGGCATATTCGCGTCTTCGTAGATAACCATGGAAGACAAATTTCACATCCATTCTCGGATACCACCTAAGTTCGGGCCTCAACCACAAACACACACCGAGAGTATCAATTCCAACCTCAAAAAAAAACCCGAGTTTCATCCGTGGAGATAACCCCAAGGAATGGCTAGCAGTTCCGACGATAACCCCGGAAATGCTTGTTTCAAATGCATACAATTAGCTTCAATCTCAGACCTCCTTCCGAGGCACTCATTCTAAAGACCCAGAGATAACACCGAGAAGACAGGCACACTTAAAGATAACCCTATAGAATTAAAACACTTGGAACAGTCCAGTCTTAGATGTAACCCTGAGCAACGTATACTTTGTCAGCCCAAATCGGAGATAACCCTGGTGAGGGGCAAAATCATCATCTTGCCACCTCAACCCCCAGCGCGCCATCTCAACATTTTATACATATATTTCTACACAACAATGTCCCACAAGAGCCAAGGAGTTCCAATCCGAAAGGACTATTACGGCGTGGCAAAGACAATCGGATATAATTTGAAGCTTGAAGACCATGGGCATGGTCCCCTCTTCCTGACTTCGTACAACCTCTAATCCCATGTTATTGCGTAACTCTCAACAAAAATGGTCTGAAGAAGGTCTTATACACCTCGTTCGGATGCTCGGATTGAAGTTCTGCAAGTTAGAGCGGACATCACAGTGCACGAGTGCACGTACTTCGAGACAAGAGATTCCTCACGAACCGGGAACCCGGACACCAGCAGTGCATCTGCATTGTCATCAGTACACTTACAGACCACCAAATCTATAAATATAGAGCTTGGGGTGGCCATATTCAAGAAAAGAAGAGGCGAGGAAGCCCTGTCCAATTTTCTCTATACACACCCCATATTGAGTGCTTTCACATTTTAAACACCTGTTAGCTCACATATAGCTATATTTTACCGGCGGTAGCTGAGTGTTTTTCCAACTAGAGTCATAAAAGCCAAGCCTACTTTGGCAGCCCATTGTAAGCCTTCTCATATTCTAAAAAGCCTTTCTCTTCATCTTTGCACACACTATTCTTAACATTGAGAGTCGTGTTGTGTGTGTATGCCTAATTTTGATCTGTGGTTTTCATTTTGTTCTGTATATATATATATATATATATATATATATATATATATATATATATATATATATACTATATATATATGAACTATTGTCGATTATGTCGATGAGAGCTGATTTTTACATCCTGAGCGTTTATTTATATATATATATATATATATATATATATATATAAAAATCGCTAAGATGATAAACCGAGCCGGATTGAGAAACATCCTATGCAGATATCATTGTATATATATATATATATATATATATATATATATATTCTCACCAGTTCGAGTTTACTTCGTTCAGCCTTTTATTTGCTTTATTTACATTTCGTCCCGCTTTGAGTTACTTCGTGGCGCTTGAATGTTTTTACTATTTTCTTTACATTTAGTCCCTTTGGAGTTTACTTCATGGCGGTTGATCGTGATTTATTGCTTTATTTACATTTTGATCCCCATGGAGGTGCTTCGTGGTGGTTGATCATGTATATATATATATATATATATATATATATATATATATATATATATATATATATTTACTAGCTTTTATATATTTACATTTCGATCCCCCATGGAGGTGCTTCGTGGTGGTTGATCATGTCTGTATATATATATTTACAGCTTTTATATATATAACTGCTTACTACTTTTCATATAAACTGTGGCATCATGTGAGCCTAGGAATCATGTGATCACAGATTCAATCTACTAAATTTAGATTCGGTTCCCGTGATGGACATTTTTCAGTTGTAAGCAGCTTGTACATTATTCACGGCATTTGAATTTCCTTAGATGGCTGGCATGCCCATGAGGAGTTCGGCATCGCTATATATTATTTTCTAGAAGATGCTTCACATCTCAAAAATAAAAGTAAACAAGCTAAACATTTAATAATAAAATGGAAGTATGAAAAGGTCTCAATTACTATTGAGCACAGGGTTTGAAAAACCTCTTTTACAAAACTTCACTGCTATATCATGTTTAAAATGGAATTTTTCATACAAATTCAAATCCTTTGTATATAGGTGCGAACGAGGCCTCGCACTACTTCTAAATAAATTTCACATTAATCCACACACACACACACACACACACACATATTCATATAACAATTTCTTGAAAAGTGGCGGTCACCGTGGCAACACGGATGTTGAGGGTTGCCTAACACCTTCCCTCTGTATAAGCAAGTCTCCAGACCCTAATGAATCTAAGTTTTGCAGTGTCACATCACTGGGTCAATGTGCAAACCTTTTCTCGGTTATGTTGGTATAACCATTTAATAAAAACAACTGGCAAGTCTTACAATCAAATCGTCGACATATAAATGTCGGACCTTTTCACAACTTGTTTTTTTCAAACAAATCTCACCTAACATGAGAACACCAAAAAATAAGAACAGAAGAGGGACAATAAAAATCCCGACGTCGACAGGTGGCGATTCCGCTGGGGATCTCCAGTAAGAGGACTTAAGCCGCTACTACAAGCTTTTAAAAACAATTATATAATTGTATGTGGATGTGGATGTTGCATTTACATTTTTTATGATGAATGTGTACGAATGCATTTTACTTACTGCACTATAATATATCTGTCTGTGATATTAGTGCTTCGCACATGTCATAATTCCCATAATGGTGTGCCACGTTGCATGTGAATGTATGTTGTGTGATTCCTCCACCAGGAGGCTATCCTGTCAGTGTTTGATTACTGGACTCGTAGGGAGAATAATTCCAACGAGGCTCAGGAAAGGCACCACCCAGATTTGCTCCAGTTGAAAGATCGGATTAACTTCCCGTCAAGTATATTGCGATGATCTGGGAACCTTCATGCCAAAAAGCTGCGAGAGTAACCCTAAGATACGTCAACCTCTGATAAACCAAACGCAGAGGAAAGTCTCTTCATGCTTTCCATTTTCAATTACATGTAAAAGCATTTACTTGTAATTTTATTCCATGTTCATATTTATGTAATGGAAAATATGAAGAATATTTTCCCATACATGACATGCTATCAAGTAACATCCGTTTTGTAGGATAATATTCTTAACACGGGTATATCACATAGCATGTAAACATTTACATTATCCCTAAGACTAAACTACATAAGTCTTTTATAGGGAAACAATTGGGCTGTTACTACTCTCCAAAATCCAAAAGGCCATGAGCTTCTGACCAATCATGTCTTCTTCTGACCAGTCTAATCCCGTTTCTCGAGAAGATTTTGACGGATTAAGTAAACAAATTACAGATTTAGCTGTCCTTCTTAAAGAATTGAATTAGTCTACTCAGGGCTCAAAGATGCCTACACATACAGAATCCTCTGAATAAGGAGGAACTCAAGGTTTGGATAAAAAAAATCCAAAACCTTAGTTGGATATGACCAACAAAGACCCTGAAAACACCCATCTCAAAGGAGATCCAGACACCGGTGATATCAGGAAGAAGGTCTTTCAAATGGAAGAAACTATCCATTATCTCAAAGGGATTGGAACACACAGGAGTGTTTCATAAACTGACCTTACCATATTCCCTGGTGTTCATTATCCAGAGAAGTTCAAAACCCCTGACTTTGAAAAGTAAGACGGATTAGGGGATCCTTACACACATTTGAAGGTGTTCATCGGAGAACTTAGATCTTATGTAGAGGACGAAAAGCTCATAATGCAGTTGTTCCAGAAGAGTCTAACTGGAGAAGCCCGTTCATGGTATACCAGATTAGATAATTTAAAGATCCATAGCTGGGAAGAGATAGCTCACACCTTCCTTACTTAGTATAGTTTTCAATCTCATATGGCTCCTGACCGACACCAGATTACCAAGGTCAAGAAATAGTCTAATGAGTCTTTCAGAGGGTACGCTCAAAGGTGGAGGCGCCTTGTTGCTCAAGTTATTCCTTCTATGACAGAGTCAGAAATGGTCATGACTTTCATAGACATACAAGAAGCTCCTTTCTATGAAAGAGTTTTAGCTTGTATTGGCAAACCATTTTTTAAAATGATCAAACACAGAGAGATGGCTGAGATGGGGTTGAAGTTAGGAAATATTCAAGACCTAGCCGCTCTTAAGGCAGTTGCTGAGCACATCCAGTCCGGAACTTATGGAAACAACCACCGGAGGGTCCATAAAAAGAAACAGGAGGATGTTTCCTTGATACTACAAGGTCAACAAGGCAGTCAGAACATGCCTATACATAGGAGAAACTACTCCCCTTTCCAAGAACATTCTTCAAACCCTTTGTTGCCTAAAGGTGGAGAAGCAAAGTGCCCTTGGATGTTCACACCCTTAGGGGACTCGCTCGAGAATAATCTTGCTCTTCTGACTACTCAGAAGAAAATCACGCATCTTCTTCCACCAGCCAACCCTAATGGGAGGGGTTTCAATGCTACTCAGAAGTGTGCTTATCATGTCAAAGCACCCAGACATGAAACTCAAGATTGTTGGGCCTTGAAACATAAGATCCAAGATTTAATAGACAACGGTGAGATTGTAGTTACCAAAACAGATCAACCTCACGTGCAAGACAACCTTCTTGCTCAACACAAAGAAGAAGAGGTCAACATGATTAGTTGGAGCAGTGGACATAGTTCCAATTTTAATGGTGAATCATTACAGACCATAAAAGACGGCGTTGACAGATGGGATTACGTAAATTTTTAATTTTCTATGGAACAAAAGATGAAATCTCTTTGTAAGCAAGTTGAACAATTGGCAAAACTTCTGATCCATCAACATCAAGTCACACGCCAGTTAGTCAGCCAGAAGCATGCATGTCTCTTTCCTTTTGTTATAAATGCTCCATCATCACCTTCAGAAAGTGAAGCACTGGAGGACAAAGTTGTGAAGAGAGCAAGTGCTAAAGCCCATCGGGATTTTGCTAATAGAAGGGAATTTACGTATCTAGGCCAACCTATAGAGGAGATATTTCAGATGCTAATAACCAAAAGAAGAATCACCTCCCTTCTACATCCAATTAATCCCCGTTCAAGACGGTTCAACTCTGATGGAGTATGTCAATATCATCCACATTCTCGCGGTCATAGCACAGAAGAATGCTGGCACTCCGCCACCTTATTCAGAATTTAATTGACAGCGGTGTCCTGTAGTTGGCAGACGATGACACTGTGATACTCGAGAGTGGGAATACCTGTCCTACCAAATGGAAGGGATTAGAAGCAATAATATCCGTTGAGGCTGATGAGATTGTCGGGCCATTTCTCATACAAGCAATTCAACTCAAAGGAACTGATAAACCTTTGAAAATGGCTGCACCAGAGCCAATTTCTTTACCCTTCAGACCACAGTATGATGTTATTAGCTTACACAAAGTCCCATGGAATTATAGAGAAGCTGAAGGATCCACATCTCATAGTACTGCTACCGTGTCGAAGGAAAATCCACTGTATCTGTGAGACCCCAGATTTTATGAATTAAGATTTAAATTTCTCGAAATATTTTTTTGAATATTATGGTGTGGATTTGATATAATGTTATAGTTGTGGGTAATATTTATAAATTTTGCAAAGTAAGCAAGTGGTTATATAATATTCGATTGGTCGGGGAATATTCGTTTTAACAGGAAATATTCATATAACGGCACAATCATTGGTGGACCCCACAAGGGAAGTATTGTCGTAGTAAGAAAATGACAGAATTATCTTTTATTAAAAATAACGGCAAAAGTGTTACCGTTAAAACTGGTGAACTACCCGGTAGTAAAAGTACAGTAATATGCGTGGTTGCATAGTAGCACATGGTATTGGTTATTGATGCTTACGTGAGAAGTCACTCAGTTATACTCAATTATTGCTATAATAATTGTTGCATCATATCTCTCATATTATTGATTCAATTATCGTCACAGTATCATCTGCATAATATGATATATTATTAAATCAATAATTGAGACGACAAAGTTATTCATATTATTAAATTACAATATTTACACTGTCTAGAAGTTCTGTCAAGGAAAGGTTTGGTCATATAATTGCGTGCCAATAAGGAGAAATCCTTATCGGAAAGCCCCTTCTTTCCTGGGAACGACCTGGTTGTTAAATATTGTGAATTATAATATTAATGATGAATAAGTTCGTGTTGATTAAAGATGAAATCGATAGTTCCATTGTGTTGGAATTATTAGTGTTAGTGGAAATCGACATTTATTTCGATATTAATTGATGTCTGGAAGTTATAATTGACCACCGGGTAATTAATGCTTAGAATAAATGAGCAATTAATTGCTATTAATTCACATGATTATAACTATTTATTCACATGTGTGTACTATTGATTCACATTCTTGTACTATTAGGGGAAGTGGTGCAAGATTGATAATACTTAAAATGGAGGTATAGATAGAGGTACTATACTGTAATTCGTATTTTCACATGATTATAACTATTGATTCACATGATTGAACCATTGATTCACATTATTTACTATTAGGGGAGGTGGTACAAGTTTGATAATATTTGTAGGACTAAATTAAAAATGAAGAAAAAGAGGGAGGTATTATACTGTAATATTTCGAGCCCCAAAATGTGAAATTATCGAAACTATATTTTCCTATAAATAGAAGCTCATTCTTCGTTCATTTCTCACAAATTCACTAAAGCTATAGAGCAATTATTATAGAGAGAAATTATAGAGAGAAAGAAGAAGAAAAGTCTGCTACCTCACTATTCCAGTATCCAGTCTTCTTTTGAGGTAAGGGGTATTATTTCTTTCGTATTCATGAAGAGAGCTTATGTTATTCCAATCTTTATTATTATATTGGAATAACTTCTCTATGCGTAGTACCGCATACATAGTGAAATTCTTCTGTTATTCCATTCTTTATTATTATGTTGGAATATCCTGTCTATGCGAAGTACCGCATAAATGGTGAAATTCTTCTATTATTCAATTCTTTATTATTATGTTGGAATAATATGTCTATGTGAAGTACCGCATACATGGTGAAATTCTTCTATTATTCCATTCTTTGTTATTCTGTTGGAATAACCTGTCTGTGCGGTTTATCGCATGCCCGGTGAATTCTGTTGTTATTTCATTCTTTATTATTCGGTTGGAATATCCTTTCTGTGCGGATTACGCATGACCTGGTTCTATTATTTATTATTCTATTGGAATATCCTATCGGTGCGTATTACGCATGACCTGGTTCCATTATTTATTATTCTGTTGGAATAACCTGTCTACGCGGACTACCGTATGCATGGTGAATTCTTCTGTTATTCCATTCTTTATTATTCTGTTGGAATAACCTGTCTATGTGGATTTACCACATGTATGGTGAATGATCCTTCATATTCATTCCTTATTAAATTATGGAAATGATCTGTCTACATAGATTACCGCATAGCGGGCAAAAATCCATTTGCAGTTTCATATATTCAATTATACTCAGTTGGGAGTTTTGGCATCTATACTCCATAAAATTATTGGAATATCCTTGATATTTGTGTTTCATCCAGTATCTTTTCATGGAAATATTCTTCTTAGCATTCTTGAATTTTACTCCACAAAGAAGTATCATGTTGACAATTTGGACGTTATTGATTTCTGGATAAATTAATTTATAAATCTTTAAAATTTATCCTTGAACTTGTTTTATTAAATTATTATGCCATTGTCATCATCCTCATGCTTATATTATGATTAAAGTCATCTTTGGGTTACGTGCATAGATGGACTTGTATGATTATGACTGTCGATGTCGGGATTTTTAGTGTCCCTTTTTCGTTACTTGTTCTTTGGTGTTCTCATATTAATGTGAGATTTGTTTGAAAAAACAAATGAAAAAGGTCCGACATGTATAATGTCGACGATTTAACTTTAAGAGTCGCCAGTTGGTGTATTTAACTGGTCGCACCAATGCAACCGAAAAAGGTTTGCACATTGACCCAGTGATTTGACACTGCTAAACGGGTCTGTGAAACCGAGATACATTTTGGGTCCTGGGGCTTGATTATGCGGAGGGAAGGTGTTAGGCACCCCCCGACATCCGTGTTACCAAGGTGACCGCCACTTTTTAAAGAAACTTTTATATGAATGTGTGTGTGCGTGTGGATCAATGTGCAATTATTTGGAAGTAGTGTTGTACCTCGTTCGCACCTATATACATAGGGTTTGAATTTATAGAAAAATTCAGTTCTAATCAAGATATGACAATGAAGTTTTATAAAAAGAGGTTTTTCAAACCCTGTGCTCAATAGTAATTGAGGCCTTTGATACTTCCATTTTATTATTAAATGTTCTCCTTGTTTGCTTTTATTTTTGAGATACGAAGCATTCTCGAGAAAATAATATACAGCAGTGCCAAACTCTTCACGGGCATGAAAACCATCCAAGGAAATTAAGACACTATAAAGTAATGTACAAGCTGCTCATAGCTGAAAAATATCCATCATGGGAACCGAATCTAGATTCAGTAGACTTAATCTGTGATCACATGATTCCTAGGCTCACATGATACTGCAGTTTGTATGAAAAGCAGTAAGCAGTTATATATATAAAAGTTGAAAATATATATATACAGACTTGATCAACCACCACGAAGCAACTCCACGGGGGATCAGAAATATAAATATATAAAAGCGGTAAATATATATATATATATATATATATATATATATATATACACATATGGACATAATCAACCACCACGAAGTAAACTTGGTGGGACTAAATGTAAATAAAAGTCAGTAAAAGTGATCAACTACCACAAGTAAACTCAGGCGAGACAAATGTAAAAATAAAAGCATATATATAAAAGCGATCAACCGCCCACGCAGTAAACTCCAGGCGAGACAAAATGTATAGATAAACACTCGGCTCCTCCGCCGATAAAAAGATAGCTATATGTGAGCTATAGATGTTTATAAAAGAGGAAACACTCAATATACAAATACAATCTTTAATATACACCCCAAATATTTATTGGTGATGGTCAGTTTTAATACAAATATTGTCTTACAGAGAGCCTCGTGGGTCCACTCTCGAAATAAGTCCTCATTACATTTATTGTCACACTATTTATATGAGAATAGTGAGGACTACTAAAATATTGTTATCCACTCTCGAGAATAGGTCCTCATTACATTTATTGTCTCCTAATGTTCCCAGACCGCTAGTCCGACTAGTCCGCACTATGTTCTCATTTCACGAAGAGAACAATGAAAGCAAAAGGGTGAGCTCAACTAGCCCGATGAAATATTATGACTAAGATAATGCGAGAATAAATTATCATTAGTCTTCAACAATGTTAAAGCGATAAAATACTGATAGACATCAAGTTTAATACTGCGGTGAACAAGCAATCCATTAAAAAGAGTCAAGTAGAGAATAAAATCTACTATCTTTTATGATTTAAAAGTTTTTTCATCACTTTTATCATTTGAGACTCGACAATAAATAATCCACATCATCGAATCACCCACACTTTCTGACCAGGATATTCTTTAGTATCACGACCACAATTATCCATGCACTACTGGGCGAGGACATTCGTGTATTCATCAATGGTCATGATCATGCCAACAACATCCATCCATGCACACTACGGGCGAATGAGGACTTTTATCACATCATTTATAACATTACGGTCATGATTATACCGAATAATCCTAGTCGTAATCATACCAAGTCCATCATGCACTACTGAGGCCACGAGATGACTTTTTCAAAAAAAATATAAACATGAGGATGATGACAATGATATAAGAATTCAATAAAACAAGTTCACGAATTAATTTATCCGAGGAACTAATAACGTCCAAATTGTCGACATGATACTTCTTTGTAGAGTAAAATTCAAGAATGCTCGAAAGAATATTTCCATGAAAAGATCTTTGGATGAAGCGCAAATATCGAGGATATTCTACTAATTTCATGGAGTATAGAAGTCAAAACTTTAACCAACTAGTATAATAAGGAATGGAATAACAAAAATCAAATCACCAAGCATGCGGTAGACCATACGAGAGCGAGTTATTCAACGAGAATAATAAAAAGCGGAACCCGGTCGGCGTAAAATGCATGAGAGCAGGATATTCAGCGAATAATAAAAAGCGGAACCGAGAACCGTAAAAGCCGGATAAAAAATAATAAAGAACGAGGATATTCCAACAGATATTAATAAAATAAAGAAAGAACCGGTCCGGCGTAAAAAAAGCACTGAAAGGATGTTCAAACAGAATAATAAAGAATGGAATAACAGAAGAATTTCACCATGTATGCGGTACTTCGCATAACCAGGTTATTCCAACATAATAATAAAGAATGGAATAACAGAAGTTCTCTTCATGAAGACGAAAGAAAGAAATAATACCCTTACCTTTGAAAGAAACTGGATATAGGAGTAGTGAGGTAGCAGGCTTCTCTTCTTCTATAAATTTTCTCTCTACAATTTCTCTCTATAATAATTGCTCTATAGCTTTAGTGAATTGGTGAGAAATGAAGGAAGAATGAGCTTATATTTATAGAAAAATATAGTTTCAATAATTGCACGTTTTGGGGCTCAAAAAATTACATCTGAATACCTCCAACTTTTTCTTTATTTTTAATTTAGTCATGCAAGTATTATCAAACTTGCACCACCTCCCCGATTCAATAGTAAATCATGTGAATCAATAGTTCTAGACATGTGAAAATACGAATTATAGTATAGTACCTCCATCTATACCTCTATTTTTAACTTAGTCATGCAAGTATTATCAATCTTGCACCAACTCCCCTAATAGTAACAAGAATGTGAAACAATAGTATACACATGTGAACAAATAGTTATAATCATGTGAAATAATAGCAATCGATTGCTCATTTATCCCAGGTTAAATACCCAGATTGATCAATATAACCTCCGGACATCAAATTATTATCGAAATAAATGTTTATTTTCACTAACACAAATAATTCCAACACAATGAAACTATTTTTATCAAAAATATAAATTTTGAAATTTTGAAGTTTGACTTTTCCCAAAAAAAGTCAACTGTTGACTTTTTACGAAATAGTAAAATCCGGAAAATTTTGTGTGTTTATAGTCTATTTTACTAATTTCATCGTTCAGGACTCAAATATCACGTCCGTCTCCAAATTCAACTCAGAACCATAACTTCAATTTTAATAACATTCATCATTAATATTATAACTCACAATATTTATCAACGAGTCGTTCCCGGGAAGAGGGGGGCTTTCGATAAGGATTTCTCTCTATTGGTAGCACATTAGGTGACCAAACCTCTCCTTGTGAGAACTTCTAGACATTGTAAATATTGCAATTTAATAATATGAATAACTTTGTCGTCTCAATTATTGATTTAATAAAATAACATATTATGCGGATGATCTTTGTGACAATAATCGAATCGATAATATATGAGAGATATGATCTGACAATTCTTTGTAGCAATAATTGAGTATAAGCGAGTGACTTCTCACGTAAGCATCAATAATCAATACAAGGTGTGCTACTATTATGCAACCACGCGTATTCTTTGTACTTTTACTACTAGAGTAGTTTCAACGATATTAACGGTAAAACTTTCGTTATTATTTTTAAAATATATTTTTGTCGTTTTCTCGATCCAAAATGATAATTACATTATGGGGTCCACCAATGATTGCGTGTGTTGTCTGCGAATATTTCTGCTAAAAAGCGAATATTCTTCTCAGACCAATCGAATATAATATAACAACTTGCATACTTTGCGAAATTTATAAATACTACCCACAACTATAACATTATAACAAATTCATTCCATAATATTCAAAAATGATAATTATAGAAAAATCATCTTTATTCATAAAAGTTGGGGTCTTACAACCTCCCTTCTTATGAAATTTCACCCTCGAAATTAGGGCGTTACACGTATGTCGAATAGGTGAGGATATCTTGACTTCATCTCGATTCTAACTCCCAGTCATTTCTTCCACGTCGTGGTTTCTCCACAAAACTTTGACTTGAGGTATAACCTTGGGCGTAGAATATGATCCTTCTTATCAAGATTTTAACGGGTAACTCTTCATACGTTAAATCTTCCTCTATCACGTCGGTTCTAATTCATAATGTGGTTGGGTCTTCCACATATTTACGTAACATGGATATGTGAAAAACGTTATGAACACGAGACATACTTGGCGGTAAAAGCGAGTCTATACGCCCGCAGTTCCTACTCGATCGAGGATTAAAAATGGGCCAATGAATCGAGGATTGAGCTTTCCTCTCTTTCCAAATCTAAGTAACTCCTTTCCATGGAAGCAACACGTAACAACACATGATCTCGATATCGAATTCCACGTCCTTTCGATGAAGATCGGCATAACTCTTTTATCGATCTTGTGAGGTTTTTATCGTTGTCGGATTGTTTGAATCTTTTCCATAGTCATACGTACCAAATCCGGTCCCAACAACGTTGCTTCACCCACCTCATCCCAACATCTTTGAAGAACGACACTTTCTTCCATCTGGCGCCTCGAATGGAGCCATGCGATACTTGCTTGATAAGCTGTTGTTGTAGGAAAACTCCACCAATGGTAAGAACTTGTCCCAACTTCCTTGAAGTCGAGGACACGAGTCTTAATAAATCTTCAAGAGTTTGAATAGTCCTCTCGATTGTCCGTCCAATGCGAGGATGATATCTTAGAACTAAATCGTAAATCTGTGCCATAGCTAGCTTTTTGCAAACTAACCCAAAATCTTGAAGTGAATCTTGGGTCTCGATCGAAACTATGGATCTTGGCATACCATGCAATCTTACAATCTCGTTTATATACATACTAGCAAGGCGTTCAAGTGTATAAGTTTCTCGTATCGGTAAAAATGAAGCGGACTTGGTCGATCTATCAACAATGACCCAAATCGCATCTATGCCTTGAGAAACCTTGGGAAGACCCGATGCTTGAAATCCATGGTAATGTGCTCCCACTTCCATTCTGGAATTTCAAGTGGTTCTGATGGACCTTTTGGCACTTGATGCTCGCACTTGACTTCGTTGACAAGTTAGACACCTTGAGATAAACCCGCTATCTCTCTCTTCATATTGCTCCACCAAAATGTATGTCGAAGATCATCGCGATATTTTGGTACTCCCGAGATGGATTACAAGCGGTGTGTTGTGCGCCTCCATCATGATTTTATACTTTAACTTCGGTTCGTTAGGAACACAAAATGCAGAGTTGACTCGAAGTATTCCTTCTTCATCGATTCTTGCTTAGGCGTAGCACCTTCTTGCACTTTCTTTCTCATACGCATCGACTCCGAATGCAGTAGCTTGGCGACTTTAACCTTATCGATTAAAGTCGGTTCTACTCGTATATTACGCCATCATCACGTGGGTCCTGGTCTTTATCTCTATCTCCATCCTTTGCAAGTCATACAAAATGGGCCTTTGCGTTGACAATATCGCTTTTCGTGCCGCGTATGATCTTACTACTTAATCGTCGGCTACCACGTTCACTTTTCGAGGATGGTATTGGATGGTATGATCATAATCTTTCAATAGATTCAAGCCAACGTCGTTTGTCATGTTGAGTTCCTTTTGAGTGAAGAAATATTTGAGGCTTTTATGATCCGTAAAGATCTCCACTTTCTCCCCATACAAATAATGCCTCCAAATCTTTAGTGCAAAAACAACTAATGCCTACTCTAGATCATGAGTAGGATAATTCCTCTCATATTCTTTGAGTTATCGTGAGGCATAAAACTATGACTTTCCCATGTTGCATGAGAACACAACCTAACCCTTTGCGAAGCATCATCACTTTGTAGATGACAAATCCCTCCGATCCGGATGGTATTGTCGAGAGCAGTCTTTGAAATGAGTCTCCTCTTGAGTTCTTGAAAACTCTTCTCACATTCCTCGCTCAATGAATTTTGTATCTTTTAAAGTTAGGCTGAGTTAAGGGAGTAGCGATTAGAAAAAACCTTTCTACGAATCTCAGATAATAACCAGACTAAGCCGAGAAAGCTACGTACTTGATCATTGATTTAGGTTGCTCCCGACTTTGAATAGCTTCAATCTTTCTTTGGGTCAACGGATATTCCATGACTTGATACTACGTGCCCCAAGGAATGCTACTTCCTCGAGCGAAACTTCGCATTTCTTGAACTTGGCATAAAGCTTATATTCACGAAGCTTTTGGAGATATCGACCTCAAGTGTTGCTCATGATCTTCACGACTTTTGGAATAAATAAGGATGTCATCAATAAAGGCGACCACAAAGTGATCCAAATATTCCTTGAATACTCGGTTCATCATATCCATGAAGGCGGCGGGAGCATTAGTCGATCAAAAGACATGACTAGGAATTCATAATGCCGTCTAGGTTTCGAAAAGTCGTCTTTGGAATGTCATCCGGTTAATCTTCAATTGGTGATAGCAGGAATGAAGATCGATCTTTGAAAAGAATTTGGCTCCTTATGGCTGGTCAAACAGGTCATCAATACGTGGCAATGGGTACTTATTTTTGATGGTGACATGGTTCGACTCCAGATAATCAATACAAAATCGCATACTCCCATCTTTCTTTTCACGAATAGAATAGGAGCACCCCGAGGAGACGTCTTGGGACTAATGAAACCGATGTCTAACAATTCCTGCGATTGGGTCTTTAACTCACGAAGTTCAATAGGAGCCATTCGATATGGGGCTTTGGAAATAGGTTTTTGTCTGGGGTTCAAGGTCGATACAAAATTCAATTTCACGCTTCTGGGGTAGGCGGAAGTTCTTGAGGGAATCGTCGGAAATTCATTAACAATAAAATATCATTCAAAAGCGGCGTATTTTTTATTTAGATCAAGTGACATGAGCTAAGAAAGCTTGACATCCATTTTTCAATAAGCGAATAGCTTTATGGCTTGAGATGATAGTGATTGATTTTAATGGTTTGGTTGCTTGAATTAGCATAATAGGTTGGTTAGGAATATGAAAGCTAACAACCTTACGAAAATAATCAATTTTTGCATGATGAGTAGTTAACCAATCAATCCACAGAATCACGTCAAATGCAAGTATTTTCAATGAAATAAGATCGACGGTAATGTGAAGTGCCGATTTGAACTAAACAAGACTTATAAGCGATTGGATGTAATGAAGGTTTCTCCCAATGGAGTTTCAACGAGATAAGTCGAAGTCCATTTCTCTCCGAGTCAAATTTAAGCGTTGGCGCAGTAGGAGAAATAAAAGAATGGGTAGAACCGGTATCAAATAAGGTATAGACTTATTAGAGTTTATGATAAGCTTACCGTGATGACCTCGTTGGGTTCCTTGCTTTCTGGGAGGTCACAACAAAGCGCTCTCCCTTGCCTTTCTGGCTTTGACTTTTACGGGGCGGACCTTTGGTGCCTCTATCCTAGGTGAACTTGTCTTGATGAAAGATAAAATCGGGCTAGGTGACCTTCTCTTCCACAATTATAACATGCTTTGGATGGCATCACGTAGTTTGGACTAATGTGTCCCTCCCTCCACATTTGAAGCATATAATAGGTGGTGGTTCTCCTTCCTTCTGTGGTCTTTGGTCTTGACGTCTTTCCATCATTGTTGAATCTCTCTCTTCTTGAAATGTCCATTCTTATTGTTTTGGCCCGATTACCACCAAAGTGGTTACCATTTACGGCATCTTGATTCCCTCCACGCTTGTTGTCATAACTTGATGGCTTTCTCTCACGGTATTATCATTTTGCCGTTTGCTCTCTTTTTGGTTGGGTTGACTCGTTATCGCGTTCCAATAAGCGAGCCCTATTAACAACATCTAATACAAACACGGTTTATGAGAGATAAGATATTGGCGTATCTCGGGGTTTCAAACCTCTTAGAAACATTAGCGTCATTCTCTCCTCATTATCAACCAAATGGGACCTGGCCAAGCGGAACTAACTTCGGCAAACTTGGCCCGTCTTTGCGACACGGTCGTATTGTTTTGCTCGGTTTAATGAACTCTACCTCTTTCATATAGCGAATACTTTGGGAAAGTACTTGTCGTTGAAACGAGTTCTTGAAACTTCTCCCAAGACATCTTGATCGCGGCGGGTTGGAGTGCGCTTTCTGATTCCCACCGATGTCTGCCTCTGCTGCATGACATGAAGGTGGCGAAGGAACCTTTTGCTCCTCGGAGCAACCCAAGACATCAAATATCTTGTTGATCTGTTTTATCCACGTCTCACTTAAGAGGTTTTGGCTCTCCAAAAACTCGGTGGTCCCGACTCCTTGAAGCTGTTTTTAGCGGTGACCGTCAAGAGAGTTGCCGGTGTTTCCACCTACATTTTGGGCGAGAGCCGCTCTCGCTTTGATGTTGCATGAATTGCATGAAGCCTCGGAACATTCCATCGTTCATCATTTGGTCGGTGTTGTTGTTTGCATGAGGATTTATGGCCTTCACGATGCACATTGTCACGGTTATTGATCATGGGAGACTCAGCGGTCTCTGTGCTCCCGTTGATGTTCTCAACATTCTCGGATGCCATTTTCAAATCTTGCCACAAAAACAAGGGTTAATTAACATATCACATATTATCCCTATACTTTGATGAACCAATTAAATACCAAATAAACTTAGGTAGGTCATACTAGCGAAGAATTCCCGTCTCTCCCCCTAGTTCTTGTCTCACATCTTAGCAGGGGATCATATCCCTAAGCTTTGATACCAAGCTGTGGCACCCCCAAAATAGGTATACATCACCTATCTGAAGTCACCAAATACATGATGCAGAATACAAATACAATCTTTAATATCTGACAAAAGAGTTGTGAGTTTTAATACAAATATTGTCTTCAAGACAATATCCACTCTCGAAATAAGTCCTCATTACATTTATTGTCACACTATTTAACGAGAATAGTGAGGACTACTAATGTTATCCTCTGGACCATCACTCTCAGTTCCCCACTAGTCCCCATTACGTTCTCATTTCACGAGAGAACAATGAAAGCAAAAGGGTGAGCTCAACTAGCCCGATAAAATATTATGACTAAGATAATGCGAGAATAAATTATCATTAGTCTTCAACAATGTTAAACCGATAAAATATAATAGACATCAAGTTTAAGCTGCGGTGAAAAAGCAATCCATTAAAAGAGTCAAGTAGAGAATAAAATCTACTATCTTTTATGATTTAAAGGTTTTCATCACTTTTATCGTTGGGACTCGACAATAAATAATCCACATCATCGAATCACCCCTGCACTACGGCGAGGATATTCTTTAGTATCACGACCACAATTATCCATGCACTACGGGCGAGGACATTCGTGTATTCATCAATGGTCATGATCATGCCAACAACTATCCATCAATACTCTCACAGACCAATGAGGACTTTTATCACATCATTTATAACATTACGGTCATGATTGATTATCTAGAATAATCCACAGTCGTAATCATACCAAGTCCATCTATGCACTACTGAATACGAGATGACTTTCAAAAAATATATAAATGAGAGGATGATGACAATGATATAAGAATTCATAAAACAAGTTCACGAATTAATTTATCCGAGGAACTAATAACGTCAAATTGTCGACATGATACTTCTTTAGTAGAGTAAAATTCAAGAATGCTCGAAAGAATATTTCCATGAAAAGATCTTTGGATGAAGCGCAAATATCGAGGATATTCTACTAATTTCATGGAGTATAGAAGTCAAAACTTTAACCAATTTGAGTATAATAAGGAATGGAATAACAAAAGAAATCACCAAGCATCACGGTGAACCCTTTACATGCGAGTTATTCAACGAGAATAATAAAGAGCGGAACGAGTCGGCGTAAAACCCCTGAAGACGAGGATATTCAATAGAATAATAAAAGCGGAACCCGGTCGGCGTAAAATCCTGAACAGGATATTCAGCGATTAATAAAATGGTCGGAATAAAGAAACGGATGTTCCAACGGAAATAATAAAAGTAGTAAAGCAAAAGCCTGAGACGGATGTTCCAACGAGAATAATAAAGAATGGAATAACGAAGAAGAATTTCACCATGTATGCGGTACTTTATACGCGAGGTTATTCAACATAATAATAAAGAATGGAATAACGAAGTTCTCTTCATGAAGACGAAAGAAAGAAATAATACCCTTTACCTTTGAAAAGCTGGATATAGGAGTAGTGAGGTAGCGAGACTTCTCTTCTTACTATTTTTTCTCTCTACAATTTCTCTATATAATAATTGCTCTATAGCTTTAGTGAATTGGTGAGAAATGAAGGAAGAATGAGCTTATATTTATAGAAAAATATAGTTTCAATAATTGCACGTTTTGGGGCTCAAAAATTACGATCTGATACCTCCACTTTTCTTTTATTTTTAATTTAGTCATGCAAGTATTATCAAACTTGCACCACCTCCCCTAATAGTAAATAATGTGATTCAATAGTAAATCATGTGAATCAATAGTTCTAGACATGTGAAAATATGAATTACAGTATAGTACCTCCATCTATACCTCTATTTTTAACTTAGTCATGCAAGTATTATCAATCTTGCACCAACTCCCCTAATAGTAACAAGAATGTGAAACAATAGTATACACATGTGAACAAATAGTTATAATCATGTGAAATAATAGCAATCAATTGCTCATTTATTCGGTTAAATACCCGATTGATCAATATAACCTCCGGACATCAATTATTATCGAAATAAATGTCGATTTTCACCAACACAAATAATTCCAACACAATGAAACTATTTTTATCAAAAATATAAATTTTGAAATTTTGTTTGACTTTTCGAAAAAAGTCAACTATTGACTTTGACCAAATAGTAAAATCCGGAAAAATTTTTTGTTTATAGTCTATTTTACTAATTTCATCGTTCGGACTCAAATATCACGTCCGCGTCTCCAAATTCAACTCAAGAACACAACTTTAATTTTAATAACATTCATCATTAATATTATAACTCATAATATTTATCAACCGGTTGTTCTTTCGATAAGGATTTCTCTTTCGCATGATTAGGTGACGAACCTCTCCTTGTGAACTTAGACATTATAAATATTATTTAATAATATGAATAACTTTGTCGTCTCAATTATTGATTTAATAAAATAACATATTATGCGAGATGATCTTTGTGATAATAATCGAATCAATAATATGAGAGATATGATCACGACAATTCTTGTAGCAATAATTGAGTATAAGCGAGTGACTTCTCACGTAAGCATCGATAATCAATACCGTGTGCTTTACTATCTTTGACCATGCGTATTATTGTACTTTTACTCTGGAGTAGTTCAACATATTAACGGTAAAACTTCCGCCGTTATTTTCATAAATATATTTTTCGTTTTCTCGATCAAATAATAATTACATTGTGGGGTCCACCAATGATTACCGTAGTTATTATTCCACTGCTAAAAGCGAATATTATCGACGAAATATTCAACTTGCATACTTTGCAAAATTTATAAATACTACCCACACTATAACATTATAACAAATTCATTCCATAATATAATATAATAATTTAGAAAAATAATATTTATTCATAAAAGTTATAAACTTATAATACCTTCTTCTGATCGCTTGTTTGAGAGTTACGTAATAACATTATTATAAAAAGAGGGTTCCCATTCTTAAAGCTTCATATCATATTCAAAATGATAATTATAGAAATTGTTATATGTATGTATGTATATCGATGACATCCGTTGGGGCTATCACCAAGGATGGAGTCGCTTCCTCACTATGTTGTTTCTAGGATCGGAACTATGAAAGGTCGCGGTGTTATCGTCGAGATTTCAAAATCATCCCTCTCGGTGTTATTGCCGTTCTTTTGATCTTAGCACCTCGGGGTTATCTCCAAGATCGGAAATGACATTCACGGTGTGTGTTCCGGGTTTGAGATGAAATTCCCGGTTTGTGTTTCGGGTTGGAACTGAACTTCAGGTAGTATCCGGAATGGATATAAACTATCTTCTAGGGTTATCTCCGAAAGATAAATCTGCCCTCCTGCAATGTTAGTAATAGGCATGCAAAAAATTTTGAGTGTCTACAATGACCAGTGATTATTCGGTATAATCATAACCGTAATGTGACGAATGATGTGGTAAAAGTCCTCATTGGCCTATAGTTCATTGATGGACAAATGTTGGTATGATTATGACCAAGAATTATTCGGTATAATCATGACCATTGATGATTACATGAATATCCTTGGTCGTGGTGCAGGGATGCTGTGGTTTATTTATTAAGCTGAGTCTCAGCAATAAAGTTGATGAAAACCTTTTAAAATCATAGAAGATAGTAGATTTTATTCTCTACTTGACTCTTCTAATGGATTGCTTATTCTGCTGCAGTTGTTGATCTAAAACTTGTTGTATATTATATTCTGTCAGTTGTTATACTGTTGAAGGCTAAGGATAATTTATTCTGCATTATCTTAGTCATAATATTTCTTACTGGGCTAGTTGAGCTCACCCTTTCTTTCACTGTTCTCTTCAGGAAATGAGAATGTAGCCAGAACTAGTCGGGGAACGGAGTGACGGTCCAGATGATAGCATTAGTAGTCCTCACTATTCTACGGAATAATGTGATAATAAATGTAATGAGAACTCTATTTGAGAGTGGATATTGTCTAGAAGGCAATATTCTTGTGTAAACTCTCAGCTATGTTTTATCGTATTTTACATGACTGTTGTATAATTAAGTTGTATTTGAATTTTGTACCATGTATCTGGCGACCCAAGATGGGTGTTGTATGCCTATTTTGCGGTGTCACATTTGATATCAAAGCTTAGGGATATGATCCCTAGCTGAGATGTGAAACAAGAACTAGGAGGGGAGAGACGGGTAATTCCTTCGCTAGTATGACCTGCCTAAGTTTATTTGGTATTTAATTGGTCGGTCAGAGTATAGGGATAATATGTGATATGATAATTAACCCTTGTTTTATGGCAGTATTTGAAAATGGCATCCAAAAATGTTGAGATAAGCAATGAAGCACATGAGACCGTTGAGTCACCACATATTAATACCCAAGATAATGTACAACAGGAAGACAATAATCCTTAGGTAAACAACAACGATCAAATGATGAATGATGGGACATTCAGAGGCTTTATGCAATTCATGCAACATCAGGCGAGGGCGGCTCCTATCCAAAATGCAGGTGGAAACACTGACAACTCTCGGATGGTCACCGCTAAGCAGTTCAAGGAGCTGGGACCACCGGAGTTTTTTGGAGACCCAAAACCACTTAAGACGGAGACGTGGATAAAGCAGATCAACAAGATATTTGATGTCTTGGGATGTTCCGAGGAGCAAAAGGTTCCCTTTTCCACCTTTATGTTGCGAGCAGAAGCATATTACTGGTGGGAATCTGTAAAGCGTACTCAACCTACCGCACTGAAGATGTCTTGGGAGAAGTTCCAAGAACTATTCAACGATAAGTACTTTCCTAAAAGTATTCGTCACATGAAGGAGGTAGAGTTCATCAAGCTTGAGCAAAATAATATGACCATGGCGCAGTACGAAGCTAAGTTTGCTGAGTTGTCTCGGTTTACGTCCCACTTAGTTGATAATGAGGAGAGAATGACGCAGATGTTTCTAAGAGGTTTGAAACCCGAGATACGTCAATACCGGATTTCTCAGAAACTGTGTTTGTATTCAGATGTTGTGAATAGGGCTCAGTTATTGGAGTGCGATAATGAGTCAACCTAACCAAGAGAGAGTAGCCGACAAGTCGATAATACAAGTGATAGCAGTCATCAAACCGGTGACAACAAGCGTGGAGGGAATCAACATGCCAGAAATGCCAATCACTTCGGTGGTAATCATGGCCATGACAATAAGAGTGGACATTTCAAGAAGAGGAGATTCAACAATGATGGAAAGACGTCGTCGCCAAAGACCAAGTTGTTAAGGAAGGAGAACGACCGCCAGTCGTATGTTACAAATGTGGAGGGGAAGGACACATCAGTCCAAACTGCGTGATGCAGTCCAAAGCATGTTACAATTATGGAAAAGAAGGTCACCTAGCCCAATTTTGTCATGCACCAAAGTTAAGTCCAGCTGGGACGGTGGCACCAAAGGCGGATACGTTCAAAACAAAGTCGGTGGTTTCAGGAAGAGCGTTTTTCGTGACTTCTCAAAAAGTGAGTAACCCAAACAAAGTTAGCACGGGTTAGTTAATTATAAATTCTTGCAAAGCCTATACCTTATTAGATACCGGTTCTACCCATTCTTTTATCTCTCTTGCTTGCGCTCAATGTTTAAATTTGACTACAGAGAAGTTAGACTTTGACTTATTGGTTGAAACTTCATTAGGAGAAACCTTCATTACCTCCACAGTTTATAAATCTTGTTGATTCAAATCGACACTTTCACGTTACCTGTCAATCTTATCTCTTTGAAAATACTTGCCTTTGATGTGATTTTAGGAATTGATTGGTTAACTACTCATCATGCTTTTCGTAAGGTTGTTAGCTTTCATATTCCTAACCAACCTGTTATGCGAATTCAAGCAACCAAACCACTAAAGTTAATTATTGTCATATCAAGCCATAAGTAAAGAGCCCTGATCCTTTCGTTGTTGACTTCCTTGTGTGGAATGTCTAGAAGCGGACTTTACATGGCGACATCGTGAATGACGATGGCAAGTTAATAGGTATCAATGTGACGTACTATCCAAGTCTTGGATGTGGGTCACAGTTTTGAATGATATTTCTATTGTTAATAAATTTCCTAACGTATTCTTGAAGACTTCTTAGCCTACCCCTAGAGCGTGAAATCAAATTTTGTATTGACCCCAGTACAAAACCCATTTCTAAAACCCAAAATATTTCTTTACTTAAAACAAACGTATCACGCGCCAAAGACGTTGGCTTGAGCTGTTGAAGATTACGATCGTACCATTCAATACCATCGTGGAAAAGCGAACGTGGTAGCTGACGTGTTGAAGATTGCGATGTTATTAACACAAAAACCCATTTCGTATAACTTACAAATGATGAAGATAGAGTTAAAGACTATAGGGACCCACGTTAAGATAACGAATATACAATTAGAATCAACTTTAATCGATAAAGTTAAAGCCGCTCAATCTACATACCCAAATCTGATGAATGTGAAGAAGAAGGTTCAAGAAGGCGTTATCTCAACCCTCGATTTAATTGGCCCATTTGAAATCCTCGATCGAGTAGGAACTGTGGCCTATAGACTCGTTTTACCGCCAAGTATGTCGCTTGTTCATAACGTTTTTCACGTATTATTGTTAGTAAAAACTTAGTCTTGGGGGGTTTTGTAGAGCATGTTACAAGCTTTCCATAGCCTCGAGAACGGACTAATTTCGATAACGGATGAAGAAGTTATGAAGATTTGAAGTATATGTGTCAAAAGTTACAAAATCTGGAAAATTAGAGTTAAGTGCCAAAGGTCGAGCGCCTAGGCACTAGGCTCAGTGCTTAGAATCTGTTCTTGGGCGCCTAGGCACTTGCCCAAGGCCAAATTTGGGCGCCTAGGCGCTGGTCTAGTGTTAAGCCAAAATCTTTTCGGACGTCCTTTAGTAAATTGGGCATAACATTTCCATACGAACTCCGATTGAGGTGATTCAGGATGATTCGGAAAGATAACGAGTAGGCCTAAAACTTTCATTTTTTCTGTTTTAAAATTTTTGGTCGATATCAAGGCCTAAAATGGCTATTTTACGGACTAATATGCATTCAGAGGCAATCGGAGGACATCGGGCATGCACGTATGCCACTTGTAATGTTTTCGACGATAAAGGTATTCAAGATATCCTCACCTCTTCGGCATACAAGGTACGTACGTAAATTTCGTGGGCAAAATTTCATAAGGAGGGGAGATTATGAGACCCCAAATTTTATGAATAAAGATTTAAATTTCTCTAAAAAAAAAATTTGAATATTATGGTGTGGATTTGATATAATGTTATAGTTGTGGGTAATATTTACAAATTTTGCAAAGTAAGCAAGTGGTTATATAATATTCGATTGGTCGGGGAATATTCGTTTTAACATGGAATATTCGTACGACGACACAATCATTAGTGGACCCCACAACGGAAGTATTGTCGTAGTAAGAAAACGACAGAATTATCTTTTATTAAAAATAACGGCGAAAGTGTTACTGTTAAAACTATTGAACTACCTGGTAGTAAAACTACAGCAATACGCGTGGTTGCATAGTAGCACACGGTATTGGTTATTGATGCTTACTTGAGAAGTCACTCAGTTATACTCAATTATTGCTACAGTAATTGCTGCATCATATCTCTCATATTATTGATTCAATTATTGTCACAGTATCATCTGCATAATATGATATATTATTAAATCAATAATTGAGACGACAAAGTTATTCATATTATTAAGTTGCAATATTTACAATGTCTAGAAGTTCTGTCAAGGATAGGTTTGGTCATCTAATTGCGCGCCAATAAGGAGAAATCCTTATCAAAAAGCCCCATCTTTCTTGGGAACGATCTGGTTGTTAAATATTGTGAATTATAATATTAATGATGAATAAGTTCGTGTTAATTAAAGATGAAATTGATAGTTCCATTGTGTTGGAATTATTAGTGTTAGCGGAAATCGACATTTATTTGGATATTAATTGATGTCTAGAAGTTATACTGACCAGTCGGGTAATTAACCGGATAAATGAGCAATTAATTGCTATTAATTCACATGATTATAACTATTTGTTCACATGTGTGTACTATTAATTCACATTCTTGTACTATTAGGGGAAGTGGTGCAAGATTGATAATACTTGCATGACTAAGTTAAAAATGGAGGTATAGATGGAGGTACTATACTATAATTCGTATTTTCACATTATTATAACTATTGATTCACATGATTGAACTATTGATTCACATTATTTACTATTAGAGGAGGTGGTGCAAGTTTGATAATACTTGCAGGACTAAATTAAAAATGAAGAAAAAGAGGGAGGTATTATACTGTAATATTTTGATCCCCAAAATGTGCAATTATAGAAACTATATTTTCCTATAAATAGAAGCTCATTCTTCCTTCATTTCTCACCAATTCACTAAAGCTATAGAGCAATTACTATAGAGAGAAAGAAGAAGAGAAGTCTGCTACCTCACTATTCCAGTATCCAGTCTTCTTTTGAGGTAAGGGGTATTATTTCTTTCGTACCCATGAAGAGAGCTTCTGTTATTCCATTATTTATTATTATTTTGGAATAACCTGTCTATGCGAAGTACCGCATACATGGTGAAATTCTTCTATTATTCCATTCTTTATTATTATGTTGGAATAACCTATCTGTCAAATCTACATATATATGGTGAAATTCTTCTCATTATTCCATTCTTTATTATTATGTTGGAATAACTTTTCGTATACATGAGAAGTACCGCATACATGGTGAAATTCTTACATTATTCTATTCTTTATTATTATATTTGAATAACTTTATGTACATGTGAAGTCTGCATACATGGTGAAATTCTTACATTATTCCATTCTTTATTATTATGTTGGAATAACTTTGTCATGTCTGATACCACATACATGGTGAAATTCTTCATTATTCCATTCTTTGTTATTACTTTGGAATAACTTTTCTGCATCTTGATCTATCGCATGCACGGTGATTTCTATTGTTATTCCATTCTTTATTATTCCGCTTGGAATATCTTATGCATCTTGATTCTGCGTAACCAGTTCCATTCTTTATTATTCTATTGGAATATCCTGCAATGGGTCGTATTATGCATGACTGGTTCCATTATTAATTATTCTATTGGAATAACTCGACTACGCGGACTCTTGCATGCATGTTGAATTCTTACATTATTTCATTTTTATTATTACATTTGAATAACTTTACTCTACGTGATTTACCACATGCGTGGTGAATGATCCTTCATATTCATTCCTTATTAAATTGTGGAAATGATCATCTCACGTGGATTACTGCACGTAGGCGTCGAAAATTGTTGCCTCTTTTATAATCCTAATAAAAGAGCTCTAACTCATCTGAGCATACATGTGTCGACAAGTAATACGAGTAAGTAGAGTATCGATCCCACGGAGAAAGTTGTTAAATTTAAACTATTATGCATCAATTAACTCACTGTATTTATATGCTTAGACTAATGACTAAAAGTGCTGAATTAGACTAATTGTGAATACAAACTAAAAATAAGAATACAAATGGAATAGATATAATCTAGAAGTAATGGGACCCTAACTTCATTTAATATTTCATCTAATCGCCACTATCATGCAAGAAGTGTTCACATATCAAAAGAAAATAGCCAAGAGCACAAATAGAGTTATAACCATTTTTCAATGCACTATAACCTACTTACACAGCATCTACAGATGTTAGACTCCATGTAATCACCAATACAACCAAAATCACTATATGTCTATGTGAAATTGCAATTATATTGATTTTAAGCTCAAACCCTTATTCTAGCTCATACGGTGAAATAGTATATGTCTATCTGGTTCACAAAATACGCAAGCCATATACAACAGCCCCATATTCGCATGCTAACATGACTACAATCCATACCTGTATGTTTATTGTCAATTCCATACAAATACTGAGATGAATGGTGATCAAGCATTCATGCATGTAAAATAATCATGACAGATATTCCATATGATATGCAAAACAACCCTAGCATTTAAATGTGCAACTAACTACATATTAAAATCCATTAGAATCTCATAATGGAGTTTAGTTCATGACTGAACCAAAAGCCATTATGGAATCAACGCTAAACATGATCAATAAGCAACAATTAAAATAAGAAAGATAGAACGATCAAACCCAATCGCTGAATAAAACCCAATGATAAACGCTTAAATCCTCATAGAAATCCAGTAGCTAATAATAAAAATCCACGATGACAGAGAATCCCAAGAAGAATTGGAGAAGTAGACATTTTGGCTTCGTTCTACGTTGGAATCTCTCCCAAGGTGTAAACCCTAGTTACTATGATGAAAATACGCTAAAATTATCAAATTAATAAATGCGACACGGTCGAGAATCATTTTAAAACCAATTACACATCATTTAATTAAAATTAAAATAAAACAAAATCACGCGACATCGACGGCATCGACGCCATCAATGAATGCTTCTCTAGCATACGTCTCGCGCGGGCGCGAGACTTACAGAATGTCCTGCCCTGTCCAGCCGGCATCTCACGTGGGCGCACGTCTCCTGCACTTATCCTGCTCGCGGTCGTGCAACTTGCAGTAAGTCATCATTGTCTGGTCGGGTACTCTTGCGGGCGCGCGTTTCTTAACTCATCATGTCGCGCGGCTCATAGTCTGCACTTTGTTTCTGGTTCTGTCATGCTGCTGCTGCTACTACTTGTTCATTCATGCTTGATCTCCTTGCTCCATTGCACCTCTATGCCATGCATTCCCCCATTTATGCCTTGCCTTCATGCCTCCATTAGCCTTGTATCCTCTAAAACCACCAAAATTAAGCCAATTCCTGCACTTATTCACCAAAAGGAGTTTTAAGTAAATGCAATACAAAATAACATGAAATGCAACTAAAACACAATAAAATGTACTTGAGTTGGGCACAATTCGCATGAATTGGTATTCAATAAGTAGGTAAAAATACCACTTATCAAAAATCCATTTATAGTTTTATATATTCTATTATACTCAGTTGGTTAAAGTTTTGGCTTCTATACTCCATGAAATTAGTGGAATATCCTTGATATTTGCGCTTCATCCAATATCTTTTCATGGAAATATTCTTCTAAGCATTCTTGAATTTTACTCCACAAAGAAGTATCATGTTGACAATTTGGCCGTTATTGATTTGTGGATAAATTAATTTATAAATCTTTAAAATATATCCTTGAACTTGTTTTATTGAATTATTATGTCATTGTCATCATTCTTATGCTTATATTGTGATTAAAGTCATCTTTGGCTTACGTGCATAGATGGACTTGGTATGATTATGACCAGGGATTATTCGGTATAATCATGACCGTAATGTGACGAATGATGTGGTAAAAGTGCTCATTGGCCTACAGTTCATTGACGGATAGTTGTTGGTATGATTATGACCAAGAATTATTCGGTATAATCATGACCATTAATGATTAGATGAATATCCTTGGTCGTGGTGCAGAGATGCTGTGGTTTATTTATTAAGCTAAGTCTCAGCAATAAAGTTGATGAAAACCTTTTAAAATCATAGAAGATAGTAGCTTTTATGCTCTACTTGACTCTTCTAATAGATTGCTTATTCCGCTGCAGTTGTTGATCTAAAACTTGTTGTCTATGGTATTATGTCAGTTGTTATACTGTTGAAGGCTAAGGATAATTTATTCTGCATTATCTTAGTCATAATATTTCTTACTGGGCTAGTTGAGCTCACCCTTTCTTTCATTGTTCTCTTCAGGAAATGAGAACGTAGCCAGGACTAGTTGGGGAACGGAGTGACAGTCCAGATGATAGCATTAGTAGTCCTCACTATTCTACAGAATAATGTGATAATAAATGTACTGAGGACTCTATTTGAGAGTGGATATTATCTAGAAGGCAATATTCTTTTTTAAACTCTCAGCTATGTTTTGTCATATTTTACACGACTGTCGTATAATTAAGTTGTATTTGAATTTTGTACCATGTATCTGGCGACCCAAGATGGGTGATGTATACCTATTTTGGGGGCATCACAGTATCTTCGTCGGAGGGTGATGAAGACAGCCATAAAAGCTAGGGGGAATATTCCCATGGAGAAAATTGAGAAATTCCTTCGCACTATGGGCCATAATGAAGGCAAGGTGGTTCTAAGCTTAAGAGAAGCTCTACATCAGATCTCAATACTGGACTTGGTTTTCTCTTCCGAGGATCACAGGAAGATCTTATTGAAGGTTTTGGAAGAAGCCTACTTGCCGAAATCAGTGGATGTGGAAAATTTTTAACATCTGGTTGATCACAGTTTTAACAACAATGTGATATCTTTCAATGATGATGACATACCTCCCGAAGGGACCGGTCACTGCAAGCTGTTGCACATTACAGTTTTGTCCTCCGGGTATATGTTAGCTGGAGTTTTGATAGATGGAGGTTCATCTCTGAATATCTATCCTTATGCAACCTTGGTAAAGATGAACGTCAATCTCAAACGGATCCAAAGTAGACATACAATTATCAAAGATTTTAATGGATCCCTACGAAATTTTGTCGGAGAGATTGAGCTACCAATTGAGATTGGTCCAAATACATTAAATGTATCCTTTCACGTCCTCAAGATAGATTTAGGATACAACCTGTTATTGGGGAGACCATGGATCCACATGGCTGGAGCCGTCCATTCTACACTACATCAATAACTTAAATACATTTTCAACAATAGCCTAGTCACTGTCAACGCTGAGCCGGAATGTCCTGAACAAGGAAACCTACCAATCATCAGCTTCAATTCAGAAGTTGAGCCAGCTAGTTTTTATAATTTGGAAGTGAGAAACACGCAATACTGTCTTATTGGAGCGCCAATTCCCGTACCCAAGATTTCTGATGAGGTTATGTCAGCCACTCAAGAAATGATTGGGTCATCAGCCTAGACAAGGGCTTGGTAAAAATCAACAAGGTATTAAGCACCCAATTCAAATGTCCAGTTAAACTGGGACAACCGGATTAGGCTATTCTTCTAGGTCCAGTCATAGGAATCCTCATAAGCACAAGCAAATTCCTCAAGCTTCTGCCACATGATGATTTTCTCCACTGCACTTATGAAATGACGTCTCGATCTCCCATAGAAGGTGCCAGCCCATGTTATGGCTATGCTGTTTCCCAAACCAGTACCATTTAAAGCAAAGGTGACATCACCCTTATGATGTCAGGCATACACATCATTGTCCATGATGAACATACAAACAGATACACCCTAGACGATGATTGTCCAGATGTTATGGTCATCATTCGGGAAAAGGAGGACGATGATAGCCCCTCCATCACTGCAGTCCATCAAGACTTTACCCTCAACAATTGGAGCAGCACTCCATGCATTGGTCAACGAGGGTAAAATGGGCAGAAATCCCTCTGCCCTGTAGATAACTTTAATTGCTTACTTTTCTGTACAGTATTTGTAGTTATTTTATTAGTACATGCTAACACTTTTGTATGACTAAACAGTTTCATATATTAAGTGAAAGCATATTTTGTTTCAGGACTCTAAATTTAGATGTGCATGTACTTGCTGATGAGGTGCATTTTCTCCACAAGGACTGTAACTTTGATGAAAAGTTGGACTCAGACTTGATGGAAATCTAAGAGGACATTGAGATACCTTAGGAGATTAAGGAATGGGTCGAAGACAAAACTAAACCTAATCTTGATCAAACCATTTTTTTCAATCTCGGAACCTTAAAAATCACTAAGCTAATCCAGATTGGTTCAGACTTAACCCCAAACCAACGGAATGACATGGTTGTGCTACTAACTCAATTCAGGATGTGTTTGCATGGTCTCACGAAGATATGGTGTGTTTGTCCACTGACATTGTCCTTCATCGCCTTCCCATTAAGGATGAATTTAAGTCAGTCAGGTAGAAGCTCAGGCGATTGAATCCTGAGTGGAGTTTAAAGGTGAAAGAAGAAATTGTGAAACAATTTCAAGCTGGCATTATCATGTTGTCTACATATCCGGAATGGATATCCAACATAGTTCCTGTGCCTAAACCAGGAGGAAAGGTGCGAGTTTACGTGTATTACCGATATCTGAACAAAGCTTGCCTTAAAGATAGCTTTCTCGTGCCCTTTATCCACATTCTTATTCACAATACTGCTCAATACGGCATTTACTCCTTTGCAGATTGCTTCACGTGGTATCATCAAATTATAGTCGCTGAGGAGGATCGTGAGAAAACTTATTTCATCACGCCTTGGGGAACCTTCTGCTATAGACGGTTGTCATTCAGCCTCATCAATGTCGGGGTAACCTATCAGCGAGCTATGATGGATCTTTTCCATGACTTAATGCACAAAGAGATAGAGATCTACGTGGATGGCATCATTGTCCAGTCTCGAAGGGAAGAAGACCACTTAGACCATCTCAAAAATCTCTTCAACAGGTTGCATAAATACAACTTGAAGTTGAATCCAGCCAAGTGCACCTTTGGCGTTAAATCAGGCAAGTTGCTAGGTTTCCTAGTCAGCCACAAAGGGATTGAGCTGGATCCCACCAAAATCTAGGCCATCAAGGAAATAAGGGGATTTTTGGGAAGAATCAACTTCATTAACAGGTTTATCTCTCAACTCACAGCAACCTGTGAGCCCATTTTCAAATTGTTAAGGATGAACTCCTCCATGAAATGGAACGATGAGTGTCAGAAAGCCTTCCTTACAATCAAAGAGCACTTGGTTAACGCTCCTATTTTGGTACCTCCCAGGGATGATGTTCCGTTGTTCATGTACTTGTCCATTAATGACAATGCTATGGGCTACATGCTGGGGCAAAAAGACGATAGAGGCCAAGAACAAGCTATCTATTACCTCAGCAAAAGATTCAGCAGCAGTGAACACAAGTACACTTTGATTGAGAAGGCTTGTTGTGCTTTAGCATGGGCTTCCATGAGGTTACATCATTACATCCATGGTCACACAACCCATCTCATATCCCGCGTGGATCCTCTTAAGTATGTGTTCAGCAAGCCCATACTAAATTATCGGTTGTCCAGATGGCAGTTGATCCTACAATAGTTTGACATCGTCTATGTGACGTAAAAATCTATCAAAGGTCAAGGAATTGCGGATCAACTGGCCACCGCACCTGCAGGGGACTTCAAACCCTTGGAAACATACTTCCCCAATGAAGGGGTAATGGCAGTTCAACAACACAATCAGCACAATACATGTCATATATGGAAAATGTATTTTGATGGAGCTGTTAACATAGAAGGTGCTTGAGCTAGAGCAGTTCTAGTATCTGGAATGGGGGAGCAGTATCCTGTCGCCGTCAAATTGCAGTTTGTTAGCACCAACAACACAGCTTTGTATGAAGGTTGTATCTGGGGCAAAAACTTGCCCATTCAATGGGCATCAGGCGGTTAACTATCTTTGGGGATTCAGAGGTTGTAATCAAACAATCCACATAAATCTATCAAACCAAAGAATTACATTTACTGCCTTACCATCAACAAGTTTTACAGATGGCTTTGGAGTTCGAAGAAATCTTCTTCCTACACATTCCTCGTAATAGGAATGATTTTGCGGATGCACTAGCAACGTTGGCCTCCTTGATTCACATACCTGACAAGGAAAACATGTCGAGCATCGCATTTAACTTGCAAAAGGCCCCAACTTATGGGAACTATGTTGGAGAAGTATCGGATGAGCTACCTCCCATCCACAACCCTTGGTATCAGCACATCAAGGAGTATCTGGGAGATGGATCTACACCCACTGAGGTGAGCCCGACTGAAAGAAGGCGGATCCATCGACTTGCTATGAAATTCTACCTGAGCAGAGATGCACTCTACAATAGAGATGCAGGATTAGGTCTCCTCAGATGTCTAGACAAAGATCAAGCTTAGAGGCTCATGGATGAGATCCATGGTGGAGTATGTGGCCCACACAAGAGCGGACCCCTACTTGTTAAGAAAATCCTCAGAACAAGGCATTATTGGCTTACGCTCAAAGATGACTGTGATGATCTCATTAAGAGGTGCTATCAATGCCAAATCTATGGAAATGCTATCCACGCCCGTCCAAGGGAACTCTACAATATGAGTTCGCCATGGCCCTTCTCAATGTGGTGAATGGACGTGATCGTGCCCATCGAGCCCAAAGCTAGTAATGGACATCGATTCATATTCACCATGATCGACTACTTCACTAAGTGGGTAGAAGCAACCTCCTTCCCCAGGGTTACCAAAGAAGTCATCATTACTTTCATCAGAAACAATATTGTTTGTCGATATGGACAACCAAAGGTCATTGTGTCAGACAATGCTAAAAACCTCAACAACAAAATGATGGAGGAGTTATGGAGTAAATTCCACATCAAACACCTTAACTCTGTCATCTACCGTCCAAAGATGAATGGTGATGTCGAAGCGGCTAATAAAAACATCAAGAAGATCATGCAGAAAATGTCCGCCAATCACAAAGGATGGCCTGACCTCTTACCTCTAACTTTATTAGCCTACATAACTTCAATGCATACTTCCACTGGGGCAACCCCCTACTCATTAGCCTATGGGATGGAAGCATTTCTCCTCATAGAGGTGGAAATGGAATCCCTCAGAGTGTTGATGGATGCTTAGCTGGATGAAGACCAATGGGTACAAGACAGGTATCACCAATTGTCTCTAATAGACGAAAGGCGCACCGCGACTATCTTCCATGGTCAGTTATATCAGCAAACGATCGCAAGATCCTACAACAGGAAAGTCCAGCTACGGAGGTTTAAATAACATGACTTGGTTTTGAAGAAGATCATTGACAACCAAGATCAATCTAAGGGAAAATTCTCTCCTAACTAGGAAGGCCCGTTTGTTGTCAAGGAGGTATTAATAGGAGGCGTTCTCAGACTACAGGAAATGGATGGAGATGAATTTCCACAACTCATCATCTCGGACACCGTGAAACTATATTATGTCTGAGGTTATCATCAAGCAAACATCTTAGTTTTGGATCATCAAATCACCAGCCATTCCAGTTTTCTAACCCTTTTTATATACTCTTCTGCCCCTCAGGGAAGCATACACTTCAAACCAGCAGTCTGGATTTACCTCATTTTAAACCTTTCACAGAATTTCGATTATCCCCCCAGGGATTGAACCTTTCACACATGCAGTTTGTCCTAAAGACAGGATCAAACTTTTTCACACCTGCAATTTATCCTAAAGACGGGATTAAACTTTTCCACGCTTGCAGTTTGTCCTGAATATGGGATCAAACTTTTTCACACCTGCCGTTTATCCTGAAGATGGGATTAAACTTTTCCACGCTTGTAGTTTGTCCTGAAGATGGGATCAAACTTTTTCATACCTGAAGTTTGTCCCAACAGGGGATCAAACTTTCTTCTCCCCGCAGTATAGCCTGCACATGGGATTCATACTTCTCTTCAGCTGCAAATCGTCCTAAGGGATGAACTACGTCGACCTGATCTCCGTGATACCTGGGAATATGTAGGCAACCATATGCTATATGGCCCAATCGCAATAAAAAAACAAAAATATTTTTGCCCTTTTTCTACAAAAACAAAAACCACAAAAACACTTCTACACCCTTCTTCATCAATAAAACTTCTACACCCATTTACCCATTTCACATTCAGCGTTGAACATCTTACACTGGGTTCGAAGTACGCAGACCTGATCTCCTCTTCAATAGGAGTACGTAGGCAGCCATTTATGGTTCGGTCTAACCCCTACCAGAACAAAAAAAACTTGTCACACGGTACTGGGATCAAACTTCAATCCACCACATTTCATCAGCTTCATACCCAAAGGGGATGGAACTACCTAACCTCTCCTCACAAATAGGAGATTGGGCGACCATCTAAGTTGCGGTTGTGCCTCAAAGAGAAACACCAATCCATAAGAGATGGAATTAACTAGGCTTCTCACAAATAGGAGTACTGGCGACCATCTGTGGTGCGGTTAATCTCAGAGAGGAAAAGCCACACTCCTCTCCACATCTATATCCAGAACCAGTCCCAACACAACAAAGATGGTAGGGATACACACTGATCAATGATCTGTTCTGAAAGATACTGCGATGTCTCAATGTTAACACATCAAGGATGAGTTCAGAATGCCTCAAGATCACAAGCCCTGAAGAAACAGGCAAATATCAAGACACAAATGAAAAGGAAGTAAATCAAAATATATTTCCCTGCCATATATAATATTGTGTGATATATACAATATATGTTGTACATGACAAAATGGCTAAGCTAGTCTGTGCAGGAAAATAGAAGTCTATCTACGGATCTATTTGTATGCAGACTATCAGATCTAACATAGGATCCCTCTCCAAAGAAGGAGGTAACGCTGCAAGCTCCTACCCAATGGTATCTACACGAGCTAGCAGATCTGAGGCTAACTGCATGGTGGCATGATGCTCATAAGTGTACGCACTCATATCAGTAAGGATGCCAATCATAAGGGATCTCACTGAAGTACTGTCTGTAACGGCCACATCTCTGGCAGATAGGGCAACATCCCGCTCTACAATTAATGCATCTAGCCTCATCCCTCTCTAATAGAGTTGCGTCTCTCCCATCAAGAGCTATCAACATCAAGGCCCTAGCCTGATCTCTCTCAAAGGTCATCAGATGTAGACTCTGCTCTAGATACTGTGCTGAATGGTGAATCACAGTGGCACTCGTAATGGGAGAATCCATCACAAATGCTGGCAACCCAATAGTCAAATCCTCATCGATGGGAATATCAGCCACCTCCATAGGCTCTTCATCGTCGAAATCAATCCCCTGCACTGTGAATACTACCGCAACCGATGCAACCTCTGCCTCCATCCATGCAGAATGCTCTGTAGAATAACCCAGATGGCTGATGGAAAACTTAGCTAGCTCTCGCTGATCCCAACATGCATATAACCTGGATCTATCCTCTGCTGATAAGTGGTGAGAAACGAAGCGCTGACTCGATGCCCCCTCAAAAGGATGGAAGTCTTGGAAATGGTCAAACTGACACATCACAGGCAGTGGGTGGTAAGTAATCATGCCCCTCAAACCAGCTAGAGGGAGATAATCCATACCCGGAGCATGAGTGATGAAGCTGTGGGGTGAGCTAAGCCCTGTACACGACAATATAGCAAACGGATCTCCGATCCCTGCCATGAAAGTTGACCAAGATACAACATCTATACACTCTGCAGGCTGAAAGGAGTATGAGATAGCTATATCATGGGTGAAACAATACCCATGTTGTCTGAAAGTGCCAATCGGTCTCAAGTGTGACATAAACCACACATACAGCATGATCGGGCTGTCTTTAAACACTCCCGTCGGATACGTACAGTATTATGTGGCTGACCTCAGAGTCTTTGCTATAATCATTAGTATAATGGTGTGACCCAACCTGAGAGCTCTCACTACCATGATGACTCCTATGTCTAACTCATCCATGTACTATGGCATGTAGACATACGACAGTACGCACAATAGCAGTACATCCACTCTGGCCAAATGCCAATGATCCTCCGGTGTGGTGAAATCCCTAGAATGTTGTGTATAACTATCCTCTGAGCCAAATCTATCAAATAGAAAATGGTGGGATATAACGTTGCCAGATGTGAGCTCATCCTGCACCACCCTACGCCTCAATCTAGTAAGGGTCATGAACTGCCTACTCATGTCTCCAATTGCCATATGCATGCAAGGTCTGTCCAGTGGTAGCATCGTCAAACTTTCATACTCCTCCAGAGTAGGAGTCAACTCCTGGGTCCCAAATCGGAAAACCTGCCTCTCCGATACCCAGTGCTCCAGCATGCCCTCCACGAATCCTGTGGGAACCTAAAACATCAACAGTATTCATAGATGTCGCAATGTATATACAATCACCTCAGATGATGGTGACATGCTATCATACCACGATCGCATACCAGATACCACCAATAATGGTGGGTATGATCAATACACCTAACTGTTGAAGAAGACATATGTACGGGCCGTGTCATAAGACCATCCAGGGGTCAATGCTGAATATCTCTGGATATACATACATGTTCATAACATAATACATGCATGATACAATAGATGGCAATATGATATAGGGAATGGAAAACTGTACATACATTCCTAAGTATATAGTCATCTAATACATCTCTGTACAACTAAAATACAGGGAAATAAGGAAAAACTGTCCTACAACTAACAAAGGCCTATCAAAAGATATAGCGAGAATGGGGCGATGCTACCCAATGTCTAACAGTTTCCTATCAAAAGAGATAACGAGAATATACACCAGAAGAGGACAATGGTGTCAATTTATACATCATCAATCATGTTCACCTGATGTAAATCCTCTTGAGTCACTGGATCTCTATTCATAGGGATGTCAGGCCTATATAAAGGAGGATCTGCACCGGCAAAACCATATGGGTCACCTGAGGAACCAGCGCCAGAGTTGGAAGGATCAAAAGTATCTGCCTCTGAAGGATATCTGCCCAAGTTCCAGATAAAGAAATGTGCTCGGTCCAACTGCGGGTCAAACTATCAATTTGTGTCAAATAAGTCGGATATCGGACCTAAACAAGCCAATCTGTCATCATCACGGATCTTGGAACCATATCCCCCATGAACTGAGTGGTGCGGGTCTGGGCTCCAATGGTACTAGGGAACCACCAATGCTGGAATATCTCCTGAGTGCAGGGACCCTCTGATAATGTGAAACCGTCAACCCCCAACAATGGGATATCAATAATGGGTGACTGCAAAATAAGCCAATAACGCCTGGTAGGAGGGAAGATCGGCATACAAATCGCTCATGTAGTGCTTCTGATAGCACCCTCTCCTAAGTAGAGCTCCAATCCTCCATCTATGAACAGAGGAATCCTACGGGTGGAAATCACATGCTCGACACCAGTCAAGTACCCATCCTCAAATCCAATGCTCAAATGCTCCCCAGAGTAGGGAACCCACGTGATGACATCCGCTGTCAACAACTCTAGCTATAGACGACAATGAGTGAAACCCTCAGCAACAGGGACCTCGACCAGTATGGAATGATGTCATCTATGTCCTCGTGCATAGGTATCTAAGCCTAACACACTCACAGGACGCAAACAGTGCAGCCTCTCATCGGCCCAAAACTTCCATCACAAAGGCAAAACATCTGCTGTCAGTTAACACTCTTAACCTGTACAAGGGAGAAGATGAGATAAACACTCACCAGCAGAAACGGGTAGAATCTTAACCAAGCCTCGGTCATGCCCTGCGATCGCTTGCGCATTCCCCTGAGGAAATAGGCGAAGGTGTAGGAACCCCAATCATAATCTCTTATACGGTCCACGTGTCGAGTGGCGCTGATCAAAGCAAAAAACACCGTAGAAGAGTTATCTCACATGGCGTTTCAATGATCATCAGGAACAATCACCGAAGAATGCAATCCCTGATTCTCACATCATCGGGTATGCGCTCACTTAACAACACACTCATAGCATCTACGCTCAAAGGACCTGTACGAATAGTCCTGCCCTTGAGTGCCTCTGCCGGAACTCCTAACAAGGATCTGACGGCAGTAGGGGTAATATCCGCTGATAAAGGCACTGTACCCTCCAAACTCCATACACGCGATAAACCGCCAATCCATCGGTGTCATCATCACCTCACGATCCAAAGAAATGGAGTGGCGAGTTTGGTGAAACCAAATAATGATTAATGCCCTGAGGTAACCCAAGGGGCAATGACGGAGAAAAATGGAAAAGAACATCCCGAATCCCCAGCCATGTACAATCGCTCTATAGTCATCATGTAAAGCCTGATATATAGAGTTGATGCTAAACCAATTCCCTCGAGGCTGTGTAAAGTCGGGAACCTATATCAAATGTAGATCAACATCAGAACCCTTTACTCCTCATCAATAGGAAATAAAGAAGATTAAGATCTAACTTTATACCTCGTTTGCGTGCAAGTAAACTAAAGGGTGTTGACTCAAGTCGCCCAAAAGCTCTAGGTTCACCACCTGAATGCCTGGCAAATCCCTACAGGGAACACGTGCAGCAGGAGCGAGGTCCGTAATCGGAACATCCTCCTCATCGTCCTCGACGCCCGACACTTCAACTTGGACATGACATATCACCGCCTCCATCAAACGATGAGGCTGTCTAACAGAACAGGGTCGAGGCACTTCGGAAGCCCTTCTCCGTACACCAGAAGTGGTCATGCGAGAACTACTCGGCTGATCTGGATCCATAATATCTGAACAACAAGTCTCCAAATCACCTCAAAAAGGGTATAGTAATGTTTAACCTGGAGCTTTTCAAAATGCATTTTTATGACTATATGCATGCATGCATTATTTTAACATACGTCTACAGTAGAGTTAAAAATGCAAGACTACCCATTGCTTACATTTTGGAACATTTTGCCATAGTCCCCTTTGTAAATGGGACTATCCACATACACATAGGCATGACTAGGTGGCCATTCAGTAGCACACCTACCCATAGTTATATACATCTTACATGCATTAATACATCATAATAAAAAATCCATAAGTGTAGTCTAATTACCAGGATTATTTTGCTTTTCTACCTTTACTCATTTGTCCTCAAATAAGATTAAAAAATGACAGTAAAAGGTGCTAATTTGACTATTTCAAAAGTTAAATTTTTTCACATCATTATGTTCAGCATGGTTTAATACTAACATTTACTATATTGAAAATTTTTATAAAGTCATATCAGCATGCATATTCACTACTATGTGTCTAGATGCATTTCATGTGATAAGTCATTTTCCAACGGATAGAAACTGGAAAAGAATACATGCATACATTACCAGCACAGTGTAGAACACTTGTACGATGATAGAATTTGCAGAAAGTCACCCGAATTCAGCAGTTCTGAAGAAGAGCTCTCGGATTTCCTTCGCGGTGCAACTTAAAAGTGCTTATAAAAGTAACCCGCATGCATTACATACCCACGGTTGGCCGCAGGTCCACCTGCGACTGTCGTAAGTGTACCTGTAGCACCTCTACATGGGTCCCACTCCTCTAGCTCAATTCAGTTCAAGTTGTAAAGGAGGTCTCACAAGCTGAAAAGGCCAAATAGGGAATAAAAACGCTAAGCAATTGAGCAGAATAACCTGAAATCTTGGTTTTCAAGGGCCAAACTCTGGCTTCACATATCACTCATTGGTATTTACCTGAATGCAAGGTATACTATACTAGTGACCTCAGCTTTTTCAAATCATGATCGACAATGCCTCACATAGGTCCGATGTCGTCAAATATAGGGTCGTAATCCTAAAATACATGTTCCCCGGCGAGGGTCACAATGCAAATGTCATTCATTGATAAAGTAAACCCGGCGGGGGTTACAACGCATTCTTCGTCTATTAACGAATCCCCGGTGGGGGTTACAATGTTATTCAACCATTGATGTACCGGTCAATGAAAGTCAAACAGCCTTGACATCATTTCAACCGATGGCAAGTAAACCCCTCGAAGCATCGGAAGCCATTCGATGATCTCATCCATCAGTGCATTTATCAACAACCTTCCCCGACGGGGGTTACAACATAATTCAACCATTGATATATGCGTCAATGAAGGTTAAGCAACCTTGACATGTTCCCTAGCGGGGGTCACAACGCAATGCAACCATTGATACACACATCAATCAATGTCAAGCAGCCTTGATAGTTTGCCCAGCAGGGATCTATCCGGTGATACACACATCAGCGAAGGTTAGGCAGCCCTAACAATACATACTGTTGGTAGTAACTCCGATAGGATCGTGGTATATGCTGGTGACACAAACCAGAGAGGACCATCCTCATTGGAGAAGGATCGATGATAGAATATGTTATACACATCCTCAAATAGACAAAGCTTTATTCCCACAGATCTCTTACACACGAGAGGCACATCTTCAGAGTAAAGTCTATATCAAAGATCCAGGACTTTGGTAATAACCCCAACATCAACATCTTGGAAGACTTGGATCGCATGTCCAAGACATCACTGATTGTCATCCCCGGCAGGATTAACAGGGAAATGATATTCATTCCATTATGTTGGAAAACAATCCAATAACCTACATGCATCATGCATTTGCATTATATTGCTGCACATAGCATCATGTTTATCTTGTTGCATTTCAAGTGTCTAGGATTCTTTATCCAATCTATGCCTTGCATTGCATGAATATGATATAGAGGGGCATCTGTAGACACTCGAAATTTTCTGCACACCTATTACTAACATTGCATGAGGGTAGATCCGTCTTTTGGAGATAACCCTGGAAAATAGCTCACATCCATTCTGGATACCACCGGAAGTTCAGTCTCAACCCCAAAACACACACCGGGAGTATCAATTCCAACCTCGGAAATAACCCCGAGTTTCATCCTTGGAGATAACCCCAAGGAATGCCGTTGCAGTGACGCCCCCAAAAATAGGTATACATCAACCATTTTGAGTTGCCAAATAAATTGTACATAAATCAAATACAACATAATTACACAACTGTCGTGTAAAACATAAACTGAGAGTTTAAACAAGAATATTGCCTTCTAGACAATATCCATTCTCAATGGAGTCCTCATAGACAGTATACAAACTCAAATTCAGTCCTCATTACATTTATTATCACACTATTTAACAGAATAGTGAGGACTACTAATGCTATCATCTGGACTATCAATCTGTTCCCCGACTCGTCCCAGCTATATTCTCATTTTCTGAAGAGAACAATGAACAAAGGGTGAGCTCAACTAGCCTAATAAGAAATATTATGACTAAGATAATGCAGAATAAATTATCATTAGTCCTCAACAATGTTAAACTGATAAAATACAATAGACATCAAGTTTAACTGCAGCGGAACAAGCAATCCATTAAAAGAGACAAGTAGAGAATAAAATCTATTATCTTTTATGATTTAAAATGTTTTCATCAATTTTTATAGCTGAGACTCAGCTTAATAAATAATCCACATCATCGAATCACCCCTGCACTACGGCCAAGGATATTCTTTAGTATTACGACCATAAATTATCCATGCAACATGGGCCAAGGACATTCGTGTATTCATCAATGGTCATGATCATGCCAACAACTGTTCATCAATGCACTATGGGCCAATGAGGACTTTTGCCACATCATTTGTAACATTACGGTTATGATTATACCGAATAATCCCTGGTCATAATCATACCAAGTCCATCTATGCACTACAAGCCACAGATGACTTTCAAAAAAAATAAACATGAGGATGATGACAATGATATAAGAATTCAATAAAACAAGTTCACAAATTAAATTATCCAGAAACTAATAACTTCCAAATTGTCAACATGATACTTCTTTGTAGAGTAAAATTCAAGAATGCTTAGAAGAATATTTCCATGAAAAGATACTGGATGAAGCGCAAATATAAATGATATTCCACTAATTTCATGAAGTATAGAAGTTAAAACTTTAACCAACTGAGTATAATAAAGAATGGAATAACAAAAGAAATCACCATGCATGCGATACTTCGCATAGACAGGTTATTCCAATAGAATAATAAGTAACGGAACCAGGTCCGGTGTAAAACACACAGACAGGATATTCCAACCGAATAATAAAGAATGGAATAAGATAAGGATTTCACCAAGTATAGGGTATGCCGCGTATACAGGTTATGTATAGGGTATGCCGCGTATACAGGTTATTCCAATAGAATAATAAAGAATGGAATAATAAAAGAATTTCACCATGTTTGTGGTACTTCGCATAAACAGGTTATTCCAACATAATAACATAGAATGGAATAACAGAAAGATTTCACCAAGTATAGGGTATGCCGCGTATACAGGTTATTCCAACAGAATAATAAAGAATGAAATAATAGAAGTTCTCTTCATGAATAAGAAAGAATAACACCCCTTACGGGTACAACAAATAATATCCCTTACCGTAAAAGACACTGGATATCGAAGTAGTGAAGTGGCAGAACACTCTTCTTCTTTCTCTCTATAATTTCTCTCTCTAGAGTTTCAGTGAATTCGTAAGAAATAATGAAGGAATGAGCTTCTATTTATAGAAAAACTGAGAGTGGCTCTTGGTCTTAACGAAGGGTCAAAATGACTCTTGGTAATATTGAAGAGACAACTACTATTTATGAAGGGGTAATTAACTCTTGGTAATATTGAAGGGACAACTACTATTTATGAAGGGGCAATTAACCCTTGGAACACCGAAGAGGCAAATAACTCTTGAAAAACTGAAAGGGCAAGTTACTATTAAAACTTTGAATCAAAGATCCATATTGATTTACTATTATAATTTCAACCAACGGTCAGAAAAATTAGCACATCTCCTCATGGAATAATATGGTACCCAAATACCCAAATGCACAATACTAGAGTCAATAGTAACCGGGTGAATAGTACCTCGTGAATAGTAACTCATGAATAGTAACTCGTAAATAGTAACTCATGAATAGTAACTCTAACATAAAAAGTGTCCCGAATACCCGATTGAACAATATAACCTCCAGACATCAATTATCATCGGAATAGATGTCGATTTCTACTAACACAAATAATCCCAACACAATGAAACTATCAAATTCATCTTTAATAAACACGAACTTATTCATCATTAATATCATAACTCACAATATTTAACAACCAGGTTATTCCTAGGAAGAGGGGCTTTCCATAAGGAATTCTCCTATCATTGGCCGCAATTAGGTGACCAAACCTCTCCTTAATGTAACTTCTGACATTGTAAATATTGCAATTTAATAATATGAATAACTTTGTCGTCTCAATTATTGATTTAATAAAATAACATATTATGCATATGATCTTTGTGATAATAATTGAATCAATAATATGAGAGATATGATCACGACACTTCATCGTAGCTATAATGCAAGATAACCGAGTGACTTATCACGTAAGCATCAATAATCAATATCGTGTGCTACTATGCAACCACGCGTATTACTGTACTTTTACTACCGGATAGTTCAACAGTATTAACGGTAAAATCTCCACCGTTATTTTCATAAAATATCTTTGTCGTTTTCTAACTACGACAGTACTTCCGTTGTGGGGTCCACCAATGATTGTGCCGTTGTACGAATATTCCCCGACATAAAGAATATTCTCCGACCAATCGAATATAATATAACAACTTGCATACTTTGCAAAATTTATAAATACTACCCACAACTATATCTTTATCTCAAATTCACACCAAAATATCGAAAAAAAATATTTCGAGAAATTTAAATCTTTATTTATAAAATCTTGGGTCTCACAGTTGCAGTTCCGGCGATAACCCAAGAAATGCTTGTTTCAAATGCATGCAATCAACTTCAATCTCAGACCTCCTGCCGAGGCACTCATTCCAAAGACCAGGAGATAACACTGGGAAGACAGACACACTTAAAGATGACCCTGCGGAATTTAAACACTTGTAGCAGTCCAATCTCGGATGTAACCCTGAGCAACGCCTGCTTTGTGAGCCCTAACCGGAGATAACCCCTGTGAGAGGCAAAATCGTCATCTGCCCACCTCAACCCCCAGCTAGCCGTCTCAACATTTTATACATACATTTCTACACAGTAATGTCCCACAAGAGCCAAGGAGTTCCAATCCCAAGTGACTATTACGCGTGGCAGCACACCGGATAGGATTTGAAGCTTGAAGTCCATGGGCATGGTCCCATCTTCCTGACTTCGTACAACCTCTAATCACATGTCATTGCATAACTCTTGACAAAAGCGGTCCGAAGAAGGTCTTGTACGCCTTGTTCTGATGCTCGGATTAAAGTTCTGCAAGTTCGAGCGGACATCACAGTGCACGAGTGCATGTACTTTGAGACAATGGACCGGACATGGAGTTCGGGGCACCTCGGGCGTACCAGTGCATCTGCATGGCTGTCAGCTTGTACACTACGGTGACCAAACTCTATAAATATAGAGCTTGGGTTGGCCATATTAAAGAAAAGAAGTGGCAAGGAAGCCCTGTCCAATTTTCTCTATACACACCCCATATTGAGTGTTTTCTCATTTTAAACACCTGTTAGCTCGCATATAGCTATATTTTACAGGCGAGAACTGAGTGTTTATCCAACTAGAGTCATAGAATCCTGCTTTGGCAGCCCACTGTAAGTCTTCTCGTACTCTATAAAGCCTTTCTCTTCATCTTTGCCCACACTATTCTTCACATTGAGAGTCATGTTGTGTGTGTATGCCCGGACTTCGGTCCTTGGTTTTTATTTCTGTCTGTATATATATACTTATATATGTATATATTTATATATATATAGACTAACATTATCGATTTATGCCTCGATTGAGCCTAGACTTATGTCTAGAAGCGTTTATTATATATATATATATATATATATATATATATATATATATATATATATATATATACTATATATATATAACCGTTGTCGGATTATGTCCGATGAGCCCTGATTTTACATATGGAGTGTTTACTTGCTTATATATATACACTTATATATATGAACTATTGTCGAACTCTGTTCGATGAGCCTGGATTTTATATCTGGTGTGTTTACTGCTTTTATATATATATAGCGACACATCACTGAAATGATAAATCGAGCCGGGATTGAGAAACATCCTGTGCGTTTACCACTTATATATATATATATATATATATATATATATTTACATTTCTGTTAGGCCTGGAGTTTACTACGTGACCTTTTACTGCTTTATTTACATTTCGTCCTACCTGGAGTTTACTTCGTGGCGGTTGATCATTTTTACTATTTTCTTTACATTTAGTCCCGTCTGGAGTTTACTTCGTGGTGGTTGATCACATTTATTGCTTTATTTACATTTCTGATCCCCCATGGAGGTGTTTCGTGGTGGTTATTCATGTCTCTATATATATTACCACTTTTATATATTTACATTTCTGATCCCCCATGGAGGTGCTTCGTGGTGGTTGATCATGTCTGTATATATATATTTACAGCTTTTATATATATAACTGCTTAGTAATTTTCATATACAATGCGACATCATGTGAGCCTAGGAATCATGTGATTACAGATTCAGTCTACTGAATCTAGATTCAGTTCCTGTGATGGACATTATTCAGCTGTAAGCAGCTTGTACATTATTCACGGTGTTTGAATTTCCTTAGATGGCTGTCATACCCATGAGGAGTTCGGCATCGCTATATATTATTTTCTCGAAGATGCTTCGCATCTCGAAAATAAAAGCAAACAAGCCGAACATTTAATAATAAAATGGAAGTATGAAAAGGTCTCAATTACTATTGAGCACAGGGTTTGAAAAACCTCTTTAACAAAACTTCACTGCTATATTATGTTTAAAATGGAACTTTTCATACAAATTCAAACCCTTTGTATATAGGTGCGAACGAGGCCTCACACTACTTCTAAATAAATTGCACATTGATCCACACACACACACACACACACATTCATATAACAGTTTCTTGAAAAGTGGCGGTCACCGTGGCAACACAAATGTCGGGGGGTGCCTAACACCTTCCCTCCACATAATTAAGCCCCCGAACCCAAATGAATTTCGGTTTCATAGACACATTTAGCAGTGTCACATCATTGGGTCAATGTGCTAACCTTTTCTTGGTTGCGTTGGTGCAACTAGTTAAAAACACCAACTGGTGACTCTTATAGTCAAATCATCGACATGATACATGTCGGACCTTTTTCACTTATTTTTTCAAACAAATCTCACATAACATGAGAACACCAAAAAATAAGAACAGAAAAGGGACAAATAAAAATCCTAACGTCGACAATAACCTTTAAGGAGAAAGAAAACATATCGAGTTTTAAGGAATGAATTGAGAAAATTCATTAAAGATAAACAATAAAAGACTTCATGTGCTATGTGTTAATAACTTATGTGTTCACGAGTATCGAAGAGTGTCACGTAATAAATAAAAGTTAAATATGTTTTGTTGTTAGGATGTCTAACGTCGAAGGATCCAATTAAGCTAGGGAAGAGATACCTCAAGTACCTAGAGATGAGGAACCCGAGATGTCCATGTTGTTTAGGAGAAGTTGATTCAGAGGGAGCCTTCTCTGTTGGCCGCTGAGGAAGGATAGGAGAATGAGCCTGTGTCTGATCCTGAGGAGGAGGACTCTGAGGAGATAGAGATAGAGGATAAGGAAGAGGAAGAGGAAGAGGATCCTGTAGAGTTTCCACCAAATTCCATATCAGCTGAGATGTATGATGAGTTATATGACTGTATTATAGAATTACAAGATAAGATTGAGGAGTTGAAGGAGTTGGCTGACATGCGTCAGGCTTCTATAGAGCAGAATGATGTAGAGATTTAGGAACTCGACTCATGACTTGGGAAAACAGAATGGAACTTAGTTCACACAGACGGACATCAAGAGGAGCTATTGGCTAAAAATGAAAAGATGAAGATTGAAGTTTAAAAGCTAAAAGATGACTTGAAGGAGGAGTCAATTAAGCCTGCGAGAGCAGGAGAAGCTTGGATGAAGGCTACTCAGCGTGCAGATCGTGCTGAAGCCAAGGTTCAGACGAAGAAGGCTAAGATGAATGAAATGGATTATGATTTTCATTCTGCAATTGATAGGGCCCAGGATTGAGTCTTTTATTACCCACTTCAATTTGAAGACTTGCCATGGTACCTGATGGATCGTAGGACGGCGTATCGTATTATGGAAGAAGAGCGTAGAGAAGCCTCTCGACGTCTTAATATGCCAAGATAGGAATAATAATAATAATAATAATAATAATAATAATAATAATAATAATAATAATAATAATAATAATAATAATATGTGATCAAGTATGTGATTAAATAAATTGTAAATCCCTTATTTTGAGATAATTAAAGGGGTAAGATGAGTAAATATCCTGAAACTTTTCAAGTTCAGGAAAGTTGATGTAGATAGTAGAGATGATATCCTTATTGTGTTTCAAAACACTATCAATGAATAAAATATCAAAGTTTATTGCGATGTTATGTGTTAAGCTTAATCTTAGAATGTTTAAGTTAAACTTTAAATATTCAAGGAATTGAGTAGTGATCTAATAAGTGTATATTTTTAAACAGAAAATTCCTCCTAGAAGAAGACAACCACGCCAACAACCATCTCCTGAGGGGTCTACTAACGATAACAATAACAAGGCCAACACTAACCCGGTTCAGTAGTTGGTGACTTTGTTAACATGAGCACTTGTGAATCAGTCGCAAGCTCAAGTCACGACTTTCAAGGACTTCAAAGCGGTTGGACCACCGGAGTTTCAAGGTTCTATGAATCTAGTTGAAGCCCAAATCTGGATCAGGGAAATAGAGAAGGTGTTCCACGTTGCCAGAGTTAATGAGGAATAGAAAACCGCATTCACAACATTTATGTTGAAGTCTGAAGCTAGCAATTGGTGGCAGACAAATAAGGTTCATGGGGGACAGGGAATAATAATGTGGGATAGGTTTTAAGAAATATTTTTTGAGATGTACTTTCTGACTAGTTCCCGGAAGCAGATGGAAGTTTAATTTTTGGAGTTAAAGCAAGGAACAATGATTGTGCTAGAGTATGCTGCAAAGTTTAATGAGCTGGTGAGGTTTGCTCCGTATCAAGTCAATACCGATGGGCTTAAGGCGAGAATGTTCGAATAAGGGTTGAAGCTATGACTGTATAGCAAGGTTTTAATGTTCTAGTTAAACACGTTTGTGACAGTATTAGAAAAGGCAATTATTGCAGAAGGTGGAAGCGATTCCTTAACCAAATATAATCAAGAACAGAAGAAGCGAAAGAATGAGAATGAAAACAAGGTTGGTGGAAGCAATAGTGGAAGTAACAATAAGAAAAGGAAATGGAATGAAAATTCAAATACAGGAGGACATCAAGGAAGTCAACAAAAGAAGAAGTTTGAATCTTGTGCTACTTGCAAGAAAAACCACATTGGTGTGTGTTTGAAGGGCAAGAGGATGTGTTTTAATTATGGCCAGGAGGGTCACATTGCACCAAATTATTTTAGCCCAAAGAAGGGAGCTTGTTTCACCTGCGGGTCGAATGATCATATGGCTCGTGATTGCCCTATGAAGACAGTGGGAAGTGCAAGTGGAGGAAAAGGAAACAATAGTGGTGGTACGTTAACTATCACTGGGCCAATGCAATCAAGCGGACCTACTGCTAGGACTTTTAATATGGCTGTGCAGTATACTATGCAGTCAAAGGATGTGGTGCTAGGTATCATTCTGATTAATGGTATTAATTCTTATATGTTATTTGATTCGGGTGCTACTTGTTCATTTATATCGATGATTTTGCTAGGAATTTGGATTTGCCTCAAGAAGAGTTAGATTTCCCTTTAAGTATAGAAATTGTAAAAAGGGAAGTGATTCCTGTTAGGTTTATATATAGGAATTTTAGGGTGGATATAAAGGGGGCCATGAGATGATGGTAGATTTCATACTGATTAAACTTGGGGAGTTTGATGTTATATTGGGAATGGATTGGTTATTCAATTACGGGGCAATAATTGATTACCAAAAGAAATGTGTTAACCTTATGACTCCGTCAAAGGTCATGTTTTATGGCAGTAAGTGACCTTGACAAGCAAGTTGTTTGACGGTGATGCAAGCCAAAAATTTACTGAGACAAGGATGTGTAGGATACTTAGCCTACATAATGGATACACAGAAGAAGAGTGAGAAGTTAGAAGAGATACCAGTCATTAGAGATTTTTTAGACATATTTCCAGACGATTTGCTTGGACTTCGACCAGATCAAGAAATCAAGTTCGTGATTGATTTAGCACCAGGAACGACCCCGATATCTAAAGCCCCATATAGAATGGCCCTAGTGGAGATGAAGGAGTTGATGGTACAGTTGCAAGAATTATTAGATAAGAAGTATATCCAGTCGAGTGTATCACCGTGGGGAGCACCAGTGTTGTTTGTTAAGAAGAAAGATGGATCAATGTGGCTCTACATTGATTATCGAGAATTGAATAAGGTCACGATTAAAAATAAGTATCCATTACCGAGAATCGATGACCTGTTCGATCAACTGAAAGAAGCAAGATATTTCTCAAAGATAAACTTGAGGAGTGGTTATCATCAGCTGAAGGTGAGGCCAGATGATGTACCAAAAATGACATTTAGAACTCGGTACAGCCATTACGAGTTTCTAGTTATGTCATTTGGTTTAACCAATGCACCTGCAGCGTTCATGGATTTGATGAATAGAGTATTTAAACCATTCTTAGATAAATTTATGGTTGTGTTTATTGACGATATATTGGTGTATTCTAAGACCAAGGAGGAACATGTTGAACACTTAAGGGTGACGTTGGAGACATTGAGGAGAGAGAATTTATATGCTAAATTCTCGAAATGTGAGTTTTGGTTGGAACGTGTACAGTTTCTTGGGCACTTTATTGATAATGACGGAATCTTAGTAGGTCCATCGAAAGTTGAATCTATAATAAATTGGGATCAGCAAAAGACACCATCAGAAGTAAGAAGTTTCTTGGGATTAGCAGGTTACTATAGACGTTTTATTCAAGATTTTTCGAAGATTACAACTCCATTGACAAATTTAACTAGGAAGGCAGTTAAGTTTGTTTGGACAGAGAAGTGTGAGGAAAGTTTTCAAGAATTAAAGAAAAGATTGAGTTCAGCACCTGTGTTATCATTGCCTGATGATAAAGGGAATTTTGTGGTATATAGTGACACATCACATAAAGGACTAGGTTGTGTGCTTATGCAAAATGACAGAGTTATTACGTATGCATCACGTCAATTAAAAGATTACAAGAAAGGGTATCCGACACATGATTTGGAGTTGGTTGCGGTGGTGTTTACCCTGAAGATTTGGTGACACTATCTTTATGGAGAGAAGTGTGAGATATATACAGACCATTAAAGTCTTAAGTATATCTTTACACAGAAAGATTTTAATATGCGACAGAGGAGATCGCTGGAGTTGATTAAAGATTACGATTGTGAGAATTTGTTCCTTTTTATCTAAGATCTTGACATGTACCTCTTCATATATTAAATTCTCTACTATTAAATCTGGCTCCAACTTAATGATGTGATTTGGATCCTTCACATACTTATGTAACATGGATATATGAAAAACGTTATGAATGCAAGACATATTTGGTGGCAGGACAAGTCATAGGCCACAACTTCTACATGATCGAGAATTTTAAATGGGTTAATAAATCGAGGGTTGACCTTTCCTCTTTTTCCGAATCTCATAAATCCTTTCAATGAAGAAACACGTAAAAATATATGATCTCCAACATTGAATTTCTCATCCTTTCAATGAAGATCAGCAGAACTCTTTTTTTGAATCATTTGGATATTTTCTATTGCTATGTGCACTAACTCGGATCCCAATAATTTTGCTTCTCCTACCTCACTCTAGCAGACTGGAGAGAGATACTTTCGTGCATACAAATCCTCGAACGAGGTCATGCCTATTAGGACTGATCATTCGGTTATAACCAAACCGAATAGACTATTCGGTTATAACTAAAAATCAAAATTTGTGAAATTAAAGAATCCGAACAAATAACCGATTTACCCATTAACCGAATGACCGAATTACTGAATAACCGAATTTACTCTTCAATTGTTTGGGTAATAACCGAATAAACAAAGTTCAGAATCACAACCATTAAAAAAGAAAAAATGAGGATCAATTGAAGTAATATATGATACTTGATTGTGGTTGTTACAGAAAAAAAAAAGAAAGAGAAAATGAGAGGGATAAGATATGGCATGATACCTTGGTTTTAATTCGGTTATTGCTTTTAAGGCTATAAGGCTTGATTGTGCTTTTAAGGCTTTAATTTTTATGTTATTCGGTTAACTGAATAAATTTTTTTAAAAAACCATACCCGAACCAGAAAAGCGAATATTAAATTGGATATAACCGAATAATCAAAAAAATTTGGTTAAAATTATTTGGTTCGGTTTTATCCATTTTTTTCTCAGTCCTAATGTCTATACTTGCTTCATAACTATTATTGTAGGAGAATTCAACCAATGGTAAGTATTTTTCCCAACTTCCTTTGAAATCTAGTAAACAAGGTCTTAATAAATCTTCGAGAGTTTGAATTGTCCTTTCCGATTGTACGTTCGTTATGGGATGATATACAGAACTGAATCGTAACTCGGTGCCAATAGCTTTTTATAAGGTAATCCAAAATCGTGAAGTGAATCTAGGGTCTCGATCAGAAACTATAGACATTGGCATGCCATGTAATCTCACAATCTTACTTATGTAAATATTGGTAAGACGTTCTAGTGAATAGTTTTCTCGCAAAGGTAAGAAATGAGAGGACTTAGTCAATTTATCCACAATGACCCAAATTGCATTCAAGCCTTGAGAAACTTTGGGAAGACCCATCACAAAATCTATATTGATGTGTTCCCACTTCCATTCTGAGACTTCTAGTGGTTGCAATAGACCTTTAGGTACTTGATGCTCTACCTTGATACATTGACAAGTTAAACACCTTGAAATAAACTCTGCGATCTCTCTCTTCATGTTGCTCCACCAAAATGTATTTCGAAGGTTACGATACATTTTGGTACTTCGAGGGTGAATTGAAAATGGTGTGTTGTGTGCCTCCATCATGATTTTTATGTTACAATTCGGGGTTGTTATGGACACATAGTCTAGAATTAACTCAAAGTATCCCTTCCTCGTCAATTCTTGCTTCCGGATTAGCATCTTCTTGTACCTTCTTCATCATATTTATAATTTTTGGGTCAGTAGCTTGAGCAATTTTAATTTTATTGATTAAAACTGGTTCTACTCATACATGCGCAATCTGCATATTGGTCCCTGGTGTCTTTATCTCTATCTCCATCTTTTGTAAGTCGCACAAAATGCTTTCTCGTGTTGTTAATTTTGCATTTATACTCGCATAAGATCTTCTACTTAATGCGTCAGCTACCACGTTCGTCTATCTTGGGTGATACTGAATGGTGTCGTTGTAATCTTTTAACAACTCAAGACAACGTCGTTGTCGCATATTGAGTTCTTTCTCAGTGAAAAATTATTTGAGGCTTTTGTGATCTATAAAGATCTCTACTTTCTCTCTGTACAAGTAGTGTCTCCAGATCTTTAATGCAAAAATAACCGCTGCCAACTTTAGATCATGAGTAGGGTAATTTTTCTCATAATCTTCGAGTTATCGGGAGGCATAAGCTATAACTTTTCCGTTTTGCATATGAATACAACCTAAACCTCTGCCTGAAGCATCACTATAGATGACAAATCCTCCTGATCCTGATGGTATGGTCAGAACTGGGATTAAAACAAGTTTCCTCGTGAGTTCTTGGAAGTTCTTCTCGTATTCCTCGTTCCATTCAAATTTTATACTTTTCTGAGTTAGCTGAGTTAATAAAGTGGTAATTCGAGAGAATCCTTCTACGAATCTGCGATAATAACCAGCTAATCCCAGAAAGCTTCGTACTTTGATTACTGTCTTAGGTCGTTCCCAATTTATAATCACTTTAATCTTCGCAGGATCAATCAATATTCCTTGTTTAGAAATCACATGACCAAGGAATGCTACTTCCTCAAGCCAGAACTCATATTTCTTCAACTTGGCATACAACTTATTCTCACGTAGCTTTTGGAGTATCAATCTCAAGTGTTGTTCATGATCCTCGTGACTCTTAGAGTATATAAGGATGTCATCAATAAAGACAACCACAAAATAATCCAAATATTCCTTAAATATTCGGTTCATCATGTCCATGAAAGCTGCAAGAGCATTGGTTAATCCAAAAAGCATGACTAAGAACTCGTAATGCCCATAGCTAATTTTGAAGGCAGTCTTAGGAATTTCATCAGCTTTAACCTTCAACTGATGATACCGTGAATGAATATTAATCTATGAAAAGTATTAAGCATCTTGTAATTGATCAAACATGTCATCAATTCTAGGTAATGGGTGTCTATTTTTAATGGTGACATGGTTCAACTCTCGATAATCAATACACAAACTCATACTCCCATCTTTATTCTTTATAAATAGAATAGGAGCACCCTAAGGTGATGTATTCAGACGTATAAAACTAGTATCCAACAATTATTGAAGGTGGACTTTTAACTCTTGAAGTTCAAAGGGAGCCATTCAGTATGGGGCTTTGGAAATAGGTTTGGTATCGGGTTCTAGGTCAATACAAAATTCAATTTCATGGTTCTGGGGTAAGTCAGGAAGTTCTTCAAGAAAAACGTTAGGAAATTTATTAACAATGGTAATATCATTCAAGTTTGACACATTTTTGTTCAAATCAGTTATATGGGCTAAGAAGGCTTGACATCCGTTTTTCAATAAACGAATGACTTTATGACTAGAAATGAAAGCTATTGATTTTAATGGTTTAGTTGTTTGAATTCGAGTAATAGGTTGATTAGGAATATGAAAACTAATGATTTTCTGAAAGCAGTCAATTTTAGCATGATGGGAAGTCAACCAATCAATTCCTAAAATTACATCAAATTCAAGCATTTATGAAGAAATAAGATGAACAGGTAATGTGAGATTCTTGATTTGGATCAAACAAGATTTATAGATAATAGATGTAATAATTGTTTCTCCTGGTGGGATTTCAACTGATAAGTCAAAGTTCAATTTTTCAGGATTCTAGTTTAAACATCGAGCACATGTAGGTGAACTAAAAGAGTGGGACTGCACGTGAGTTGATAAGTTGGTTACCCGTGATAACTTCATTCGAGTTCCATTCATGTCATACGCTCTTCGTTGTCCACTAGATGGAGAGAAAATCAGGACAACTCATTAAATTTGGCCTCGTACTACAAGACAATCATATTATTCTGCTCTAACTTAATAAAGTACACTTCTTTCATGTGTCGAATGCTCTTCGGAAAATACTTGTCATTAAAGAGCTCTTGAAACCCAAGACATTTCAAATGTTGCGTGATGTTTACGCTTCACTGATTCCCACCAGTGATCTTCCTCTCCTCGTAACATAAAGTTGACAAAGGGAACCTTTTGATCATTATCGCAACGCAGTACATCAAATATCTTTGCAATCTATTTGAGTCGTGCCTCTGCCTTGAGTGGGTCTGGATTTACCTCAAATTCAAGTGGTCCTAACTCCTTGAATTATTTGGCATTGACCCTTCGTAAGTTACCAGTATTTCTACCGGCATTATGGGTAGGAGCTTCTTTCGCCTGATTCTACATGAATTGTATGAAGTTCCTAAAAACTCATCATGCATCATGTTGTTAGCATAATTATTTCTTGAGTTCGTAGCAGGATTATCTATAGCTTCCTGATTCTCAGTCACATTTGCCTCATAGTTCACTTCTTAATTTTCAGATGCCATTCGAAAATATGGTCACAAAATATAGATTAGTTTAAACAACATCCCTTCTCGTCCCCACATCCAAGCCAACTAATTAGATAACACTTTTAACCATATAAGACACACTAATGACTGATTCTATTCGTCTCTCTCTTCTCCAAGTTCTCACCCCAGATTTCCATCAGAGATCATACCTTTAAACTTTGATACCAACTCTGATGCCCCCAAAATTGGGTCCACACAACCCAATTTGGATCATCAAAATACATACTTTAATAATACATTCTCTTAATACAGTGCCGTATAAAATACGACAATATCCAATCTCAAATTATTATAATGTCGTATAAGATATGACAACACATATTACAAGTCTTCAATATGATTATTGCCACACTATTTAACAACATTCTGAAGACAACTATAGAAACTATCTCGGATCATCACTCCATACCCCGGCTAGTCCCAACTACACTCTCATTTCCTGAGAAGAACAATGGAAAAAAAAGGAAAGGGTGAGCTCAAATATCCCAGTAAATAATATCTTGACAGAGGTAATGAAGAATATATTATCCTTAGCTTTCAACAGTGACAAATATGATAAAAATATATGTGACGCCCCCAAATCCGGGTACTTTCAACCCACAGATATGGTGCTACACGGTACTCATCACTATACATTCATTCCATTGAAACAACATCAAAATGATTATATTTACTACATTCTTATTACAATAATAATAAATCCTTTCCAAGGTTCTGTAACTAAATACATTATTCGTTTATCATAGTATAATTCATACAAGCATACTAGTCTATTACAGGATAATCTACATATCCATCTTAACTTTGCCTTTATCCCTAGTGGGACCCTCAATTCGTTCGACCTTAGCTGCAATCATATAGTTTAAGCAAGAAGTGAGCATAACTAGCTCAGCAAGTTTAACAATAGATAATACAAATAACGCGTCAAGAATTATATGATTATTCTTCAATAACTGAACAAATAGCTATGAAGTACTATGAAACATTTAATAACACTTTTCATTTCACAAAACAATTCCAGAATACATATAGTAGCTTAGGAATTCTGAGCTGGTCAAAAGACCGTGAACATTCTCTTTTGCTTTTCATTCATGAAAAAGGACAACCCGACACTAAGTCCGTAAGTCCGATATATCTTACGAGCACTTCTAGGTGATCAGCCTATAGTACTCTATGTTGATCAACACTCATCCGTTAAACGTATCAACGTTTATGTTTTGGCAACCTCGCGTGCCCATCAAATACTTGATGTGAAATACAATTGTTTGTTCATACACAAGCTTACCTTTGAATCCGTACCAAACAATTGGCATAAGATAGCATTAACAATACTATATCGAAAGACTTATAAACAAATCAATCAAACTCTTGGGATTAGTCTAGCCGAGTTAAAACTGGCATCGACTCTTTGATAAAACAATTTATGCATCTCATAACATAAATCACAGAAAACTTCGATAACACGAAGGTTAGACAAGCGTTAAGAAAACTTGCCTTCAAGCCCTTTCAAATAAAAATTCAATAGTTCATGGTCTTTATAGTTTCTACATGATATATTCACATAGCACACTGGAATTAGCTATCAAACAATTTGACTTCATTGTTTTAACCAACTTCTTTCTCATCTATATCTTGATCAAAATTATTTCATTAATAAAAGTCGTTTCGACTTAACTATCTTCCATTACGGCTTATTAACGTTCTTACGTCACTAAACCAATTCTCAACCATCATTAGTTAAGTACCAATGTTGAATACTATTTACTTCCCCACATTATATGCTTTTCGTTTAATTACTATTAAACATCGTTAAATTACTAAAGTCATCACTATAAATGTGATTTAAGATTGATCTTATCATGTATACTATGTATATACATGTCTTTTAATCATTTTGCAACAATTTTGGATTAAAACTAACTTGGTCAACATTTCTCCATTACCGGAGTTGCGACGCCATCAATAAGCCCAGCATTGGTGCTGCGGCGGCAACTAACAGTATGTTATCCCTTGTCTCGGCGCTGCGGTGCGAGACTTCTTATGTGCCATTCTGTGACACCCCCAAATCCAGGTACTTCATTCCCACAGGATTTAGTGTTCACTTAATCAAACATTCATATCTAACTACCCAATCACAATAAAACTGGATAAATAAAACCTTTCCCATTAACGGGTTACATAATAAAATCTCCCAGGTTATCTAACCTTTAATTACAATCATTCAAATGCAGAAATTAAATAAACTTCATTAAAACCAAGTCTAAGATCATTATAATAAAAGTCTAAAATAAAAATTACAAGTCTTCATCACTTGCACATTTTTCCCTTTCCTTTGCTAGACGAAGGTTCATCTACCTTCTCTTCTTTAGCTGCAATGAGTTTTAAAATATGCAAGAGTGAGCAAAATAATTGTCCACTGGATACAATATGAAATCAACATGAGTATAGTAATAATAACTGCCAATAATAGGCTCATCAACAATGAATAGTACTCTATCATCTATAATCAGAAACTGACATCCAAAATGTGGAATAAATATAACTGAGGGTCATAAGACCATGAACTATGTCCACAGTTGCGAGTAATCTTTCAACTCCAACTTTAATAAATCATAAGACTATAAGGACTCCTCGTTTGGGGGATCACCCCTTCGTACCATGTATTGTGCACAAACATTTAACGCTACGCGTAAGTTAACCCTAATCATAACATTAGGGTTGTTCATCTCAATATTTAGAGTACAAGTCCGCACTAAAGGAAGCTTGGTTTGGATAAGCTTTGGGGTAATTTGAATTCAACGAACATCAACTAAGGATTAGTTGAATGAAACCAAGAACATTTCACTATAGAATAATCGTGATTGAATCAATCATAGTAAACTAAAGTCATGCTTTAGGAATAATCTAAGAGCATACAATTTGATTAACTATAACACCTTGCTTGAACAATACTAAGCCAAGGTTAATTAGAATTGAATACTAAGCATGCATAACAATTTGATCAATAAAAATGTTCAACATTAGAATATATAAATTTGCATGCTAAACAACAAGTTAAATACAAGAATAACTTGCTCAAGAATAACTTACATCATTATATCATAATTGAATTGAAAACCATAATTAGTTCAACAAGATAAAGGATTAGAAAAACTTGCTCAAAGAAAATTTAAGCGATTGCACAATTCTAAAAGTAGAGTTAAAGAACTTGCCTTGCTCGTAGGCTAAACCAAATCAATACGAATCACAATATCCTATAAACATATGTCATCATGACATAATTAGTCATTACCATCTTACAAACATAACTAAGTACGTTCATCATTTAAAAGTTGGATTTTTAATCACATAATCGAGTTATAACACAAGTTGATTGTTAATAACATACTTATTCATAGTATAGATATACTAAAATCAACATTTAGCAAATCCTACTATCATCACATAACTTTTCTTAAAATTTCGTACAAAAAGTACACCGTCAGACCATTCTCTAACTCGCGGTATTTCCACTACCATTTATCATCATGGTCGCGCTACTGGCAGGCATAGCATATCTTCTGGCCAGCGAGAGATCAAGGCTACAAGTAGTCAGTGTCTTTGCAAGTGAGCATGGTGTCATATGCCACAAAGGTAATATAAGTCCGTAGCCATAGCAATGCCGAATTGCGCACCTCGATGAGACGACTCAAGCAATAAAGACGAAAAAAAACCAATTTTAGCCTACAAGCTCGCTTCTAATGCACCAAATATCATGTAAATCATACAACAACTTCATGTAAACATATTTCACAAACTCTAAACATGATTCTACCCATACAACCACATAAACAACAAAATTAACACACCCAAATTCACTATTTTTGGCTAAAACTCATTTTTTTATATTTCAATGAAAATTAACACTGCAACTTTTGTTTTTCAATCAAAACCACTAATTCAAAGTGTCTTTATCAATGATTATACATACTCTAACAAATTAAACGATCAATTTATCAACTAAACCACTAATTCACCCTCAATTTCTACTTTAAGCTAAACAATAGATTTTCATAAAAACTCTCTGTAAAAACATTTTCTTCACAAACATATACATAACAACAATTCTTTGATTATAACCCATGAAAATAGTTTTAACATCACTATTATGACATATAAAGCCACATAACAACAAAAATTCATGCTTACACAAAGATTCTACATAGAATTTGGGAAGATAAAACTAAACTTTTAAGAACTAAAAGGAATAGGAGAATACCTTGATAGAAGATGATATGGCTAATCTTTTCTACTCTCAAGCCTCTTTCTCCGATCTCTAGCCTTCTTTTCTCTCTTCTTTCTTCTTTTCTTCTTCTTCTTCTCTGAGTTTTCTTTCTTCTCTCTAACCTCTCTCCTCTAACATACGTCTTAACCAAATAACGTATATAGATATTATATATATTAATTATATAATATAATTATAAACATAACTGATATCAGTTATGTGAATTTTAAAATCAAAAGCCATAAGGCTTGTTTGTTAACCACTAACAAAATAACCCATTAATCCTAACACCTTGTTTGGTAAAACTCAAATAAATTAAAGACTTAATAGACCTTAAGCCTTGTTTGGCAAAACTGAATTAAAACTCCTTTAAGTTATTTTAGTAACTCCTTTATAACAAGGTTATTTGTCACACATTAATTTAATTAAATTAATCATAATAACAATTTATTAAATCACTTCATCACTTTATTTAATCAACTAACACATCCTTTTAAATTTACAAATTCTAATAAAAAGAATAGTAATTCAATTAATCAAAATTCTCTAACTTAATAATTAAATTAAATTAGCAAAATAATTAATTTTCCTTAATTATTTATTTAACAAATAATTAACCGCATCAATTCAAATTTGAAAAATTATTTATTCAACAATAAACACATCCATTAAATATTTAAATAATTCAATAAATATTTAATATCACAATTAAAATTCTAGAATGTTACACATTCTGCAGTAGCTATTCTCCTAATCCGACGCGAGATTTTATGCTTGGGGTGGTGTTGCGATGCCTACCCTGAGCCTTTGAAATTTTTTTATATTTTCCTATTCAATTCTTCCCAGACTCGTAACTTAGTCGTTATAAGTCGGATTTAGCTCGTTCAAAAGTCATTTTCTTACATATATTATATACTTCGATTTCATCCAGATAAAAGTAGTTTTTTAATCCGTTAACAATGAATTCACTATTTAACGTTCTATTACGCGTTCATTTAACGTTCGTGAGCGTTCAGAACTCATTTTTTTCGTTCTAAGTCAGAATTTGACCATTCTTGAGTCCGGGACTCATAAATACGTTATTCTACATTACGCCATCGAAAACTAGGGTTTTCGAGTTAAACGGCAAGTTTTGACTACTAATCCGGAAATTTTACGATTTTGGCATTTAACGCCTAATCTCGTAAATTTTGTTATAACTTCATTACTCATGTTTTATATGCCAAATCAAATGGAAATAATCCATTGATTCATTTTTTATAACCTAACCAAGCAATATACACATAACCTATACGTGATGCTTTTCAATTTTTTCATCAACAATTACTGGTTTTTTCGCGATAAATTTACTTAAACGCTTACGATTCCTACTTATACATTGCTTATCAATGTTTTAATTCACTAATAGTCATCCTTATTACTCCGAAAGAGACATGATCCACCAATTCATGATTCTCTACGACAAATAAATAGAAAAGGATCGAAGACTAAGGTTTTACGAATTATTACCTTAACGTTATTCACGTTCTTGACTAAAGCGTGAATGTTTTTCTTTGGATGCTCTTGATTATTTGTTACTACTCTTTTCTCTCTCTCAAAATATGTTGGTCAAGTTTGTAAAACAACCAAATGAACCAACTCTAGCTTTCTTATATAGAAAACTAAATGGAGGGCAAAATGATCAAATGTCCCACCTCCTTACTATTCATTACTTTGCAACCAAGTAAAACACTTTAATTGGCCACCAAGTGGCCGGCCCATATGGCCTTTTGGGTCCCACATGGGGTTCTTTCATGGGTTTTACCCATTGTGGTGATCCATCGGGTCGATCCGCGGGTCGATTTCTTGGGTCGGGCTTAATTTAACCTAACATTGGGCTCTAACATTACTCAATCTTGGGCTTTATTTACAAAAATTTGGGCTTGACTTAATCTAAGTCCAATTGGAATTGACAAAGTCCAATTACTAAGAGTCCATTAATAACTAATCGTATTCTACTCGTATAACTCTCGTATTTTCTTCGTATAGTATTCGTACGACATTCGTATTATACGTCGTAATATTCTTCATACAATACTCGTATAATAACTAGTACCATACTGGTATTTCTCACGTATAATAACCCTAATCATTATACGTAATCATTCCATTCTCAAAACTCATTATTCCTAACCCTTAGGTTTTAAAGTCCGCAGGCAAAAACTTCATTTGCCATAACTAAAATATTATTGGATATTCCATCTCGTCTTATAATTCTATCATTACGTGTTTCTCAGAAATTCATTCTTAATTCCAGAGTAGAAACGGATGAATAGTGTTTTTACGAAAATTTCTCGAAAAACTTTTATTTTCATCTTGGAAATTCAAAAACATTACTCCTAGCACATATCAAGAATCCTAACCACATCCGCACATTATAGGTCATAGAACGACCTTCAAACAACTTAATCACATAAATAATCAATTAAATTTATTTAATTCAAATAATCAAATAAAAATTTAATTCTCATAAAAATCTGATTTTCTCGGGCGTTACATTCTCCCCCCCCCCCCCCCTTATAAGGATTCTATTCCCAGAATCTCGCTACAATTACATAAACAAATGGGGAAAATTTTCCTTCATTTTACTCTTGAGTTCCCATGTTGCTTCTTCGGCATTGTGGTTCCTCCATATTACCTTCACTGAATGTATTATCTTATTTCTCAAAACATGTTCCTATCAACAATCTAAATTGGAAGTTCTTCATACATTAAGTCTTTTTCTATCTGAATAGATTCATACTGTATTACGTGTTTGCAGTCTGGTTTATAAGGATGCAACACAGACACGGGAAACACATTGTGTATTTGTTCCATCTCTGGAGGTAAAGCTACTTCATAAGCTACCTCTCCTACCCTTCTTAAAATTTCAAAAGGTCCTATAAACCTTGGACTTAACTTCCCTTGCTTTCCAAAACGTATCTTCCCTTTCCAAGGAGATACTTTTAGAAAGACAAACGACCCTACCTCAAACTCTCTCTCCTCACGGTGAGGATCTACATACTTCTTTTGTCTATCTTGAGCCACTGCCAATCGTGTACATATTAACTTTATGTCTGCTGTTTATTGTACCATCTCAGGTCCCAACATTCGACGTTCACCTACTTCATCCCAGCATAGTGGATTTCTGCACTTCCTCCTATATAACGCTTCGTAAGGCGACATGCCTATACTAGCGTGAAAACTATTATTGTAAGCGAAATCCACCAAAGGCAGATGTTCGTCCCAACTTCCCTTGAAATCCATAACGCAAGATCTTAACATATCTTCAAGCGTTTGAATTGTTCGTTCACTTTGTCCATCCGCTCAAGGATGATACTGGCAGATCTCTCAACCTCAACTGTGTTCCCGATTCTTTGCTGCAAACTTCTCCAAAAATTTAATGTGACTCGTGGATCACGATCTAACACAATCGAAACAGGTACTCCATGCCTTGAAATAATTTCTTTGACATAAAGTTTAGCCAATTGATCTAGGTTATACCTAACTCCTATTGGTAAAAAGGGAGTCAATTTTGTCAACTGATCCATTATTACCCAAATAGCGTCGTATCCCTTCCTTGTTGTTGGAAGTCCCACCACAAAGTCCATTGTGATATGCTCTCATTTCCACTCTGGAATCTCTAATGATTGCAATAATCCACTCTGTAATCCTTCTTTATCAATGTTATACTTAGTCTTTTCTTCATCCTCCATCCTCTTCTTCATTCGTTCGCATTCTTCGTTACCTAATTATACTTCTTTAACATGTTCCACTATGGTTGGTTGAGTCTGCATTGTGAATAACATCTCTACTGCTTCATTCGATAATTTAACTTCTAGCTCCATTCTTGCCATCTCTGTTACTAACTCTTGCTGAGTCGTTAACATTGATAGCTTTTCCTTATCTTTCCTACTTAACACGTCGGCTACTACATTTACTTTTCTTGGATGATATAAGATATCACAGTCGTAATCTTTTATCAATTCTAACCACCTTCTCTGCTTCATATTCAACTCCTTCTGTGTGAAAATATATTTCAGACTTTTATGGTCCATGTATATCTCACACTTCTCCCCGTATAAATAATGTTTCCATATTTTTAAGGCAAAAACTACCGCTGCCATTTCTAGGTCAGGAGTAGGATAAACCTTCTTATAATCCTTCAACTGGCGAAATGCAAACGCAATGACCTTGTCATGCTACATGAGCACATAACCCAGTCCTCTATGCGAAGCATCACTATAAACTACAAAGTTCTCTGTATCATCTGGTAAAGATAATACAGGTGCCTAACTTAACATCCTTTCTAGTTCCTGAAAACTATTCTCACACTTCTCAGTCCACACATACATCACTGACTTCCTTGTCAAATTTGTCAACAGAGTAGCTATTTTAAAAAAGTCTTGAATGAACCTTCTATAGTATCCCGCTAACCCTAGAAAACTCTGAACCTCAGTTGGCATTTTTGGTTATTCCAAATCATTAAATACTTCCACCTTCAGTGGATCTACAAAGATGTCATCTTTATTAATAACATGTCCTAAAAATTATACTCTTTCAAGCCAAAATTCACACTTAGTGAATTTCGCATACAACTTCTCCCTCCGTAGTGTTTCGAACACTATCCTTAAATGTTCAACATGATCTTCTGGCGTCTTAGAATAAACTAGAATATCATCAACGAACACTACGACAAACTTATCCAAATACTGTTTGAACACTCTGTTCATCATATACATGAATGCGGCTGGCGCATTAGTCAACCCAAACGACATAACCAAAAACCCGTAATGACCATAACGAGTTCTGAACGCTGTCTTAGGTACATCATCCTTCCTTACTTTCAACTGATGGAACCCCGTACTCAAATCTATCAAAGAAAAATACTTCTCCCCTTTCAGCTGATCAAATAGATCATCGATCCTGGGCAATGGGTATTTATTCGTAATAGTTAACTTGTTCAACTCTCGATAGTCGATACAAAGTCGTAACAACCCATCCTTATTCTTTACAAACAATATCGGTGCTCCCCACGGAGACACACTCGGTTGAATGTACATCCTATCTAATAGTTCCTGTAATTGAACCATTAACTCCTTCATCTCTACCGGCGCCATCCTATATGGTGCCCTAGAAACTGGTGTCGTACCTGGTAACAAATCAACCACAAACTCGATCTCCCTATCCGGCGGAAGACCTGGTAACTCATCTGGAAATACATCCGCAAACTCTTTTACTATAGGTATCTTCTCCAATGATGCTTCTACTCTCTAGGTATCCACAACATGGCACATGTATCCTATACACCCCTTCCTCAACTTCTTCCAAGCTTGTGTCATGGTTAGACAACAAGGGTGTCTCGGTGATTTACTACCGTAGAACACTACCTTAGTTTTCTTAGAAAGACGAAGGTTTACACTTTTTCTATGACTATCTATTATAGCTTTATGGTTAATCAACCAATTCATACTAAGAATTACATCGAATTCTCTCAACCTTATCAGTACTAAATCTACCGACAATTTGTTACCTCTAATATCTACACAAAAATTCTTACGAATATGTTCAATAGGAATTATCTCTTGGTTTTCTACCTTAACATCTAAAGGTATTTCTAGTCTTTCCGGGAATAAACCTAATCGTTTAGCAAAATCACATGCTATAAAAGAACAAGTAGCACCCGAGTCAAATAACACATAAGCATTTATTTAATTCATTGACTTGAATGATACCTGCTACTACATCCGCTGATGCATCCGCATCTTGGACAGTCATATTAAAAGTACGGGCAGTGGGTATACCCGACGATGGTGTTGGTCCAGTAATGGCTAACTTACTATTACCAGTACCCTTACCCTCCGGCCCCTTCTTTGGGCAATTTCTTGCCATGTGGTCCATTAACCCACAAACAAAACAAACCTGGTTCTAGTTAGGATTAGGACAATTGGGTGATATGTGCCCCTCCTACCCACAATTATAACAAACCGACTTTCCCTTAAGGCAGACTCCTAGATGAGTCTTTCCACATGTCTTGCATGCTTCGATCCTACGATTAGGATCCCCTTATTTAACTCCAGTATTCTCGGTGTGATAACCCAGGATTTCGAATAATTCAAATTTTATGAATAATTTTTTATTATTTAATATTGATATTGACTATCAATATTGTGCCGAGTATCAGTGATACGAGTATAGAGATGTGGTCAATTTGTGTATTGACTGAGAAATATGGGTAGAATTGTGCTTAATAGAGAATAGAAACCCTAACCCTAGTTGCAGATAGTGATTTGGTAGAAAATACAATTATAATAATTGTGTTGATGAGTATGTGTTTGTGCTATATAGAATTTGTGATCAATGATTGATCGGATTGGGTATAAACTTAGTAAACCTAATAAGAGATTAAAAATCCTAATCTCAAATTGAGAAACCCTAACACATAGGTAGGAACCCTAATCGAATGCTGAGAAACCCTAATTTTAAATTCAAGAACCCTAAACCCTAATTAGGAAACCTTAATCCTAATTGGAAAGCCCTAATGTGATTAGGAAACCTTAATATAATTAGAAAACCCTAATTATAATTTTGAAATCTTAATTTTCTATTTTAAAACCCTAATTAAAAAATTGTAGAAATTAAATGTGTAAAACCTAAGGGTTAGAATATTAGGGTTAAACCCTAAGGGCTGGGGCAAATGTCTAGAATGTCATTAAAATTGGAAACCAAATGACCAAATTGACCTTTTCACATTCTATAATATGTAACTTGTAGAATTTGCCAAAACTTTAGTTGTTCACCAACTTTTGACTTGCCATGTGACTTAAATCTCAGCAACTCAGCCACTTATTGACAACAACATCAGCTATATTCATTACATCCAAATATATATATATATATATATATATATATATATATAAGAGAGAGAAAGCTCGTAAAATTGGTTCATTTGTGTTCTAACACTCAACCTACTCTGTCTCTATCCAAACCTCCGAAAAACCAAAGTGTTTCAGTCCCTAGATAACTTTCTAACACATCTAAATCAGTGTGGTAGAGCCAAGATCAAAGCATCTTCAAGAGTAAGGTATAAACCTAACCCTACTTTGATCTAGTATGCTTAAGCCAAATTCATGTTTATGTGTTTATATGTGTGTTAGAAGAGGTTTTATGATGATCTATGATGATCTATCATAGATCTATATCATCAAAATGCTTTAAAGGTAAAGTTTTCAAAAACTGTACATGAACATTAAAAGTGCTCTGACAAGCTAATGTCAGTGGCCTTAGATCCCTGCCTGTTTATGATTTTTGTTATTTTATGGTTTAGATCCATAGTCTGACATGAGGACTGTGATTTGGAAGTGGAATTATAGTTATTCCATGTCCAGATTGCAAGTTATTCTTGGTCAAACTCAGTTGACCGAGCATAACCGAGTGATTTCTGGGTAACCTAGAAATCTTATATCAGTGTCTAACAATGTTTTGTCAAGCCATGATCTGTCAGATGTTAAGAGTTTTGATGATGTATTTGTAACCAGATTGTAGCTTGTAATATGTACTCTAGATCCATGGCTTTAGATCCTTTAAACCATGAACAGATCGAATGGAATGGCTGGTCAAAGTAGGCCACTCGACCATGACTTTAAGTTTCTGATAAACCCATAAACCGTAAGAATAATGTTTCTGACCATGTTTGACCGGATCACATCTTGCGATTATGTTATAGATGGACTGATCTGTTGTTATAGTAATGTTCCTTGACACAAGGACTATAGATTTGAACCAAGAGATCACATGAATCATGACCAGAAACTATGGATAAGTGGGCTAGAAAGTACCTAGTCAAAACTGTATGGGTTTCTGGGTAACCCAAAAAACCTAGATGGCGTCTGACAATGATTTTGGAGACTCAGATCTTCTTGTGGTGATGTTGTATGACCAAAATGATGGTTGGATACTGTAGTGTTACATACATACTACAATATCAGTGTCTTAGATATCCCAGATAATGCATGAACTACGAGTCACGATTGGTCAAACTTAGCACCAAGAGTACTGCTTGTCAGTGTTCTTGAGCCCCAATAACACCATCGGCGACGGTTACTGTCGTTATAGCCTATAGCGACGATTTTAATAATTTTATTTTTTGAATTTCAGGAAAATGATGAAAAATAGAAATAAATTTCTGAAAATTTAAAAAAAATGGTTTTAAAAATTATTTTAAATTATGAAAAATAACTTTTGATAATTTGGGATATTTTTCAATAATATTTATAATTATTTGAATATTAATGATATTTAATTTATTTATTTAGTATATTAAATAAATTAGAGAAAAATAATTTTAATATTATAAAATTATTTTAAATGAGAATAAAGTTTTAAAAAATATTTTGAGTTAAAAAGGTAACTTCTAATATTTTTGGAGAATTTTGATTAATAATTTAATATTAATGATATTAGATTTATTTAATTATTATATTAAATAAATGATGGAAAATTGGTTTTACTTATTTAAAAATCATTTAAAATGAGAAAAGTAATTTAAAAATATTTTAAGTTATAATTAATGACTTTTAATATTTTGATTAGAATTTTATTAATATTTAAATATTAATGGTGATGGTTTAAAAATAATTTTAATTACTTAAAAATTATTTAATTAGAATATTAGTGATTTAAAAATATTTTAAGTTATTATAAATAACTTTAATATTTTGATAAGTATATCATTAATATTTTAATATTATTAAATATTAATGATGATGGAATTATTATATATTTAAATTATTTAAAAATGATTCCTGTGTTTGAAAAATTATTATAAATTATAATAATTGTTTGAAAATTATTAAAAGCTTCCGAAAAATATTATGAACGATATTTGACTTATCTAAAATAATATTGAAGCTTTGAGACCGAGTTTAATTGACAATAAATGTGTTAATTGTCGAATAGGGTGACTAGGACACCGAGAACAAACTGAAGTCCAACCAAACTAAACTAGTTAGACTTAAGAAGTGTTTATATAGGTTATAAACACTGGTGTGACTATGTGGTAATGTGTCTTGGAGTAATATTGATTGTAAATTACAGTATAGTGTGTTATGAATTATTGTGCTAATTGTGAGATCGATATTGTGATTATAGGTCTTTCAAACACAGATAAGTATATTGTGTAGCAATAATCAACGCGGGAGACAAGTTTTCTTTTCAAATATTATGGTGGTTAATTATTGTTGATTAGACCACGTCTGAGAATTATTGTTGATTATTCGAAATTAGTGCATGTTTATTAATTCAAGATGAATTAGTGATTCTGAGAATATACTTGGAGAATAACTATTGTTGGATATTCACATCCGTAGAAGCTATTATTGATAATATAGATAATTTATGTCTATTGTCGAATTCTGTAGAGAAATATCTTAGCTAATTGTTCTGGCTAGACGAACATTTGTTAGAACTTGATAGGTTCGAGAAGAGAATTCAATTATTTTTGATAGATCAATGCCAATTATTTTGGCTAGATCGAGAAAGTGATTAGATATTGAAATCATTGTATTTTGTTGTTGTGATTCGAATTCTCACTACACCAAAAATGGCCTCTAGTGAAGGAGAAATCCTTCACTAGAAGCCCTATATCACTCACAAGTGATTTATTGCGAAGAAATATTTCCTTCACACGTCTTTCGCGTTAAGATTAGACCTCCCTGATTGGGTATCCTTCGCCAAGTAGTAACTAAATGTTTTTTTGTGAAGGATATATTGTGAATAACTTTCTTATTCACAAATTGGATTTAGTAATGGAATATTGTTATTTAGTGAAAGATTGGTTTCCTTCACAAATAATATTTGAAGAAGGACTATTTAAAATTAGGGAATAACTTTATTCCATCACAAATAATATATTGTGAAAAACTAATTTATTTAACGAGAAAAAATTTTTCTTCACTAATTATAAATTTAGAATGTATCTTCAAATTAGTGAGGGAAATAATCCTTCACAAATTATAAATTTATAAATAAAAAATTAACTGCTAAATAATAAAAATTCATTTGAAATTATAATTGATTTTCAAATTAATTTCTAAATAATAAAAATTCATTTGAAATTATAATTGATTTTCACGTCTGTCTACCCTTGAAACAATCCAATAAAAGCTGGGATTTACAATCTAAACAACGGTTGCTAGATTCCAACGCTACAATACAAGAAGTACAAGAGTAAAGGCATATGAGATCACTAGTTCAATATAATTCTAGCTGGAAGAAAAAGTCCTGGTGTTTGTTCTTGATCTTCGCAGGTTACAAGTTTTATAACAGAGCGGGAACCTGGTTAACCCAATCGTCCACTTTGCTGCTGTCGTCTGATAAACATGCAGCCGCAAGAATCTGCTCCATCACTTTTGAATCAATCTCTAATGAATGGCTCTGCATAACCGAACTCCATCTTGAAGATCTTCAAATAGATTAGTCACCTGAAGTCATACTCAATAAGAGGATTCTGCAACATATAATCCAATTAATTTGCATATCCTGATGCTCATAAATTTTAGGATCTTTGATATTATATTTACTGCTTCACCTATTGAGTAACTTACTTTATTAGATTACGATTTAAAAATTTTGTATAAAAATTGTGCAAGCTAGTGATCAAGTACATCATATTGAATAAGTCATAGACCAATAGAACAAGTACCTTGAAAGAGTTCCATTTTGCACCCTGTCATTCTCTTAATTATGAACTATCTAATTTGCACCATTTCAGAGATAGGCAAAGGTGCTGCTCTGAACCTCGTAAGCATGGTCTCTAAATACCTGGCCATAGGCAAACATACAGCTATTGTATCCAGACAAGCAATTCTCCACTATTGGCAAACCAACCATTTTAAAAAGTGTTTCCAGCATAATCCCTATAACTTTAAACAACATATAACAAACCATAAACAAACTTAATAATACCATTATATTTACTATTTCTCCAATACCTGGTCAAAAGTTTCAAACAAGTAGATATGGAATATTCATATGGTCTGCACCTGCTGAATCAATGTGTCATAAAGGACGATGTGCTTGTTCTTAAACAATCCATACATATATGCCTGCATAATGTTAGGAAGCTAATTAGTTCATAACCAGTAAAGAAAGATAAACAACTATATAAAAGTATTATGCCCATTGTGAAAGACCATAAAAGAGAATATGCTTCTTATTGCTAAGTAATGATTAAGCAGTGGTTGATAAGTACAATATCCTTTCATTTTTGTACACTTAGATGCTGAGATAGGGAGGATTCAAAACCAACACCTAGTCACCTAGTGGCTAGTGGTTATGGGATAGCTAGGCACAATTTATAATCTTTTGGATCTCCGATTTTAGGCTCAATGCTACAACAGGATTTTGGAAACAGTTATCTTCTGATGCACCTTCTAAGGGATGGCTGTTCTTTTCACTTCATGGGTCTAGCCGTGTAGGTAGCAGTCTTGAAGCTGTGAAGCATTGTTGAGGACCCAACCTCACCAAAATTCTGAGGGAAATCTGCAGCTCCTATTTAACAACAGCATTCAAATACCAACATACCAACCACAGGATGTCTACAATGTTTCATGCTCTAAAATAACTCAACATAGACCATTAGCAACTGCAACTCACTCTTTGTTGAGACTATTAGCAACTACAAGCAATTGTCAAGTTTTCTTTGCATAGTAACTCAAGCTTTGCCTTCAAAGGTTATGGATTAATTAGCATATTCTGTATGAAGCCATAACATTTACTGCTTATAAAAAAGCTAGCTTTTGTTTTTTTCCTGTTTTGGGTTTTTCCTCAAATGTCAAAGCTAAGCATGATTAAAGCTAAGCATGGATTAATTAGCATGGTTTTTTCCCCAAAATGTTCACCATCAGAATGTTCTACATCGCGACCACAACAAACCAACTGTGGGGTTCCATCAACCAACTTAGACAGTTTGCAAGCACTAAAAGATGACCCGTTATCATGTTACAAAACCTCTATATTACTCTCCAGTATCTGGGAAAACATGCATTGATATTTAGTTAAAACTATCTGAAGAATCACTTGTGGAAGCTTTAATTTGTTTGTCTTAAATTATCTCATTATAATTCATCAGGGCAGCATTAACTTGGAGAGAAGCAGGCCAATTATAACAATTTGTATGCAAGAGATAAACATAAGATCTGGGTGTGGAGAAGGAATCTGTTCAACCATACCTTAAACCAGGAAGCCATCCACTTAGACCAACAATAGCCCTCAGGTTGATAGGGTAAGGATTGCCATTACCATATTTTCCCTGGGCAAAGCAAGTGGCAGAGTATAGGGCAGTTGCAGTGCCCATACTGAAGCCCCCACTACCAAGCTTAATTGTTTCATAAGATCGAAAAATATATTAGCTTAATAGAAAAACCAACCAGATTAACATATTAAAATGGAACTAAAGTGTTACGAAGGAAGTATATTAGAGAACAATTTTAAAAAATAGATTAACAGATTAACAGATTTTTCTTTCCTATTGTCTTGACAAAGCTTGACAATAGTAATCCTGTTAATTTATAGCTGAAAAGTGGGGAAATACAATTGAACTTTGTCAACAACAAAAAAGGAAGCATTACAGTTTCATGCCCTAAGAGTCCACACACCTTTAGAGAGAGATTATCTTCAAATGTAGTATAACTTTCCTTCAGACCTTCTTGCTAACAATGCACCAAAAATTTCAATCATTCAATTAAAATTAAATTAACTGATAATCTAGAACTGCAATGTTGAACCTAAAGTCTTGAAAGAAAAATTGAAAGTAAAAAACCAAAATACTTGTACTGAAATTCTCATCATAACTTAACACATATGTCAATAGATGATAGACCAATAAATAAATGCTCCCATCCTCCAACCCCACTTTTTCTTATAAACCATAATAAAACAAGGAATATCAAATACTATGTCTTGCTCCAAATAGGCATATACAAAATGTTAAATTTTCAAGAATTCTTCAGATCTATATTACCTAAAACAAGCACTTATCATTTTTCTCCAACATAAACCCTAATTAAATTGATGATAAAAAAAAGGTCTCACCTTTAGGTCCAGATGGTGGCGGAATGTAGTAATTAGCTGTCCCATGGTCTCTTCTTTTCTTTTTTTTACAACAAATAAATATAATACTTAAAAGAGCAAGGACTAAAATAGTACCAATTGTGATTCCAACCACCAGTCCAGTTGATACAGATTATCCAGATGACGATTCTGACGGAGGGAATGAAGAAACCGTAGGGGGAGGCGGCGAAGATCTCGACGTCCCAGAGGTGAAGGTGGAGACCTAAACGTCGGTGGCGAGGGCGTGGAACCGGAAGGAGAAGGAGAACAGGGTGTAGTTGCAACCGCCAAAGGCGACGAAGGCGAGGACTTCTTTAAACCAGATCCAATCAAAACATCAAGCCGAGAGAAAAATGACCACGAACTAGGACTTCGATTGAGATGTATGATAAGGTTTGGTAGTTCGATTGAGAGAAGGAACAAGGTCTGAGATTGTTGTGGCTTAGAAATTAGAAGAAGCAACCCAATGTTCGATTGAGAATGTTTATTTCTAAATCATCTTATCCCAATGTTTGTTTCTATGCACGCACAATACTGTACTCTTTTTTTTATTGAAACAAGCAAAGCACTGTACTTCAAATAAATATAGTTAAGTTTTTTTGATTTTTTCTTATGGTTTAATAATAAACTAATTAAAAATAAAATTAAATAATCCAAAAGTCTTTCTTAATTAAAGTCCTCCCAAATTGTTATTTAACTGAATATTAAATACAATACTAAAAAATAAAGTTACTTTAAATTAATCTCCAAAACACTTTTTGGATTAATATTATATACTTAAAATAAAATTTAAAGTCTTTTGGATTATTTAATTTTATTTTATTTAACTTTAACTTTATTTAATTATGATCATAAAAATAAACTTTTATAGAGAAATTTTAAAGTTTGACATAGTGTAAAGTTATTTACTTTATAGTTTATTAAAACAAATAGTTGATATTGTAAGTTACTTAAAAAGTGTTATTAAAATTAAATTTACTATTGTAAAAAAATTTAGGTATTTATATTCACCACAATTAATTCAAAAAAATTTATTTTAATACAAGATAGCGACCAATTTTATCCCTCGCAAAAAATTTCTGAATAATGATATATAGTGAGTAATAATTCCTTCACTAAATAGTGTTTTTCCTCGTTTTCATCATAAATTGGATCCAAAAATCTTTCTATCACCCCAATTTTGCGAGGAAAAAAATATAAATTGTGAAGGATGTTTCTTTCGCTAATAACTATATTGTCACTATACTTTTTTTCTTCACTGTTCCTTCGCTAAACAACTCCTCATGCGAAGGAATAAATTCCTTCACAAAATTTCCTTCGCTAGAGGCCATTTTTGGTGTAGTGTCTGGTTATAAGACTGAGAAGAACAACTTTTTATATAAAGGGAACATTTTGGTCGATATATTAGTAGTTTCAAGACTTAAGTAAGTATTATGCATATATAGAATTACAAAAAGAGTTGGCCGCTCTAAGTACTTGTTGGGGGGGTATGATTTAATCTTTATGGTTATCTGATACACCTGGGTATATCAAAGTAAATCTTTGATAGTTACTTGAGAAGAGAAGTTCAAGATCCTTAGGGATCACTCAGTATAAACTCTAAAGAATATTTTCCGTTTTGTTATTCAATTGAATATCGTAAAAACTTTGAAAGCGTTGTACTCTTTCTTTATCAAATTATTGTGTTGCATAGGATGCGAGAAGACTTGTTAGTGATTAACGAATTGTTCAGCTATTTCAAAGTTCCCCGAACTTTGGTGTCATTCGATTAAAATAGATAGTCTGTTATTCTTGATTCTTATACATTCATTGTATATCTTAACTTGCGGGGCAAATTTGTTTCTCACCCTTGCTAAATTAAATATTTCAGCTAGGAATGAAGTAGCCGGAGGGGCAGAGAATAACAAAGGCAAAGGCGTAGTGTTGTAGTAGTTATAATGAACATAGTTATTATGTTGTATTTGTAAACCCTTTTCGTATATCTAAAGGGTATGTTTGTAATGTTAAGGTTAGATAACCTTGGATGATGTTGTTAACATATTAATTAATGATATGTATATTTGTATTCATGAATGAATGGGTAGTAAGATGTTAATTACATTGTGGATCATGAGCACCAAACTCGGGGGTCAGGTAACCCGGATTTGGAGGAGTCACAGGTTGGTGTCAGAGCTATAGATTATAAACCTTAAATGGGGGGGGGTTACCTAGGATTATAACCATAAGAGAGATAGAGAAAACTCATTTAGAGTTATAAGTGAGGGATTGCCGAAGTGTATCCATAGTGAGATATGTGGACACATAGTGTGAGAATTTCATACTGGTGAAGTATTAATCAAGTTGTTTAAAGTGATTGTAGGATGTCATGAGAAGATGAAATGAGTACACAAGTGCGAGCGGCTTATTGACAACAACATCAGTTATATGCATTGCATCCAAATATATATAGATTAAGAGAGAGAAAGTTCATAAAATTGGTTCATTTGTGTTCTAACACTCAACCTACTCTCTCTCTCTCTCTCTGTCTCTCTCTCTCCGAACCTCCGAAAAACCAAAGTGCTTCAGTCCCTAGATAACTTTCTAATACATCCAAATCAGTGTGGTAGAGCCAAGATCAAAACATCTTCAAGAGAATGGTATAAACCTAACCTCGCTTTGATCTTGTATGCTTAAGCCAAATTCATGTTTATGTGTTTATATGTGTGTTAGAAGAGGTTTTATGATGATCTATGATGATCTATCATAGATCTATAGCATCAAAATGCTTTAAAGGTAAACTTTTCAAAAACTGTCCATGAACACTAAAAGTGCTCTGACAAGCTAATGTCAGTGGCCTTAGATCCCTGCCTGTTTATGATTTTTGTTATTTTATGGTTTAGAAACATAGTCTGACATGAGGACTATGATTTGGAAGTGGAATCATAGCTATTCCATGTCCAGATTGCAAGTTATTCTTGGTTAAACTCAGTTGACCGAGTATGACCGGGTGATTTCTGGGTAACCCAGAAATCCTATATCAGTGTCTGACAACGTTTTGTCAAGCCATGATCTGTCAGATGTTAAGAGTTTTGATGATGTGTTTGTAACCAGATTGTAGCCTGTAATATGTACTCTAGATACATGGCTTTAGATCCTTTAAACCATTAACAGATCGAATGGAGTGGCTGGTCAAAGTAGGCCACTCGACAATAACTTAGAGTTTCTGGAAAACTCAGAAATTGTAAGAACAATGTTTTTGACCATGTTTGACCGGATCACATCTTGCGATTATGTTATAGATGGACTGATTTGTTATTATAGTAATGTTTCTTGACACAAGTACTATAGATTTGAACCATAAGATCACATGAATCATGACCAGAACCTATGAATAAGTGGGCTATAAAGTACCTAGTCGAAACTGTATGGGTTTCTGGGTAACCTAGAAAACCTAGATGGTGTTTGACAACTATTTTGGAGACTCAGATCTCGTTGTGGTGATGTTGTATGACCAAAATGATGGTTAAGAATTGTAGTGTTACATACATACTACAATATCATTGTCTTAGATAGCCCAGATCATGCCTGAATTGGGAATCACGATTGGTCAAACTTAACACCAAGAGTACTGCTTGTCAGTGTTCTTGAGCCCCAAGAACACCATCAGTGATGGTTACTGTCGCTATAGCCTAAAGCGACGATTTTAATAATTTTATTTTTTGAATTTCCGGAAGATGATGAAAAATAGAAAACAAAATTCTTAAAAATTACAAAAATAGTTTTAAAAATTATTTTAAATTATGTAAAATAAATTTTGATTATTTGGGATATTTTTCATTAATAATTATAATTATTTGAATATTAATGATATTTAATTTATTTAATTAGTATATTAAATAAATTAGAGAAAATGATTTTAATATTATAAAAATTATTTTAAATGAGAATAAAGTGTTAGAAAATATTTTGAGTTATAAAAGGTAACTTTTAATATTTTTGGAGAATTTTATTAATAATTTAATATTAATGATATTAGATTTATTTAATTATTATATTAAATAAATGATAGAAAAATGGTTTTATTGATTTAAAAATCATTTAAAATGAGAAATATTAATTTAAAAATATTTTAAGTTATAATTAATGAATTTTAATATTTTGGTAAGAATTTCATTAATATTTAAATATTAATGGTAATGGTTTAAAATGATTTTAATTACTTAAAAATAATTTAAGTAGAATATTGGTGATTTAAAAATATTATAATTTATTATAAATAACTTTAATATTTTGACAAGTATGTCATTAATATTTTAATATTTTTAAATATTAATGATGATGTAAATATTATATATTTAAATTATTTAAAAATTATTCGGTGTTTGAAAAATTATTATAAATTATAATAATTGTTTGAATATTATTAAAAGCTTCCGAAAAATATTATGAACGATATCTTACTTATCTAAAATAATATTGAAGCTTTGAGACCGAGTTTAATTAACAATAAATTTGTTAATTGTCGGATAGGGTGACTAAGACACCGAGAACAGACTGAAGTCCAACCAAACTGAACTAGTTAGACTTGAGAAATGTTTATATAGGTTATAAACACTGATGTGACTATGTGGTAATGTGTCTAGGAGAAATATTGATTGTAAATTATAGTATGGTGTGTTGTGAATTATTGTGCTAATTATGAGACCGATATTGTGATTATAGGTCTTTCAAACGCATATAAGTATATTGTGTAGCAATAATCAACGCGAAAGGCAAGTTTCCTTAACTCAACCTTGAGTTATATCTTTTCAAATATTATGGTGGTTAATTATTGTTGATTAGACTACGTCTGAGAATTATTGTCGATTATTCGCAGTTAGTGCATGTTTATTAATTCAAGTTGAATTAGTGATTCTGAGAATATACTTGGAGAATTACTGTTGTTGAATATTCACATCCATAGAAGCTATTATTTATAATATAGATAATTCATGTCTATTGTCGAATTATGTTGAGAAATGTCTTAGCTAATTATTCTGGCTAGACGAACATTTGTTAGAACTTGACAGGTTTGAGAAGAGAATTCAATTATTATTAATAGATCGATGCCAATTATTTTAGCTAGATCGAGAAAGTGATTAGTTATTAAAATCATTGTATTTCGTTGTTGTGATTCAAATTCTGGTTATAAGACTGAGAAGAACAACCTTTTATATAAAGGGAACATTTTTGTCTTATATTCGACCGTTGCGTGCCTGTAAGTATTATGCATAATATTGGATACAAAGAATTGGCCGCTCTAAGTACTTGATGGGGGTTATGATTTAATCTTTATGGTTATCTTATACACTTGGATATATCAAAGTAAATCTTTGATAGTTACTTGAGAAGAGAAGTTCAAGATCCTTAGGGATCACTCAGCATAAACTCTGAAGAATATTTTCCGTTTTGTTATTCAATTGAATATCGTAGAAACTTTGAAAGTGTTGTACTCTTTCATTATCAAATTATTATGTTGCATAGGATGCGAGAAGACTTGTTAGTGATTAATGAATTGTTCAGTTTTTTCAAAGTTCCCCAAACTTTGGTGTCATTCTATTAAAATAGATAGTCTGTTATTCTTGATTCTTATACATTCATTGTATGTCTTAACTTGCGGGGAAAATTTGGTGCTCACCCTTGCTAAATTAAATATTTCAGCTAGGAATGAAGTAGCCAGAGGGGCAGTGAAGAACAAAGGCAAAGGCATAGTGTTGGAGTAGTTATAATGAACATAGTTATTATGTTGTATTTGTAAACCCTTTTCGTATATCTAAAGGGTATGTTTGTAATGTTAAGGTTAGATAACCTGGGATGATGTTGTTAATATATTAATTAATGATATGTATGTTTGTATTCATCAATGAATGGGTAGATAGATGTTAATTACATTGTGGATCGTGAGCACCAAACTCGGGGGTCAGGTAACCCAGGGCGTTACACCCGGAGTTAAAACTCTTCCTTTTTGGCATTCTTCCACTGCCAATAGCTCCCTCCACCTTGGGTCCTCCTTCTCCTTTGCTCTTATTCTTTCTTTCTTTGTGGTATTGGCTCAAAGCCTCACCACCACCCTTCATAATGATTGCTTTCTCCAGAATGGTTCCATATGAAGCGCTCTAAAAAATAGAAATCCTACTATAGAGCCAGGGTTTTAGTCCCTACTCAAACCTACGAGCCTTCATCTCCTCAGTGTCCACTTGGTGTTGAGTAAACCTTGCTAATTCATTGAATTTGGCCGCATACTGGGGAATCTCCATTCTTCCCTGCATGCTTGTAGGAAATTAGTTCTCGAGAAAACCTTCTTGAACTATTCCCACGTAACAACATCAGTTCTAGCCCCACCCTGGTGAGCCTCCCACCAAAAGTTGGCTTCTCCCTTCATCATATAGGTCACAAAAGAAGTCTTTTGCGCCTCTACTATGTTTGTAATAACAAACGCCTTCTCTATTTCCTTCACCCAAGTCTGGGCCTCTATTAGGTCTGTAGTTCCTTTAAACTATGACGGACCTACACTTTTGAACTCCTTAAAGGTAGTCATTCTGGCTACCCTAGGTACCGCGCTCTACACCTAGTTTGGTTAAATGCAACTGTTAATAAATTAACGAACTCTTGCTTAGGGTTATTCTGACCCCCTTGGTTATCGTTATGGGATTCATCTTCCTGATTATGTAGTCTTCTCCTTGGCAGCATTATTCCGATTAAATAAATAAAGTTTCATTATTATCTATTTGCTTATTTAGTTATTATTCATCAAATAACAACTCACAGCATAACAAAGCACATATAATAAAAACTTCATTATATTAATATGCTTCTTCATAGTTCAAAACTATTTAGAATTTGATTCCATAGCCAAAGCTATTACATTACTATCCCGCGATTGACTTCTACAAAAATTGGGATTTACAAAAAGACTACCCTTTAATTATACAAAAGAGGGTTTTACGTCACTACACATATACAAAAGATTCACCGATCTACACTTCCTTCTAATTCTAATACTGCATAACAGCATTCTCATGCTTTTGATTTGTAAGAATCGACACAATATCCCGACTAATAGTATGTGGAGTCTGTCCCGACTCAATGGAATAACAAGCAATTTTTAAGCTTGAAATCCTCATGAGCACTCTCATGGATGTAAGACATTCGTGCTATCTTCTGGTTCCTCTCACCTAGTTCCTTACGAAGCTCAACAACTTCAGTCTTATAATTCTCCGCCTTATCCTTCATGAGCACCTTCTCATCATGCTCTATCTCAAAATCTACTTCTGCAGACTCCTTAGCTTCATGGAGGTCACTAACCTTCTCCCTCAGGTTCTGCACAACTATGCGCAATTGCACATTCCGGTCAAGCACCGCTAGATACCATGCCCTCATTGCGTCTGGAGGTGTTGGCTCTAGTGCAGGTACAATCGTATTAAATGATGCTACCTCCATATCTTTGTCCACATCAACTGTTATATCAAGGTATGATGTTGATCCCAAGTTTTCCATATCTACCTCTAAATAGTCCTCCTCGGAATAGTACTCCTCCAGCTCGGACTCTTTTAAGTTCACCATAGGTACCCCCACCACTAGTACTGGTATTTTCTCTACCTGGTTTACGGACTCTTCACTCACCACATGTATATCCCTATACATGAAGCTATCGATGGACATCTACAATAACACATAACATGTTGAATAGTACATAATACACAATAATATAAGCACAAATCTCATTTAGTTTATTTAGGGTTAATTTCCATCTTTTAAATATTTCGGTACTGAGTTTCCTCAATACTTAATTAACTCATTCTACTGGAGTTCAATTTCTTCTAACTTCTCCTTTACTAACGAGGTTATTTCATTAATAAAAGTCATTTTGACTTAACTATCTTCCATTACGGCTTATTAACGTTCTTACGACACTAAACCAATTCTTAACCATCATTGGTTAAGTACCAATGTTGAATACTATTTACTTCCCCGCACTTTATGTTCTTCGTTTAATTACTATTAAACATTGTTAAATTACTAAAGTCATCACTATAAATATGATTTAAGATTGATCTTATCATGTATACTATGTGTTAACGCCAAGTTTTGCCAGCGCGTCCAATCACAGAATCCACGCGCTAGAACCTGCACAATAACAGATGACACAGAAGCTTGATGACTTGTGCCGCCGGGGGATAGCTCTGGTGTGAGAATAAGTACAGGCCGTTCACAAGGTTTAACAATGGAGGCTAAGTGTTTAGTGCTCAAAAGTAGGTATTACCTGTTAATTGTAACCTAGGCCTTGTATTTATAGTACTCTCATCACCTTAGAATCCTTCTTCGAGTCGGATTAGGACTCCTAAACATGGCATTTATCATAATTTGGGTCCAACACAATCTCCATAAAAGGTGGAAGTGGATTCAAATCCAATCACTACCTTTGGAGTTACCTTATTCAAATACGGCTAGGACTCTAGACTCTGTACGCAGGACAGCCCACTGTATAGGCCCAATCCAACTGAACCCACCATCAGATCTGGGCCTCGGCCCAAAGGACTAAAGGGCCCGATCCCGAACACCATAACGCTAGGGTAAGGCTCCGACCCAAAGGACTCGGATGCCAAACTCGAACACCTCCAACTCTTCCACGGGCTTCGGCCCAATGGGCTCGTAAACCCCTTCCAAGGTCAGGCCTTCGGCCCACTTGCAGATCGGTAAAATGCTCCCGAACATTGCCCCCCAGTCTCTTGTTATAATGTATTTATAACTAGAGACTTGAAAGGACGTGAACTTGAAAAGTCACGACAGCTATTGATGAAGTGTTTGGGGAACCCAAGCGGTCTGTCCTCATTCCTCAAAACATTGCACGCCTTTCTATGTTTGGGCCCACTATAGGCATTTAATAGCCGCCTTTGGGTCTCGAGCCACTCAGCCTATAAAAACCCCCTTCCCCCTGTGACACCCACAAATCCAGGTTACCTGACCCCCGAATTTGGTTTTCACGATCCATAATATAATACCATATAACTACCCATTTTAATATAAATAGGAATACATAACTCAATAACATAGATTGTTAATACAAAAGTCCCAGGTCTACTAACCTTAACATTACAGACATACCCCTTTATATATATAAAAAGGGTTTACAATACAATACAACATAATAATAATATTGTTCATCATAACTAATTCATAACTATTCCTTTTCCTTTGTTCTTCTTCGCAGCACCTTCTGTAACTTCGTCCTTAGCTGAAAAGTTTTATTTATAGCAAGGGTGAGCAACAAGTTTGCTCCGCAAGTTAAGAGATACAATAAAGATATAGAAATCAATATCAAACCTTCTCACATTCTACGCAATAATAATACGATAATGAAAGAGTACAACGCTTTCAAGATTTTCTACGATATTCAAATGAATAATCAAGAATTAATTCTACGAAATAGCAAAGTGGAATATTTTCCAGATTTATGTTGAGCGATCCATTGGATCTTGAACTTCTCTTCTCGAGTAACTATCAAAGTTAAACTTTGATATACCCAGGTGTATCAGATAACCATAAAGATTAAATCATGCCTCTACAAGTATATAAAGTGATCAGCTTTAGTATACCCTATATTATGCATAATACTTAATCGCGCGCAAAGGTCGAATACTCGACCGATAAAATATTTCCTTTATATAAAAGGTTGTTCTTCTTAGTCTTAGAATCATGATTTTGATTTTATAACAAAATACTGTGATTTCAAATTCTATTTTCTTCTCGATCTAAATTAAAAATAATTGGCATCGACACATCGATAATAATTTAATTCTCTTCTAACCTATCAAGTTCTAAAAATGTTAAATCTAACCGTAATAATTGGCTAAGACATTTCTCAACATAATTCGACAATAAACAGAAATTATATGTACTGTCAATTCTAGCTTCTACGGATATATATATATATATCCAATAACAGTTATTCTACGAATGTATATATTCCGGATCAATAATTTATTTTGAATTATTAAACATGCACTAACTACGAAATATCAACAATAAATCCCTGGACATGGTATAATTAGCAATAATTAACCAATATAATAATTGAATGAATATAACTCAAGGTTGAGTTAGGGAACTTGCCTCTTCCGCTGATTACAACTACACAATAAACTTATCTGCTTTCGAAAGACCTATAACCAATAATATCGGTCTAACAATTAGCACAATCATTTTATAACACATAACACTGTAATTCACAGTCAAACTTTCCCTAGGCACATTACCACATAGCCACATCAGTGTTTATAACCTAGATAAACAATTATCAAGTCTAACTATTTCGGTCTGGTTGGACTTCGATCCATTCTCGGTGACCTGGTCACCATATTCGACACTTAACACAGCTATTGTCAATTAAACTCGGTTTCTAAGCTTCAATATTATTTTAGATAAGTCAAATATCATTTATAATATTTTTCGGAAGCTTTTAATAATTTATGAGCAATTATTATAATTTATAATAATTTTTCAAACAACGAAATTATTTTTAAATGATTTAATTATCAAATAATCTTATCATTATTAATATTTAATAATATAAAAATATTAATAACTTACTTGTCAAAATATTAAAGTTATTCTTAATAACTTAAAATATTTTTAAATCATCAATATTCTATTTAAATGATTTTTAAAGTAATTAAAATTATTTTAAATCATCACCATTAATAATCAAATATTAATGAAATTTTCATCAAAATATTAAAAGTCATTAATTATAACTTAAAATATTTTTAAATTATTTTTCTCATTTTAAATGATTTTAAATCAATAAAATCATTTTTAATTCATTTATTTAGTATAATAATTAAATAAATCTAATATTATTAATATTAATTTATTAATAAAAATTCTCTAAAAATATTAAAAGTTACATTTTATAACTCAAAATATTTTTAAATACATTATTCTTATTTAAAATGATTTTTTCATAATATTAAATCATTTTCTTTAATTTATTTAATATACTAATTAAATAAATTAAATATCATTAATATTCAAATAATTATAAATATTAATGAAAATATCTCAAATAATCAAAAATTATTTTTCATAATTTAAAATAATTTTTAAAACCATTTTAGTAATTTTATAATTTATTTCTATTTTTTTAATCATTTTCCAGAAATATCGAAAAATAACTAAATAGGAACCGTCGCTAAAGCCTATAGCGACACTTATCTGTCGTCTTAGGTGTTCTTCAGCTCAAGAACACTGACAAGGTAGTGTTTAAGGGTGCACGTTTGACCATTCACAAAATCCACTCGGATCATGTTCTGGGATATCTAAAACTTTGATATTGTAGTATTAATGTAACACTACAATATCCAACCAACACTTTGGTCAAACAACATCACAACAAGGAGATCAAAGCCTCCAAAGTTGCTGTCAGGACAAATCTGGGTTTTCTGGGCCTAAACAGTTTCTAGTTGCCACATTCAAGCTCAATATAACCTATGTTCTGGTCTTGTTTCATGTGGTTTGATGGTTCAAATATGTAGTACTAGTGTCAAGGTACATTTACATCACAACATATCAGTTAAACAACATCTAAAACTCCAGATAAATCTCGGTCAAACGTTGTCAGAAAGCTTGTTCAAAATTTTCTAGAAATTCCCAGAAATACAAAAACAGACTGAGTGGCCTACTTTGACCACTTCATATATTCAATCCATTGATGTTTTAAGAGATCTAAGGACCCAGATCTGTAGTCCATCATACAAACTACAACATGAATACAACACATCAAAAAAAAAAGTGAACACGACCGCGATGATCTACTCGCCACAAAACTTGTCGACTCGATTTTGAACATTCGGGTTTTCCCAAAGATTCATCCATCGACCTCGGTCAACGACGTTTGACCTTAAATAACTTCAATTCCAGACATCAAATGGTTATACTATCACTTGCAGATGAAAGCCAACATAGAAAACTATAGATCCAAACAATAAAACAACAAGAATCATAAATACACAAAGATCTAGAGCGACTGACATTTGATTGTCAGACCTCTTAACTGTTCTTGGGCAGTTTTTCAAAAACTCCATTTTAAAGCCTTTTGATGTTATGGATCCACAATGGATCATCATAGATTAACTAAAAACAACTTCTAACATAAATATAAACACATAAACATAAAATTTTTCTTAGCAACAAAGATCAAAAATCAATTTGGGTTTATACCTTCTAGTTTTCTAATCCTTGATCCTTGTTCTCCAAATCTGATCTAGGTGTTCTAAGAGGTTAAAGAGTGACTAAATCACTTAACAAATTCGTAGCTTTGGATGAGAGAGAGAATTGGGTAATGTTAGATAGCCAATAAGCTTGATATGTGAACTTTCTCTCTCCTAGATCTCTTATATCAAAAATGTAATGAATCCAAGTGTGCACGTTAGCAAGATATGGATAAGATTTGATATAGAATTTAAACACATGGTCTTATCCAAAGTGATGACTCACTAGATTTACAAATCTTCTAACTAAATATCAAAGTAAAGGGGTATTTTGGACTTTATACAAGAAATTTTAATGGCATAAAAGGAATTTACCAAACCCTTAGGGTTTAACCCTTAGGGTTTGACCCTTTTGGTTTAACCCTAAGGCTCTAACCCTAAATTTTTACAACTTTAGCTTCTAGGATTTTCTAAATTAGGATCTTTAAAATAGAAAATTTAGATGTTCAAAAATATAATTAGTGTTCCCTAATTATATTAAAAGTTACTAATCACCTTAAAGAATACTAATCACTTTAGAGCTTACTAATTAGGATTAGGGTTTCCTAATTAGGGTTTAGGATTCCTGAATTAAAAATTAGGGTTTCTCGACTTTCGATTAGGGTTCCTAACTACATGTTAGGGTTTCAAATCTTGAGATTAAAGTTTCTAATCCCTTATTAGGGTTTACAAATATGGTACCCTACCCGATCAATCATTGATCATCATTCTATATAGTACAAACACTTACTCATCAATATAATTATTTCAATTATATTTTCAATCGAATCCCTATCCGGACTTAGGGTTAGGGTTTTTATTCTCCGTTAAGCACAACTCTACTCTAATTTCTCAGTCAATACACAAATTGTCTACTGCTCGATACTCGTATCACAGATACACCGTACAATATTAACAGTTAATATTAAAAAAAAATTATTTGTGAAATTTGGATTATTCGAAATCCCGGGTTATCACATCCACCCCTCCTTAAAAGGATTCCGTCCTCGGAATCACCGCTTTCTTATTCTCTACAATCTTTTAAAGTTGTATCATCAATTCATTTTTAACAACACCATATTAATTTGTGTTTCAAATTCTAACCTGTGACTTAAATCTATAAAAGAAAAAAATTCACAGCAATAACTAACCAAGATTACTCGCGTAATTAAATTTCTAAACGAAATCATTACCTTACCTCCCGAGTAGTCACTACATCTTGCGTCGTCGTGTTGAAAGTACGGCCGTTGGTCTTCCACGTTTGTGCAGGTCCTCGAATCGCCAAGGTTCCACCACCGGGTCCGTTGTTGACACTTTCTTTCTCCGTATTCCTTTTTGGACAGTTCCGTACTATATGATCAGTTGATCCACATGCAAAACAACCTTGAATTTTCTTTGGACTGGGACAATTAGGTGACATGTGCCCCTCTTGCCCGCAGTTGTAACAGACTCCTTTCTTCTTTAAACAGACTCCAGAATGGTTCTTTCCGCAGGTCGCGCATGGTTCCCTTCCTTTCTTATTCTCTTCAGTCTTGTTACCCGATTCGGTATTCTCACTCCACTTCCTCTTATTCTGATTACTACCACCACTATTTCCACCATCATTGGTCTTCTTCTTTTTCTCCGATGAAATCGAGATGCAGCCTCGCTTCCTCCTTCAGCAATTAACACTTTCTCCAACAAAGCCGCGAACGTGTTGATCTGCAATACCGCCACCTTATTGAATATCCCCGGCTTCAGTCCATTCTCAAATCTTCTCGCTTTCCTTGCTTCTGTGTCCACCTGATGAGGTGAAAATCTTGCTAATTCGTTGAATTTGGCAGCATACTCCGATACCGACATATTCTCCTGCTTAAGTTCCAAGAACTTAACTTCCATCCGAGCTTGCATACTCGGTGAGAAGTAATTCTCAAAGAAGCTTCTGATTTGGTTAAAGATGATAGTGGGGCTTGGTTTGTGACTGATATATCTTGATATTTTCGGAGGTGAGAGCTTGAGAGAGTTTAGATGGGTATTGTGCACAAAATAAGATAGCAAATATCATTTCTCTCTCCTCCAATCTATTTATAATTCATAGATGCAATGAATCTAACTTGCAAAGTGTCAAAGAGGATAAGATTGAATGAGTTTTAGGCATGTGCTATAAATCTAGAGTGGTGACTTGCAAGCTAGCTTATTAAAATAAATATAAAAAGGCTATTTTAGTAAACTAACAAAGTATTTTAAGGGTATTCTTGTCCATGATGCTTGAATCTAGGTTAAAATCAATAGATCTTAAACCTTAAGGTTTCACAAATAATTTCTAGGGTTTAAAAATTTAAGTTTAAAGTTCAATAAAATTTTAATTAGAACTTACTAATTAAAATTTAGGGTTTTTAAATAATTAGGGTTCCTTAATATTATTAGGTTTTCTAATTAACATTATAATTTACTAAAATAATAATTAAGACCATAATTTTAGCAATTAGGGTTTACAACTAGCAATTAGGGTTTATAATTACTAATTAGGGTTACCTAATATAGAAATTAGGATTCTAAAATATTAATTTAGGGTTTTCACTTAAGAAATTAGGGTTTCTAATTTCACGATTAGGGTTTCCAACAATTAGGGTTTTCCTAATTAATGTTAATATTTATAATAATTGTCATAAATCACAATACATGGTTACCAAATAGCTTTGAACTCGTATTCGAGTTTTAAATTAGGGTTTCACAGTAAAACTAGGGTATGTCATATAACACCATAATTGACCAACCATTATCGGTCCACATATACAGTACATCTCTACAGCACTGAAAAAACAAAATATAATTATTATTATATCATTATTATCATCCCTTGTTCCAAAACCAGAATTAGGGTTTGGATTCCATATCTGATTTATCTGCCATATATAACAGTATTAATTAAGTTAAAATAATTAACTTAACTAATATAGCATAAATTCATATAATAAAATAAAATAATCATTACAATAATTCTAATAATTATTTCATATATTATTTAAATAATATAAAATCTTATTTTCATGGAAAATAATTAATAAAAACATTTCTACTATAAAATTAATTATTATAAGAATATAGTTTATAATGATCAATAATTCTAAAATAAAATTATTTGTAATCATTCATATAATAAATATATTTTATTTATCACATAAATACGTACACATTACCTTGCACGCATTCTCATCTTTAAAATAAAATAAAAAAAAAATTATAAGCAAAATTTTTTGATTTAATTATATAGAAAATATCGGGTTATTACATGAATTGTTTTGAGTAAGATGAGGATTGATAACGGTAGTACTACATGTTAACTACAAGATTAAAGCCTACGTTAGCTCAAAACTTGATTAGATTGAAAATTACAGTTGGTCAAACCGAGACCCATGAGAGATGGACTGTCAGTGTTCTTGAGCTCAAGAACACCAACATCGACGTTTAGTGTCGCTAAAGGGCTATAGCGACGGTTTTAAATAATTTTATTTTTTGAATTTCCAGAAAATATTTAAAAAATAGAAATAAATTCTAAAAATTATTAAAAATTATTTTAAATTATGAAAAATAATTTTTTACTATTTGGCATATTTTGCATTATTATTTATAATTATTTAAATATTAATGGTATTTAATTTATTTAATTAGTGTATTAAATAAATTAGAGAAAATTTATTTTAATATATTAAAATCATTTTAAATAAGAATAAAATGTTTAAAAATATTTTGAGTTATAAAATATAACTTGTAATATTTTTGGAGAATTTTATTAATAATTTAATATTAATGATATTAGATTTATTTAATTATCATATTAAATAAATGAGTTAAAAATGGTTTTATAAAATTAAAAATCATTTTAAATGAGAATAAAGTGTTAGAAAATATTTTGAATTATAAAATATAATTTTCAATATTTTTAGAGAATTCTCATTAATAAATTTATAATAATGATATTAGATTTATTTAATTATTATATTAAATAAATGAATTAAAAATAATTTTATTAATTTAAAAATCATTTATAAATGAGAGAAATGATTTTAAAATATTTTAAGTTATAATTGATGACTTTTAATATTTGATGATAAATTCATTAATATTTAATATTAATGGTGATGGTTTAAAAATGATTTTAATTAATTTAAAAAATCATTTATGTAGATTATTGATGATTTAAAAATATTTTAAGTTATTAATAATAACTTTAATATTTTGACAAGTATAAAATTAATATTTTTATATTATTAAATATTAATGATGATAAGATTATTTGATAATTAAATCATTTAAAAATGATTTCAGTGTTTGAAAAATTATTATAAATTATAATAATTGTTTATTATTTATTAAAAGCTTCCGAAAAATATTATAAAGGATAATTGACTTATCTAAAATACTATTGAAGCTTAGAGACCAAGTTTAATGGACAATAACTGAGTTAATTGCCGGATAGGGTGACCAGTGCACCGAAAATAGACCGAAGTCCAACCAGACTGAACTAATTAGACTTGATAAATGTTTATATAGGTTATAAACACTAATGTGACTATGTGGTAATGTGTCTAGGAGAAGTATTGACTGTAAATTATAGTATTGTGTGTTGTGAGTTATTGTGCTAATTGTGAGACCGATATTGTTAATTATAGGTCTTATAAATGCAGATAAATTTATTTGAGTAACAGTAATCAACGCAAAAGGCAAGTTTCCTTAACTCAACCTTGAGTTAATATTGTTCAATTATTATGGTGGTTAATTATTGTTAATTAGACCACGTCCAATAATTTATTGTTGATTATTCGCAGTTAGTGCATGCTTATTAATTCAAATTGAATTATTGATTCTGAGAATATATTTGTAGAATAACTGTTATTGGATATTCACATCCGTAGAAGCTATTATTGATTTCAAATAGTATAGTTAAATTCTTTCTATTGTTAAATCGTATTGAAACGTGTCTTAGCTAATTCTTTTGGCTAGACGAACATTTGTTAGAACTTGATAGGTTCAAGAAGAGAAGAGAAGAGAAGAGAATTCAATTATTATTGATAGATCAATGCCAGTTGTTTCAGCTAGATCGAAAAAGAAAACTTGATAGGTTTGAGAAGAGAAGAGAAGAGAAGTGATTAGATATTGAAATCATAGCATTTCGTTGTTAAATCAAATTTTGATTCTGAGACTGAGAAGAACAACTGTGACGCCCCCAAAACAGGTATACATCACCCATCTTGAGTCGCCAGATACATGGCACAGAACTCAACTACAAACTTAATTATACAACTGTCGTGCAAAATATACGACAAAACATAGTTGAGAGTTTAAACAAGAATATTACATTCTAGACAATATCCACTATCAATGGAGTCCTCATTACAATTATTATCACACTATTACATAAAAATAGTGAGGACTACTATAGCCACCATCTCGGACCATCACTCCATTCCCCAACTCGTCCCAGCTATATTCTCATTTCCTGAAAAGAAAAAGAAAGCAAAAGGGTGAGCTTAACTAGCCCAGTAAGAAATATTATGACTAAGATAATGCAGAGTAAATTATCATTAGCCTTCAACAGTATAACAACTGATAATATATAATAGACATCAAGTTTAACTGTACCGGAATAAGCAATCCATTAGAAGAGTCATATACACCATCAGGTCTATTATCTTCTCCATGTTAAAAGTCTACCAATAATGTTTTATCCCTGTAACATCAATCAACAATTCATGTCCACAATCATGTGAATAACTCATAATCATAATTGTGATTCTAAATTCCTCTTTGCACCCAGGACGAAGATAATTTTCATCACCTATCTTTACCTGAAACATCAAAAATCATGGTTATACCAAATCACAATTATTTCTCATAATCATACTAATAAATTCATCTTTGCACTACGGCCAAAGATATTCATTAACAATTCATCTTTGCACTACAGGCCAAAGACATATAACTGTATTTTAGAGGAGTCAAGTAGAGCATGATATCTACTATCTTTTATGAATTAAAAGTGTATAATCAATATTTTATCGCTGAGACTCAGCTTAATAAATAATTCACATCATCGAATCATCCCTGCACTACGGCCAAGGATATTCATTAGTATTAAGGCCACGAATTATCCATGCACTACGGGCCAAGGATATTCGTGTTTTCAACAATGATCATGATTATACCAAATAATCATTTGTTATAATCATACCAACAACTGTCTATCAATGCACTATGGGCCAATGAGGACTTTTACCACATCATTTATAACATTACGGGTCATGATTATACCGAATGATCCCTGGTCATATTCATACAAATCAACAGTTCATCTATGCACATAAGCCAAAGATACTCATCAATCAATAGTTCATCTTTCCACGTAAGCCAAAGATATACAACTGTAAAACCAATAATCAACAGTCCATCTTTGCACGTAAGCTAAAGACATACAATTGTAAAACCAATAATCAACAGTCCATCTATGCACGTAAGCCAAAGATGACTTTCATCATAATATAAGCATGAGGATGATGACAATGATATAAGCATTAATCAAACGAAATCGAGGATAAATATTAAAGACTTTAAATTTATCCAGAGTTTAAAAATATCCAAATTGTCAACATGATACTGCTTTCTGGAGTAAAATTCAAGAATAGTATTCATGTATCAAAATAATTTGGACAGAAAAGAAATATATTTTTTGGGTGAATAGTATCCCGTGAATAGTACTTCAGGAATAGTATCCCGTGAATAGTACCCCAACATGAAAAGTACTCCAAATATCCGAGTGAATAATATTTGGGTGAATAGTAATTTGGGTGAATAGTAACCTGTGAATAGTAACTCATGAATAGTACTCGACGTCTGAAAAGTGTCCCAAATACACGAGTGAATAATACTAGAGTGAATAATGAATCGGGTGAATAGTAACTCGTAAAAAAATACAAAAGAAAAATGATATTCCATGATTTAGTACAAAATAAATGATATCTCATGCGAGTATAATAGAATATACTGAAGCTATGAAATGGATTTTCACCCGCCATTCGATAATCCACGTGAGCGGATCATTTCCACAATTTAATAAAGAATGAATACGAAGGATCATTCACCATGCGTCGCATGAGTCCACATGTATGGTTATTCCAATGAATAATAAAGAATAGAATAACGTAAGAATTCACCATGCATGCGGTGAGTCACGTAGATAGGTTATTCCAACGTATAATAAAGAATGGAACCGAGTCACGTAAATCCGCATGACGGGATATTTCAACAGAATAATAAAGAATGGAACCAGGTCATGCGTAATCAACAAAGACAGGATATTCCAACAGAATAATAAAGAATGGAATAACAACAGAATTCATCAGGCATACGATAGACCACACAGACAGGTTGTTCCAACAGAATAATAAATAATGGAATAACAACTCTTACAAGTATTGAAAGAAAATAACTCTCTTCATGAATACGGAAGAAATAATACCCCTTACTATAATAATAATATCCCTTACCGTAGAAAAAACTGGATACTGGAATAGTGAGGTAGCAAACTTCTCTTCTTCTTTCTCTCTATAATTTCTCTATAATAATTGCTCTTGTGAGACTTAGTGAATTGGTGAGAAATGAAGAAAGAATGAGCTTCTATTTATAGGAAAATATAGTTTTGATAATTGCACGTTTTGGGACTCGAAATATTATAGTATAATACCTTCCTCTTTTTCTTCATTTTTAATTTAGCCCTGCAAGTATTATAAAACTTGACCACCTCCCATAATAGTAAATCATGTGACTCAATAGTTCTAAACATGTGAAAAAATTAATTATAGTATAGTACCTTCATCTATACCTCTATTTCTAACTCATTCATGCAAGTATTATCAATCTTGCACCAAATCCCCTAATAGTAAATCATGTGAATCAATAGTACACATATGTGAACACATAGTTATAAACATGTAAATTAATAGCAATTAATTGCTCATTTATCCGGTGAATTACCCGATTGGTCAATATAACCTCCAGACATCAATTATTATCGAAATAAATGTTGATTTCCACTAACACTAACAATCCCAACACAATGGAAATATTTTTATCAACAATTTCATTTTTGAAATTTTGAAGTTTGACTTTTTCCAAAAAAGTCAACTCTTGACTTTTTGACCAAAAAATCAACTCTTGACTTTTTGACCAAAAAGTCAACCCCAATAAATTTTGTGTTTATAGTCTATTTTTACTAATTTCATCGTTTCGGACTCAAATATCACGTCCGCGTCTCTAAATTCAACTCCGAACTCAAATTTGATTTTTAATAACATTTATTCATTATTATTATAACTCGCAATATTAACAACCAGGTCATTCCTAGGAAAGAGGGGGCTTTCCGATAAGGATTTCTCCTTATTGGCGCACAATTAGATGACCAAACATCTTCTTGATAGAACTTCTAGACATTGTCAATATTGCAAATAATAATATGAATAACTTTGCCGTCTCAATTATTGATTTAATAATATAACATATTATGCAGATGATACTGTGACAATAATTGAATCAATAATATGAGAGATATGATGCAACAATTACTGTAGCCATAATTGAGTATTATTGAGTGACTTCTTACGTAAGCATCAATAATCAATACCGTGTGCTACTATGCAACCACGCGTATTACTATACTTTATCACCAATTATTTTATGAAAACTTTCTTACTTTGAAATTTTTTCAAATATCACCCTTAACTTTAACCTTTTATCAATTTAACAATTTACTAAATAGAATAATTATAAGAAAATTGAATACTTTCATTTCATAAAATTCGGGGTCTCACAATCTCCCCTCCTTATGAAATTTTGCCTTCAAAATTTACGTACCTGGTAGTTCGAAGAGATGAGAATACCTTGCTTTCTTTTCAAATTGTACCTTCCCAGTTATTTCCTCTCTACCATGATTTTCTCTTTTCTCATCTCTTGCATTTCAGATATCATTCTAGAATATAGTTTTAAAATAAGGGTTAATTGACATGCCACATTTTATCCCTATACTCTGACCGACCAATTAAATACCAAATAACTTAGGTAGGCCATACTACCGAAGGAATTACCCGTCTCTCCCCTCCTACTTCTAGTCTCACATCTCAGCCAAGGATCATATCCCTAAGCTTTGATACCAACTGTGACCCGCATCCAAGACTTGGATAGAACTTCACAATGATACCTATCAACTTGCCACCGTTACTCATGGCGTCCCCTACGGAAAGTCTGGCTTCAGTGCATCCCAGGACTTGGAAGTCACCAAATAAAGGCTCAGGGCTCTTTTCTATGGCCTTGATACCAAGTGTGATGCCCCCAAAATAGGTATACATCACCCATCTTGAGTCGCCAGATACATAGCACAGAACTCAACTACAAACTTAATTATACAACTGTCATACAAAATATACAACAAAACATAGCTGAGAGTTTAAACAAGAATATTGCCTTCTAGACAATATCCACTCTCAATGGAGTCCTCATTACAATTATTATCACACTATTTTATAAAAATAGTGAGGACTACTATAGCCACCATCTCGGACCATCACTCCATTCCCCGACTCGTCCCATCTATATTCTCATTTCCTGAAAAAAGAAAAAGAAAGAAAAAGGGTGAGCTCAACTAGCCCAGTAAGAAATATTATGACTAAGATAATGCAGAATAAATTATCCTTAGCCTTCAACAGTATAACAACTGATAATATATAATAGACATAAAGTTTAACTGCAGCGGAATAAGCAATCCATTAAAAGAGTCATATACACCATCAGGTCTATTATCTTCTCCATGTTAAAAGTCCACCAATAATTTTTTATCCCTATAACATCAATTAACAATTCCTGTCCACAATCATGTGAATAACTCATAATCATAATTGTGATTCTAAATTCCTCTTTGCACCCAGGACGAAGATAATTTTTATCACCTATCTTTACCTGAAACATCAAAAATCATGGTTATACCAAATCATAATTCTTTCTCATAATCATACTAATAAATTCATCTTTACACTATGGCCAAAGATATTCATTAACAATTCATCTTTACACTACAGGCCAAAGACATATAACTGTATTTTAGAAGAGTCAAGTAGAGCATGATATCTACTATCTTTTATGAATTAAAAGTGTATAATCAATATTTTATCGCTGAGACTCAGCTTAATAAATAATTTACATCATCGAATCATCCCTGCACTACGGCTAAGGATATTCATTAGTATTATGACCATGAATTATCCATGCACTACGGGCCAAGGATATTCGTGTTTTCAACAATGGTCATGATTATACCGAATAATCCCTGGTTATAATCATACCAACAACTGTCCATCAATGCATTACGGGCAAATGAGGACTTTTACCACATCATTTGTAACATTACAGGTCATGATTATACCGAATGATCCCTGGTCATATTCATACAAATCAACAGTTCATCTATGCACATAAGCCAAAGATACTCATCAATCAATAGTTCATATTTCCACGTAAGCCAAAGATATACAACTGTAAAACCAATAATCAACAGTCCATCTTTGCACGTAAGCCAAAGATATACAACTGTAAAACTAATAATCAACAGTCCATCTATGCACGTAAGCCAAATATGACTTTCATCACTATATAAGCATGAGGATGATGACAATGATATAAGCATTAATCAAACGAAATCGAGGGTAAATATTAAAGACTTTAAATTTATCCAGAGTTTAAAAATATCCAAATTGTCAACATGATACTGCTTTGTGGAGTAAAATTTGAGAATAATATTCATGTACCAAAAATAATTTGGACAGAAAAGAAATATATTTTTCGGGTAAATAGTACCCCGTGAATAGTACTTCGGGAATAGTACCCCGGGAATAGTACCCCAACATGAAAAGTACTCCAAATACTTGAGTGAATAATATTCGGGTGAATAGTAATTTGGGTGAATAGTAACTCGTGAATAGTACTCCGACACGAAAAGTGCCCCGACACGAAAAGTGCCCTGAATACCTGAGTGAATAATACTAGAGTGAATAGTAACCAGGTGAATAGTAACCTGTGAATAGTAACTCGTAAAAAAATACCAAAGAAAATGATATTACATGACGAGTTCAAAAGAAATGATATCTCATGCGACTATAATAGAATATACAAAACTGCAAATATATTTTCACCCGCCATGCGGTAATCCACGTAGACAAATCATTTCCACAATTTCATAAAGAATGAATATGAAGGATCATTCACCATGCATGCGGTAGTCCACATAGACAGGTTATTCCAACAGAATAATAAAGAATGGAAAAACAGAAGAATTCACCATACATGGGGTAGTCCGCATAGACAGGTTATTCCAACAAGATAATAAAGAATGGAACCAGGTCATGCGTAATCCGCATGCATGGGATATTCCAACGAATAATAAAAAAATGGAACCCGAATTCATGCGTAATCCGCATGCATGGATATTCCAAATGTAATAATAAAGAATGGAATAACAAAAAAATTCACCAGGCATGCGTTAGATCGCACAGACATGTTATTCCAACATAATAATAAAGAATGGAATAACAACTCTTAAGAGTATTGAAAGAAAATAACTCTCTTCATGAATATGAAAGAAATAATACCCCTTACTATAATAATAATATCCCTTACCTTAGAAGAAGCTGGATACTGGAATAGTGAAGTAGCAGACTTCTCTTCTTCTTTCTCTCTATAATTTCTCTATAATAATTGCTCTTGTGAGACTTAGTGAATTGGTGAGATATGAAGGAAGAATGAGCTTCTATTTATAGGAAAATATAGTTTCGATAATTACACGTTTTGGGGCTTGAAATATTATAGTATAATACCTTCCTCTTTTTCTTCATTTTTAATTTAGTCCTGTAAGTATTATGAAACTTACACCACCTCCCCTAATAGTAAATCATGTGAATCAATAGTAAATCATGTGACTCAATAGTTCTAAACATGTGAAAAAATTAATTATAGTATAGTACCTTCATCTATACCTCCATTTTTAACTTAGTCATGCAAGTATTATCAATCTTGCACCAAATCCCCTAATTGTAAATCATGTGAATCAATAGTACACACATGTGAACACATAGTTATAAGCATGTGAATTAATAGCAATTAATTGCTCATTTATCCGGTGAATTACCCGATTGGTCAATATAACATCCAGACATCAATTATTATCGAAATAAATGTCGATTTCCACTAACACTAACAATCCCAACACAATGGAAATATTTTTATCAACAATTTCATTTTTGAAATTTTGAAGTTTGACTTTTTCCAAAAAAGTCAACTCTTGACTTTTTGACCAAAAAGTCAACCCCGATAAATTTTGTGTTTATAGCCTATTTTTACTAATTTCATCGTTCCGGACTCAAATATCACGTCCGCGTCTCCAAATTCAACTCCAAACTCAAATTTAATTTTTAATAACATTTATTCATTATTATAATTATAACTCACAATATTAATAACCAGATCGTTCCTCTGAAAGAGGGGGCTTTCCGATAAGGATTTCTCTTTATTGGCGCGCAATTAGATGACCAAACCTCTCCTTGACGGAACTTCTAGACATTGTCAATATTACAAATAATAATACGAATAACTTTGCCATCTCAATTATTGATTTAATAATATAACATATTATGCAGATGATACTGTGACAATAATTGAATCAATAATATGAGAGATATGATGCAGCAATTACTGTAGCAATAATTGAGTAGAACTGAGTGACTTCTTACGTAAGTATCAATAATCAATACTGTGTGCTACTATGCAACCACGCGTATTACTATACTTTTATCACCGATTATTTTATAAAAACTTTCTTACTTTGAAAATTTTTTAAATATCACCCTTAACTTTAATCTTTTATCAATTTAACCATTTACTAAATAGAATAATTATAAAAAAATTGAATACTTTCATTTCATAAAATTCGGGGTCTTACATCAACCTTTTATATAAAGGGAACATTTTATTGGTCGTAAATTCGACATTTGCGCGTGTTTTGAGTATTATGCATAATATAGGGTACAAGGAGTTGGCCGACTCTAAGTACTTGCAGAGGGATATGATTTAATCTTTATAGTTATCTGATACACCTGCGTATATATCAAAGTAAAACTTTAATATATACCCGAGAAGAGAAGTTCAAGATCCAATGGATCACTCAGCATAAATCTGGAAAACATTCCACTTTGTTATTGCGTAGAATTGATTCTTGATTATTCATTAGAATATCATAGAAACTTTGAAAACGTTGTACTCTTTCATTATCAAATTATTGTGTTGCATTGATTGTGAGAAGACTTGTTAGAAAATTGGAGATTTGTTCAGCTATTTCAAAGTTCCCCGAACTTTGGTTTCATTCTATCAAAATAAATAGTATGTTCTTATTGATTCTTATATATTTATTGTATGTCTTAACTTGCAGGGCAAACTTGTTGCTCACCCTTGCTAAATAAAACTTTTCAAATTAGGGGCGATGTTGCGAAAAAGTCTTTGTGAAGAATAAAGGCAAAGGCATAGTAATAAATTAGTATAATGAACATTTTTATTATGTTGTATTATAAACCCTTTTTGTATATCTAAGAGGTATGTTTGTAATGTTAAGGTTAGTGAACCTGGGATTAATGTATTAACAACATATGTTAATGTGGTATATATTACTATTCATATATGAATGGGTAGTTAGATACTATTATATTGTGGATCGTGAACACCAAACTCGGGGGTCAGGTAACCTGAATTTAAGGGCGTTACACCATCATTCATCATTTGGTCGGTGTTATTGTTTATAGGAGGGTTATTGCCTTCTTGATGCACCTTATCCTGAGTATTGATCAGTGGTGACTCAAAAGTCTCATGTGCTCCATTGCTTATCTCAACATCTTTAGATGCCATTTTACTGTCACAAAACAATAGTTAATTGACATGCCACATATTATCCCTATATTCTGACCGACCAATTAAATAACAAATAAGCTTAGGTAGGACACACTAGCGAAGGATTTACTCGTCTCTCCCCTCCTAGTTTTATTCCCCGATCTTACATGAGAGACCATATCCCTAAGCTCTGATACCAACTGTGATGCCCCAAAAATAGGTATATATCACCCATTCTGAGTCGCCAAAAGCATGGTACAGAAATAACTATAACTTTATTAATACACTTGTCGTGCAAAATATAACACATAAACTGTGAGTTTAAATACAAATATTATCTTCTAGACAATATCCACACTCAAATAAGTCCTCATTACAATTATTGATACACTATTTTACAAAATAGTGAGGACTACTAAAACAACTGCCTTGAAACATCACTTCACACCTCGACTAGTTCCCGCTATGTTCTCGCTTCCTAAGAAGAAAAATGGAACAAAAAGGAAAAGGGTGAGCTCAACTAGCCCAGTAAAGAACATTATAACTAAGATAATATAGAACAAATTATCATTAGTCCTTAACAGGAAAAAATCGATAGAATATAATGAATAACAAGTTTCGAGATCAATATTCATGTTGAAATAACAATTCATTAGAAGAGTTAAGTAGAGAATGAAATCTACTATCATCTATGAATTTAAAAGTCCATCATCAATATTTTATCCCTGTAACATCAATCAATATATATCTTGAATCAAATATTCATCTTCGCACTACAGGCCAAAGATATTCATCAGTTGATCATGTTCATCTCAACACCTGTTTATCTTTGCACTACGGGCCAAAGATATTGTAAGAACCCAAATTTTTAGAAAATATTAAAATAAGAATTTAGTAGATAAAATTCTTAAAGCATGAGATGGGTTTGAACAAGAATATATAAGTGTGTTATGACGTATGTGGTATTGTGAGCTATATGATAAGTGATGTTGTGTTTAATAAATATATACCGTTATTACATATTTATTATATATTGTAGAGATAAATTAGTAAGAAGATGAATAAAAATTTATCTATTGATATTAAATAATTTATGTGAAATTATTTTATAATAGTAAGTTGGTGACGTTAAAATATCTTTGATAATCACCAATTTCTTGAGTATATGTATGAGTAAGTATCAAGTCTAAGGTAGTGCAATCGTACTCTTTAATGGTGGATGTATAAGAGCTGGGCTAAACAATTCCTTCAGAGAGCGGAGGTATATACAAATTAGTAACTGATCTAACTCACTGTGAAAACAGTGTAGACGAGACGGAAACTAATTTATTGGATGTTTGTAGGAAACCACTCAGTTAGACTTGTATGCGTGTACATTGTCGATGAGAGAAGTGAAGATTAAAGGAATGTATGTATGTGTAATATTCGATTGTTGTGTTATTGGTGGGAAGAAACCGTAAAGAAATGTTATAGTTGGTTAAACTAATAAGAGAATAGAGTTATAGAACTCGAAGGGTGATCCTTAAATTATTACGGAAAATAGTAACCCATGATATGGAATCAAAGAGGGCATTGATGTTAGACGAGTTAACACTTAAGGAGGATGCGTAAAGTATTTAGAGGCGTAGGTTTCATTTACGCTAAGGCGAACTTATGCGCCTCCCGATTTTGGTATGGTAGCGCAATTTGCGCCATTTCAAACTTCAGTGACCAGGTAGCGATTCTTGATCATAGAAAATTTTGAGTAAGTCTGTGGAATTTAAATTTCAAGGAATGAATGCTAGAGACTCATATAAAGGTCATAAATGGTGATTTAGTTGACCATGAATGGATTAATTAGCATAAGAAGAATGAAAGAAATATGTTAATTAATATTTGATATTTTAAATATATTACATAGTATTGTAATATTTGAAATATAAACGGTTAATAAAAGAAGAGGATCACCAATATAATTATAAATAATTATTGGTTAGAGATGGAAGAAGTTGTCTTGGGACAATCAAATAATTATCGTATAGTGTATAATTTAAATAATTAATAGAGTAAATATTAATTATTCTAAGTGTAAAGGTTGTACATATTATAAGTATGTAATTATTTAAGTAAGCTAAATAATTTAGCATAATGATAAAGTTTGACATAAACTTTATATTAAATAAATAATAAAATAATGTGGAATTGGGAAAAAAAGCCAAACGTGGTTACAGACCCTAATATTTTATTATAGAAATAATGAGCTTGAGTTATATAACTCCAATTAAATGAGATAAATGAGCCTTGTGTGACATAAGTATTAAAGTCAAGCCAGATTGAAGGTTTAACTGAAATTATTAAAAGAGAATTAATGATTAATAATGATCATTATAATATTTGTGTGTAATATGGAAAATGTGGGCAATAGTGATATATAATACCTATGGTTTAAGAATACATGAAGTGTGACATTTAATTATGACTAATGATATGAGGTATCATGTGGTACAATAAAATCATAAATGATTTTAATACAGAAATGATTAAATATTTGTGTATTCTAGAAACTGGGAAGGAATTAAATGTTTAAATAAACATTAATATTAAATAAGGTGTAATGTGATTATGTGAGTAGTAGAAATAATTATGGAACTACTCGGATAATAATACCTTATTGTGATATTTTGTTACATGTATTTAATGTACATGGATTATATGATGAGTATAAAGTTTATCTTTAAATTCCTAATATGGTAATAATTGTACATTAAAATTACATTTTTGAGAATTAAAGGAACCAAACTAAGCTTTAGTTGCTGAGAATTAGCCTTGTCCCAAAATGTGTGACCATTCTAGTACATGAACAGTAGCATATTTCTTCTTTACGTAACTTTCAAGTTGTGATTAAAGGCTAAGTAGTAGAGCTGATGATGGAGGAGGGTTGAGTTGGTAACCAACTCTTCTAAATCCACTGGCTTCTCCTTCCTCCCCTTAAATTAATTCAATGTGAAAAGCCATGGTTTTGATAATCCTTCATCTATAAATAGAGCCCTTCCTTCTCATTTACGTTGGTTGAGTTTTCTGAGATTTTGGTTATGAGAGGTTGGACGAATTAGGAGCAATTAGAGGATTGAAGAGCTATGTTCAGCAAAGTTAAGCATCAAGAGGTAATAATTTTAAGTTATATGCTCTTGATTTCACAAGTTTACACTTTCTTAGTAATATCATGAAAAAGTAGCTTTTGAGTCACAAAATTGATGGCTAAAGCTTGTTTCAATCCATGAATTTCTGTTAGATGTTGTTAATATAGTTCAATACGAAAACAATGAGAGTTAAACGGACCAATTTGGTCTAGAAATGAATTCGTAGTGAATGAATTTACTAAACTTTTCAAAACTTGATAAATGAGTATGAGCATGAGTTTTAGATTGATGTTTGGGTTAGTTAATGTTTATGTTAATGGTTGATTATTTGGTATGTTGTAGTTTTATGAGTTAAGAACCTATAGAATCGAAAATGGACTGATTTGGATGAGTATAACTCATATTATGATGATTGGAAGGAAGTTTGGTCTGTAAAATTGTGAAGTGCGAACACAGGAAGTGTCTACTTTCCTCCCGGCGCAATTAATTGCCCAAGGCCAATTAGGGCACAATTTGTCTGCAAGCTTCGATCTTTGAGTAGACTACTCGACGACATCTTTGTAGTAAATTAGGTATAACGTTTTCATACAAACTCCGATTGAGGTGATTTAAGATGATCCAGAACGAGGACGAATAGAACTACAACTTTTGTTCTTTAAGGTTTTAAATTTAAGGTCATTGGGAAGGGTCAAAACAGTCATCTTTGTGACTATTATGTAATAGGAGGCGATCGAAAGGCGTCGAGCGAGCACATACGCAAGTATAGTGCTCCCGACGATGGAATATGTTATTCTAAGTGATATAACATAAATATGCATGATAATAGACATGACATATAAGATTAACTTACTTATAAGGAATTGTCTTAGCATGATTGAGTATGTTTCTAAAGAAACTTTAGTTTTTAAAAACAAGTTTAGACGAACCTTGAGTCTTTTGAATTCTGATATTTGTAGCATATGTAAAGGGTTTATTCATGCATATAAATAGGTATGACACATGGCTTTGAGTACCTTTATATACTATGAGTTGCCTAGATGGTTATTTTTCGAAGATATATAAAGATTTTGAAAACAAACAAGTATGATGTGTGAGTAGAACTTGCCTTGCATGATTAGTTTAGTATGACATTGACTTTGAGAATAAAGTTTTGAAGTTTTGAAACTAAGAGGGACGAACTTAAAGTAACTTGTGGACTTAAAGTTCTAAATGTAATAACATACATACATGGCTTAGTTAGCTATGAAATGAGATTTAGAGTTGAACCTAGTTGCTTTAACTTGGCTTAGAATGACTTTTAAAAAAAATGAACTTGATTGCCTTGCGAAACTAAGCTTGTATAAACATGGCTTACATGTGTGCTCATCTAGCTAGGCACCGTATAAGTCGTGCAAGTATGAATTGTAATGAGTTCTCAAATGATCAACTATACTAATGAGTTGAATAAATACGAGCATACGCGTTATAGGCGATGAAATGGTTAAAGTAGTTCATTCTTTGTACATGAACCTACTTAGTAAAAATAACTTAAAGTAAACCACAAGAGACACCCAACTTGGGCTAAGACCTCTTAACATATGCATAAGTTATGTGTTAACAGTCATGCATGCTAAGAACCCAGATGAAACCAAAAAATACTCAACTTTAAACCGCGGCGGGGGACGGCGCGGTGTGCCCATCCGAACCTAATTGCGGTATAACATGCCTTCTGAGGCATCGATGATGCTGATAATTTTAACTTTGATCTGAACTTTAAAGCATATGTGTAATGAATGTCTAAAGCTATAATACTTGACATAGATGATGTTTTAAGTATAAGAACAAGTAATGGTTATATAAAACCCTAATTTTTTAAATTTGTTAAAGTTTGCAAAAGGTAAGGACGATGTAGATCGTGTATCTATAGACTTTAAATATGTGTCAAACACATAGCGAGTCAAGTGTGTGTTAAAGATTTATGAATGTTGATATGAATCATGTGTAGCTAAGGTATACCTATACATACATAGGGTATGATGAGAAAGTGAAGTGTAGGTTTTAGGAACAAAGTGTGTAGGGTATGATGAGAAAGTGAAGTGAAGTGTAGGTTTTATGTGTAGTGAAGTGTAGGGTATGTGTAGGTTTTGTGAAGTGTAGGTTCGTGTAGGTTTTACGAACCTAGTTAAAGAATAATCTAACATTATTATTACATTGAGACTGTATGAAATATATGACTAATGGATATGAATCCATGATTATATATCTGTGTAGGAATACACGAAATGCGGATAACTATAAGCAGTTAAGTCGTAGTTGATAAACTACGAATTAGGCAAGTCTTTCAGTTCCTATTTGTTAGATGAATTCGATAACTGTTAGTTGATCTATATTATGTTATGCAAATGTTGATGTATATATATGAAATGCATATGAGATATGTATGAAATGTGAAAGTTGATCTTTGATGATATGCTTATGTTGGTAAATCTCTATGCCTGTTATGTGTGAAGTAACATGCGTAGTGAATATTAATTGATTATGAATGCATAAACTGAATATGATATTATATGCTATGTGTTGCATGAAAACTGTTAGAATTGTTGGGTTGTCGAGCTCACCCTTGCAAATAACCACTTTTGCATGTTAAGGAGGTTATGTACTACTTTATTAATAAAGTCCAATAGTATCGAAAGAGATTGATTTATTATTTAACTAGATGCTCTTGAACCATGTTTAGGTTCTAGTAGACGTACATGATAGTAGTTTATAATGTGTAATATCTATTAAGTTTTACTATGTGATACATAGAGAAATTCGAATCGAGATGTAAAGATTTATACGAATATTGAATAAAGTGAATCATATAATAATTGGATTCAGGGATTTGTCATTGATTCGAGTTAAGATATCAATAAAAGCTTGTTTTCAAAGGAGATTGAAAAAGTTTAAATTATTCTGCATATTTGTATAACATTGAATGTGATGTAAAACAGGAATAGTAAATGACCAAGATTAGAAACTTATAAAAGTTCGGGGTCATTACACAGATCCTGGAAATGGAAAGAATTTATATTCTAAATTGTAATAAGTAAGTTATATTCATTAAGTTATGAATACAAAATATAAATAGTCAAGCGATAGTAGTATCATGGCGGACCAAATCCGAGGTTCAAAGGGACCTGGATTTGGGGGCGTCATAGGTTGGTATCAAAGCTGTAGGTTATAAACTTTAGGTAAGTGTACCTTTGGCTATAACCTAAGAGAGAGAGAAAGATAAAGATTAAAATATATGTGAAGATTCAAAGAAGAATCTTGAAGTATCTAAGAGAATGAGAATTCAGGAGTTTCCTAACTCCGGTAATAAAAATATTATGACAGTGTCAATATGACAAAGATAGTGAGAATGAACTCGAGCGAAGTTTTTTTGATAATAGGGAAAGAACCCTAAGGTAAATTGATGATCACAACGTGATCAGATTGGGATATGAAGTGATAAATAGTCTATAACGACTAAGTGTGTATAGCTTGATGCTATAAGTGAATGTATTATGAAATGGTACGATATGAACTCATGAGGAGTTGTATGTGATGAGATACGAAGAATTCGTATCAAATAAAGTGTAATATGGAGTTAAGTGGGATTTCAATTGAGGACCCATGTCAGCAACTGAGTTGTATGATTCCTTGTTTATGGGCAGGGAATTGTACTTGGTGTAAAAACCACTTAGTTCTGGCACTGATAATCATTGAAATATTTGTGTCGTGCTATTTGCTATATGCGTATTGAGAAGGTGATTCTTTTCTCATGTGTATAACAGATAGATAGGTTATAGTTAGAGAATATAAGGTTAAGTTGCGAGTTCTTAAAATTCATACTTATGGTACATTCGTGACTCATAATTATATGAAATATTTTTGAACCCCTCAGCGAATGAACACCTATGGTCTGACTAGGGTAAGTTCTTAAACTCATATGATTATGGCAAGTTCCTAAATTTCCAAAGTGTGGTAAGTTTGATGAACTATATCGGGTATATATATGTTATGAAGTTAGAAATTTTGGAATAGTAAGCATTGATGGTTTTAGAGATTGATAGAATGAAGCTATGGAGTAAAGATTGAAATTGATGGAGAAACATGAATTTTCTAAATCTTCAAGCTATGCTAGATTTTCAAAATTTATTGACTTCATGCCGATGTTTTCAATTCTGTTTTCTCGAAAAACTTTGGATCATGTGATTGAACTAATGATGTTTTAAAAAAAACAATACCCTTATCCATATGTCTATGCTAATTATTTCGGCTAAGACAAAATGATTTAAAAATTTTCAAAATGTATTTCTGACCATTTACATCATTTGGTATGGTGTAGAAATAGTAAACGATGGAGTCATCAATGCAGTTAAACCTAGTGTTGGTTGTGATCGAAAGATCGTCAGCCCACTATGGTATGATGTAATATGACAAAGTCACCTAATGGCGGAATCCTCAACGTCTTACTAATGCGATACGGTATCAGATCATGACGTCATAAAAGAATTTTTGATTTTCTTTTAAATTATGAAGAAGGTAAATTAAGTTGGCAAAATTATTTCGATTGATGTCCGAATCGTTGATAAAAGTCTAAGATATTTGATACGGCTAGACGACTGTTGAAAAATATTTATGGAATTCAAGTGTTCTTGAGTATTTATGCCAAACCAGATTGCTCAGGTGCAGATTCAGTTGTTGAAAAGCTGAGGTGAACAACCCTATAAGGGGACAAGTTTTCGGGGACAATGGTTCCGAGCGTAACGCATGTATTCGTTACAAAACACTATGTTGCGGCCTAACGTAGTGATACAATAGGCTGGCCACCTAGTGTACGTGTAGAGGGTGTTTTCATTCTTTGTGATAGATAAACACTCTGGTTTGTAGTATAGATGATTGTGTTGAAGCACTAGTTCACGGTCTTGTGACCCCTCAGCATAAATTGGAATCTGATTTATTTATACTACTTCCCGATTATTGAAAAATCGTGTAAGACTCTTATTCTTCTATGTGATGAATGTAGTGCGTAGAGTGTTCCTTAGAAAGGAGAATGTGGTAGAATGCAAGTGAGCAAGTTATAATAAAACTTTCGAAAAGAGAATGAATAAAATTATTCAAAAGAATATGTAATATTTGAAATAACATCGAGTAGAGGTGGTTTTGGTGATTCCGAGGACGGAATCCTTATAAGGGAGAGAGGATGTAAGAACCCAAATTTTTAGAAAATATTAAAATATGAATTTAGTAGATAAAATTCTTAAAGCATGAGATGGGTTCGAACAAGAATATATAAGTGTGTTACGACGTATGTGGTATGTGATAAGTGATGTTGTGTTTAATAAATATATACCATTATTATATATTTATTATATATTGTAGAGATGAATTAGTAAGAAGATGGATAAAAATTTATCTATTGATATTAAATAATTTATGTTTTATAATAGTAAGTTGGTGACGTTAAAATATCTTTGATAATCACCAATTTCTTGAGTATATATACGAGTAAGTATCAAGTCTAAGGTAGTGCAACTGTACTCTTTAATGGTGGATGTATAGGAGCTGGGCTAAACAATTCCTTCAGAGAGCGGAGGTATATACGAATTAGTAACCGATCTAACTCATTGTGAAAACAGTGTAGATGAGACGGAAACTAATTTTTTGGTTGTTTGTGGGAAACCACTCAGTTTACTATATTGAGTACTATTAAAGACTCGACGCATGCTAGGGTTAGACTTGTATGTGTGTACGTTGTCGACGAGAGAAGTGAAGATTAAAGGAATGTATGTATGTGTAATATTAGAGTGTCGTGTTATTGGTGGGAAGAAACCGTAAAGAAATGTTATAGTTGGTTAAACTAATAACAGAATAGAGTTATAGAACTCGAAGGGTGATCATTAAATTGTTACGAAAAATAGTAACCCATGATGTGGAATCAAAGAGGGCATTGATGTTAGACGAGTTAACACTTAAGGAGGATGTGTAAAGTATTTAGAGGCGTAGGTTTCATTTACTCTAAGGCGTAACTTGTCTCTCGATTTTGGTATCAGCAATTGCCTTACGCCATTTCAAGCTTTGTGACTAAGCGTTGATTCTTGGCTTTTGTAGAAAATTCTGAGTAAGTCTGTGGAATTTAAATTTCAAGGAATGAATGCTAGAGACTCATATAAAGGTCATAAATGGTAATTTAGTTTACCATGAATGGATTAATTAGCATAAGAAGAATGAAAGAAATATGTTAATTAATATTTGATATTTTAAATATATTACATAGTATTGTAATATTTGAAATATAAACGGTTAATAAAAGAAGAGGACCAATATAGTTATAAATAATTATTGGTTAGAGATGAAAGAAGTTGTCTTGGGACAATCAAATAATTATCATGATAGTGTATAATTTAAATAATTAATAGAGTAAATATTAATTATTCTAAGTGTAAAGGTTATACATATTATAAGTATATAATTATTTAAGTAAGCTAAATAATTTAGCATTATGATAAAGTGTGACATAAACTTTATATTAAATAAATAATAAAATAATGTGGAATTGGGAAAAAGCCAAACGTGGTCTAGACCCCTAATATTTTATTATAGAAATAATGAGCTTGAGTTATATAACTCCAGTAAATGAGATAAATGAGCCTTGTATGACATAAGTATTAAAGTCAAGCCAGATTGAAGGTTTAACTGAAATTATTAAAAGAGAATTAATGATTAATAATGATCATTATAATATTTATGTGTAATATGGAAAATGTGGGCAATAGTGATATATTATACCTATGGTTTAAGAATACATGAAGTGTGACATTTAATTATGACTAATGATATGAGGTATCATGTGGTACAATAAAATCATAAATGATTTTAATACAGAAATGATTAAATATCTGTGTATTCTAGAAACTGGGAAGGAATTAAATGTTTAAATAAACATTAATATTAAATAAGGTATAATGTGATTATGTGAGTAGTAGAAATAATTATGGAACTACTCGGATAATAATACCTTATTGCGATATTTTATTACATGTATTTAATGTACATGAATTATATGATGTGAGTATAAAGTTTATCTTTAAATTCCTAATATGGTAATAATTGTACATTAAAATTACATTTTTGGGAATTAAAGGAACCAAACTAAGCTTTAGTTGCTGAGAATTAGCCTTGTCCCAAAATGTGTGACCATTCTAGTACATGAAAAGTAGCCTATTTCTTCTTTACGTAACTTTCAAGTTGTGAATAAAGGCTAAGTAGTAAAGCTGATGATGGAGGAGGGTTGAGTTGGTAACCAACTCTTCTAAATCCACTGGCTTCTCCTTCCTCCCCTTGAATTAATTCAAATTGCAAAGCCATGATTTGGATAATCCTTCCTCTATAAATAGAGCCCTTCCTTCTCATTTAAGTTGGTTGAGTTATCTGAGATTTTGGTTATGAGAGGTTGGAAGAATTAGGAGCAATTAGAGGACTGAAGAGCTATGTTCAGCAAAGTTAAGCATCAATAGGTAATAATTCTAAGTTACATGCTCTTGATTATCTAAGTTTACACTTTCTTAGTAATATCATGAAAAAGTAGCTTTTGAGTCACAAAATTGATGGCTAAAGCTTATTTCAATCCATGAATTTTTGTTAGATGTTGTTAATATAGTTCAATACGAAAATAACGAGAGTTAAACGGACCAATTTGGTCTAGAAACGAATTCGTAGTGAATGAATTCACTAAACTTTTCAAAACTTGAAAACTGAGTATGAGCATGAGTTTTAGATTGATGTTTGGGTTAGTTAATGTTTATGTTAATGGTTGATTATTTGGTATGTTGTAGTTTTATGAGTTATGAACCTATAGAATCGAAAATGTACTGATTTGGATGAGTATAACTCATATTATGAAGATTGGAAGGAGGTTTGGTCTGTAAAATAGTGAAGTGCGAGAACACGGGAAGCGCGTCTACGCCTCGAGGAGAGGGCAATTGCCAAAAGCTTCAAGTGCTTAGTAGACTACTTTGACCTGCTATAGTAAATTAGGCATAATATTTTCATACGAACTCCGATTGAGGTGATTTAAGATGATCCGAAATGAGGACGAATAGAATTAAAACTTTTGTTCTTTAAGGTTTTAAATTTGAGGTCATGGGGAAGGGTCAAAACAGTCATCTTTGTGATTGTTACGTAATAGGAGGCGATCGAAAGGCGTCAAGCGAGCACATACGCAAGTATAGTGCTCCCGACGATGGAATATGTTATTCTAAGTGATAAAACATAAATATGAATGATAATAGACATGACATATAAGATTACCTTACTTATAAGGAATTGCCTTAGCATGATTGAGTATGTTTCTAAAGAAACTTTAGATTTTAAAAACAAGTTTAGACGAACCTTGAGTCTTTTGAATTCTGATATTTGTAGCATATGTAAAGGGTTTAGTCATGCATATAAATAGGTATGACACATGGCTTTGATTACCTTTGTATACTATGAGTTACCTAGATGGTTATTTTTCGAAGATATATAAAGATTTTGAAAACAAACAAGTATGATGTGTGAGTAGAACTTGCCTTGCATGATTAGTTTAGTATGACATTGACTTTGAGAATAAAGTTTTGAAGTTTTGAAACTAAGAGGGACGAACTTAAAGTAACTTGTGGACTTAAAGTTCTAAATGTAATAACATACATACATGGCTTAGTTAGCTATGAAATGAGATTTAGAGTTGCACCTAGTTGCTTTAACTTGGCTTAGAATGACTTTAAAAAAATGAACTTGATTGCCTTGCGAAACTAAGCCTGTATAAACATGGCTTACATGTGTGCTCATCTAGCTAGGCACCGTATAAGTCGTGCGAGTATGAATTATAACGAGTTCTCAAATGATCAACTATACAAATTAGTTGAATAAATACGAGCATACGCGTTATAGGCGATGAAATGGTTAAAGTAGTTCATTCTTTGTACATGAACCTACTTAGTAAAAATAACTTAAAGTAAACCACAAGAGACACCCAACTTGGGCTAAGACCTCTTAACATATGCTTAAGTTATGTGTTAACAATCATGTATGCTAAGAACCTAGATGAAACCAGAAAATACTCAACTTTGAACGGCGGGGGACGACGTCACTGCTACCATCCTAAAGCCTAATTACTTGGTAGCAAATGCTGCTACTATGAACATTGATGCCTGACAATTTTAACATTGATCTAAACTTTAAAGCATATGTGTAATGAATGTCTAAAACTATAATACTTGACATAGATGATGTTTTAAGTATAACAACAAGTAATGGTTATATAAAACCCTAATTTGTTAAATTTGTTAAAGTTTGCAAAAGGTAAGGACGATGTAGATCGTGTATCTATAGACTTTAAATATGTGTCGAACACATAGCGAGTCAAGTGTGTGATAAAGATTTATGAATGTTGATATGAATCATGTGTAGCTAAGGTATACCTATACATACCTAGGGTATGATGAGAAAGTGAAGTGTAGATTTTACGAACCTAGTTAAAGAACAATGTAACATTATTATTACATTGAGACTTTATGAAATATATGACTAATGGATATGAATCCATGATTATATAACTGTGTAGGAATACACGAAGTGTAGATAACTATAAGCAGTTAAGTCGTAGTTGATAAACTACGAATTAGGCAAGTCTTTCAGTTCCTATTTGTTATATGAATTCAATAACTGTTAGTTGATCTATATTATGCTATGCAAATGTTGATGTATATATATGAAATGCATATGAGATATGTATGAAATGTGAAAGTTGATCTTTGATGATATGCTTATGTTGGTAAATCTCTATGCCTATTATGTGTGAAGTAACATGCATAGTGAATATTAATTGATTATGAATGCATGAACTGAATATGCTATTATATGCTATGTGCTGCATGAAAACTGTTAGAATTATTGGGCTGTCGAGCTCACCCTTGCAAATAACAACTTTTACAAGTTAAGGAGGTTATGTACTACTTGATGAATAAAGTCCAATAGTATCGAATGAGATTGATTTATTATTTAACTAGATGCTCTTGAACCATGTTTAGGTTCTAGTAAACGTACATGATAGTAGTTTATAATGTGTAATATCTATTAAGTTGTACTATGTGATACATAGAGAAATTCGAATCGAGATGTAAAGATTTATACGAATATTGAATAAAGTGAATCATATAATAATTGGATTCAGGGATTTGTAATTGATTCGAGTTAAGATATCAATAAAAGGTTTATTTTCAAAGGAGATTGAAAAAGTTTAAATTATTCTGCATATTTGTATAACATCGAATGTGATGTAAAACAAGAATAGTAAATGACCACGATTAGAAACTTATAAAAGTTTGGGGTCATTACACAGATCCTGGAAATGGAAAGAATTTATATTCTAAATTGTAATAAGTAAAGTTATATTCATTAAGTTATGAATACAAAATATAAATAGTCAGGCGATAGTAGTATCTTGGCGGACCAAATCCGAGGTTCAAAGGGACCTGGATTTGGGGGCGTCACAGATATTCATCAAAAAATCATTCATCTTTGCACTACAGGCCAAAGATATTCAGTTATATCATCATTTAGGACTGAGGATGATGAAAAATATATTAAAGAAAATGAATCAAGTGAGTCAAAAGAACAAATATTAGGGATTCGTACTTTAGACAATCCAAGTTCAAAAATACTCCATAATAAACCATAGTGGGGTAAAATTCAAGAATGAAGACCAAAACATGGATACAATCAAAGATAGTAACAAAAATAGACATTTGGGACAAAGAAGAGTAAATTTCATTTTTTGGTGAATAGTGTCGTATTCGTGAATAGTACTGTATACGTGAATAGTGTCGTATACGTGAATAGTAACCCCGACACAAAAAGGTAGAAATTCCACAATAATATTTATACCAATATTTCGGCATAATGATATTGAAAGAAATAATATCATTTACGAAGAAAATAACATCCCTTACCTCAAAAGGACAGTACTTCTAACTGAAATATTGGATATAACGCTGAAGGAAACTTGCACCGTATAGCAACACTCAAAGTATTGAAATACTCACAAAAATACGCTCGATAATATAGAGAAATAAAACTTTAGTTTCTGGTGTGATTTTTAATTCTAACCTAAGCACCCTATTTATAGAAAAATGCTTAGAACACCAAAGTAGAAAATTTAATAAAATATTAATATTTTTATTTAAATTTCCTACGCACACCTTACAATCTGAATTCAGCATTTACATGCAAAAGTACAATTGTGGGGCCCGCACAAGGCTGCGCCGTCGTACGAATATTCCCCGACGGTAAGAATATTCTACAAACAAACGAATATTCTCCAACAACAATGAATATTTTATAACCACTTGCTTATTTAAAATATTTGTGCATTTTACCCATAACTAACCACATTAATCAAAGCAACCCCTTACTATTTCAAAATAATAAATAGAGGAAATTCCACTTTATTCATAAAAGTTGAGGTCTTACACTATAAACACAAAGTGATTGCGATGAACAACCTGTCTTATTATACGATGAACCGTATAGCTTAGACATTATAAAAAGGATGATGAACGTGAGGTTCATGTAATGGATAACGAATGAGAGCAATTAAAACCTTAGGTAAAGGTTGAATGAGAGATTAAGAGACAAACCAAATGAACGCGTAAACGATCCTCATGAATCGTATTCGTGTCAGGTGAACGTTCTAAGTATACATTGGTTGTATGACTTAAACGTTGACGAAGGTAGTAAGTAAGATATTAATTTATCAAGAAAGTCGTAGTGAACGGTAATACGATTAACGAAAGTCCGAATGTAAGTCGGATAGAGAACGTTAGAATGAAACGTAAGCGTTACACACTTTAGTCAACGCAAGGGTTGAGTGTACACGAATATTAAACGTGCTCAACCTAAACACTGTGTATGGTTTGACCGTAAGGTAATGCAGACTAATGATTAAACTTATGAACGGTGAAGAAACTGAATTAATAACAATGACATATAACGTTAAGAAGCTGAGTTAATGATTATAACTTGGATAATGTTTCCAGTCGAATGAACCGGACGTTATAAGATATGAATAAGGTAATGTAAAATGCTTAACGCTATGAACACTTAGTATTAACATTGAATGATCGTTCTAGGTATACAAAAGACTATATAACTTAGACGATAAGTAATAAATCCCGAGGTATGGCATTTAGTTGCCAGAAAGCCATAAGGAATGGGAAATTAACTTAACGAACATTATAGTTTTAATGGTTCGGATAAGTTAAGTTTAAGTTGTGGTAAAATTATAATCTTTAATGGTTGATATATAGGAGCTGGGCTAAACAATTCCTTTAGAGAGAAAATGTTAAAACGAACTAGCAACTGATTTAACTTGGTGTGAAAGACAGTGTAGATGAGACGAGAAACTAGATTGTTGGTTATTTATGGGAAACCACTCAAAGAACCATATGGAATACTAGTAGAGACTCGATGTGTGCTAAGTCCTAGAAAAGTTATAAGAAGAAGATAAGAATGTAAATCATCAAAGATAATGATCGTATGAGTTAAGACATTTATGTATGTCATAACACCGTAAAATGGTAAAGAAGGATGGTTACGTGAACTTAGGTTATAAACACAAACCATAAGGAGTAAAGTTAAGCTTAAACCAATGCGTAAGTCAAGTATATGACTAATTGGTGTATGTTCTATTTCTTTATGTGTTTTATAGGGATTTCAATGAACAGTTCAACATAAAGTATAAGTTTAGTTGTGCTTAAGGCAAGTTTCCTAACTTCATTCACGTTTAATATGAATGCTAGTTTCTTAAACTTTCTCAGATTGTTAGGTTTGTAATATTCAAGAACGCAATCAAATTGCATAAAAAGTGCGGAAACGTGTAAAATCAGAGTTTAAAAATTTACAAACCATATACCCGGATCACCCTTTATGCATAATTATTAATTAAACGAAAAGATAAAGAATAAAATCATACCCTTGAAGATCGAGCTTCCTCAGGTACAAGTTCACCTCCAAATCCTTTCGCGTTCAACTTGAATCTACCGGGGTTTTGTTCCTTCCTTTGATCAACGTTAGCCACCCATATGTTTGGCCTCTAGAGGTGATCCACCAAGGAAAAATAAAGATTCAAGAAGAAGGGATATTGGCTCAAACCCTAGTTTTTCCTATCTCAGTATAGAAAGAGGGGTACTCTCTCAACCCATTGGAATTATTACGTGTTGTAAATGTCAACCACACCACCACCCATAATAAGACTCCTCTTATTTATAGATGTGGGCAACCCACCTTAACAATTAAGGAATTGGGATTTATTTAATTAATTAAATTCTTTTAATTAATTAAGCTCCCTAATCTTATTAGGGATAATTAATTAAACTCATTTAACTAATTTTCCTTCCTAATCCAATTAGGAATAAATGAGAGTACTTATATTAAATTAATTCCTAAACTCTTTTAGAAATTAAAATAATAATAATTGTAATAATATTAATAAGACTCCTCTTATTAATTTATATTTAATATTTCTAAAATATTAAATAATAAATATTAAGCTATTTAATTTATTCTATCACCATAGATTAAATTAAATATACATAACATATTATTACGATTATGCCATTAACTTCTTAAATAATTATTCTTCCTTTTATGGTGTGACCCTTTAGGTTCTCCATATTAAACCTATTGTGAATAAATCAATTAGAACAATTTAATCTTATTTAAATAAATAAATTAAATAATTAATTTATTTAAATAAATAATATTTATTCTATAATAGGGATAAGCCTCCTAATGATCAACGCGACTTTCCGGATAATATAGATTTTAACATTAATCATAAAAGAACCTTTGAGTAAATAGTTCTTACCGTATCTAATTCAATCCTTCCACCATACAATGTCCTAATTAAATATAAGACATGGAATTACTTTGTCGAGTCTTATTTTATTTAATTATATGTATTTCGACTCTTAAATGCACAACTCCAAATAATACAAATTAGAAACTCCTTTCTAATTTCATTCTACCTTATGCCAAGGACTACCAGGTTGTCATTTATCGAATCACATAGACATTTCTCTTCTTTATTAGAAGTGGTAGATTCTTTATTGATCATACATTATCTCTATGTACAACTTATTATACCCAAGCATACCCTTTGATATACCATAAGGATCTTAAGGAATAAGTCAAAGTATAACTCATCATACACAAGATACTATGATGATCTCAAGTCCAAGGATTACTTGTACTACTATCACTACTGAGAAATTCCTATTGACAGCAAGTAAAACTCCATTAGGTATTCCTTAGCGAGCCAATGCTTCAATGAACTTATTCTCTAATAAGCACCTACATACTTGCTTTAGTGTCTCCACACAAATGATCATGAGATCAATCATCCTCATCCAATGAGCAAGCAACGTATGTACCAATCTATCCGGATTCACTAATCCCCAATTTAGTAATCCAATGATTGGGAACTATTTTAGTTTTAAGCTTTCTAAGAATTTAGATCTCATTAGAATGATCATCATCATTATTCTAAAAGCATTGTTTAAAACTATGGGTTTATCACATATTATAAAACAGCATCATGTAGATAATTTAAAAGCCTTTAATAAATTATTACTTTTTATTAATAAATGAATAAGATTGTTACAAAGTATATGCTTTATCATCAAACATGATTGGCTTGTGTGCATACTACTTTCAATCTCCCACTTGCACTAAAGCCAATCGCCATTGTATCTTACACTCTTCTTCTCTAAGTGATGATTATCCTGCTGTTGGATAAGCTTTAGTTAATGGATATGTAATGTTGTTCATGAGAGTCCACTATCTCTATAGTGATTTCCCATCTTTCAATGATTCTAATAATCAAATGAAAGTGCCACAACACATGTTTAGATCCAAGATGAGACTTAGGAACTATTCCTAGTTACGTAATGAACTTTTAATCCAAACAATCAACTTGCGACTTCATTTATAGCTATATACTTTGTCTTTATCACTAAACCAAAGAACTCTTTCATTGTTTGGAACCTTTTCAATTCAACGCACTTTGTTCTCAAGATAACCCTTTACCTTAAAGTGGATTTTTACCGTCAATCTTGGTGCATGCGAAAAACTTGAGTCTGTTAAGCCCTCTAGTTTTAATTAAGACCCACCATGAATATGATCACATCCTTAGTCTTGGGTTAAGCATTTTAAGATGTTTTCAACGACTTATAGCGAACTTCTCCATAATATGATGATCAACATCGGGTCTCGTATATTTCATTGCATACATGATAGTTACTCATGTGATCTCTCTTTTGAGTCTTTGGGGACTATTAAGAGATACACTCCATAGCTCATCAACATGAGACAACTCTTGGAGTTTGCCATGCTAAACGACTTTAGCATCAAATGAATATACATTCCTTGGGTTAAGTCGAGCATCCTCTTGAATCTATCTATATAGATTTTATCCCCAATTAAGATACTCTTCCCAAATCATTCGTGGAGGAATTTTTAGACAAATTTATCTTTACTGATTGTAGCATTGGTATGTTATTCCTCATCCGTAGTATATCAACATATAATACTAGAAATTTCACGACGCTCCCACTGACCCTTTTGTACACACCAGAAGTCTTACCTCATCGAATGTAACTCTGGATCATCATCTTCTATGATGTGTACCTCATCATCATCATCATCCATGATGAATCCATACCTCCTAGGTATCTTTGGTACTATTCCAGATTTACGATTCGGTTGTGGTACAATAGGTCTATCTACAGGTTCCTCTTATTTGACTTATAGTGTTTTGTGATTATTGAACTCTTCAAGATCTATTATCCTCCCACTAGCCCCTTCAATGATAAACACCTTTATCTTAGAAGGCAGCGTGTTCGTAACAAACCACTTTTTGCTAAGTAGAATTATAGAACATATACCCTAAACTTACTTTAGGATGTCCCACAAATCTGTACATGTCAAATCTTGTCCCAAGCTTATCCTTGAAACCTTTTCACATAAGTTGGACAACCCTTATCTTAACATACTTAAGATTAGGAATCCTCCACATCCATAACTTTTATGGAGTCTTGGGGACCGGATTTTGAGGTTACCCTTTCGTGAGATGTCGACCATTTCTAGGACATGATCCTGAAGGATCTTTGGAATGTTGGTAAAATCATTATGAACCGCACCATGTCCAACAAGGTACGATTTTTCCTTTCGGATACATAAATCATTTATTACATATCGAGGGCGTCCATTATGAGAAAACCATTTGAGATGATCAAGAAACTTATTGCCAAGTATTTATTCCTTGATCTAATCAAAGAATCTTAATACATTGTCAATTTTTTTCACTTACAATTCTTTGAACCTTTCGAATAATTCATACTTGTATTTCAACAAATACACACATTCAACTCTTTGAATGATCATCTCCTTTTCTTATACTAATTTGTTCAATATGCAAAATTATTTTCATGTAAGTCAAGTATACAAAATTTATTAAGTAATATTCGATTCTATACAAAACATTATTATTATAAATAGAACAACAATTGTTCTTAATTATAATACCAAAGATTTCATTGTCCAACAATAAAATGGAAATAATATTTTTAACAAGAAGCTGGAATACTGATAACAACTTATTGACTTAATAGATTTGCACAGTGAGGCATTGCTAAACTATAAGTTTCTATGGCTAATATCAAAACCTTTGCTTCATTTCCCACATAGGATTACTTACCTTGTTTAACTTTCTACTTACGCTTGGTCCTTCATAAATCTATATTTATGATAACCAAAGTCGGTATCCAATACCCAAGTAGAACCTTGACTTAAAGAAAAATTTACTTGATCATGAACAAAAAAGCGTATTATGTAGAAACTTCACTAAGCTTCTTTGGTTAGCCTCTGCAAGATGATTCTTGCGCTTTTCTTTCAGATGTCCAAGCTTATTGCGGTGGAAGCAAACTTCTTTGCTATCCGTGTCGGTTTTGTTCTTATTATCCTTTGTTTTGCCTTTCTATTTACCTTCTTTGAATCGTTCTTCTTTTGAGAAGATCCTTTGGCCCTACCGATGAAGACATGGTCTTTCTTGGTTGGAAAGTGACTCTCATGATTTTTCAACATGTTAAGCAAATCAACGCGAAGGCGATATCTAGCTTGTTCATATGAAAATTCACAACAATTGTGAAAAGGAGTCCGGAGAGTGAGTGCAAGATCAAATCTTGGCTCAACTCTCCATCCATGACAAAAAACCAGTTGTCCTAATTGATCAATCAAATTGATTATGTTAAGAACTTTTTATGCATACTAAAGTGTCATTGGCCATTCTAGATCGGAAGAGCTCCTTGAATATCTCGATATCTATCGGTCCTACTTTCCTCACCATCAACTACTTGATGTGCGGGAATATAGTAAAGCATCCATAGTTTCATCTTGTGTACGAAGCTCGTTACTCGTAGATGTGAGCATGATGCGTTGAGCCAACTATGCATCATCTTGCCACTTTCTAAAAGTAGCAATGTCTTCCTCGGAGGCATTATGCGCAACCATTCGTGGATAGGCGTATTAAGGACATAAGATAGCTTTTCAAATGAGAACTATTCTCAAATTCCTTAACCAATCCGTTTAATTGATTATTCCATTAAATAGCATCTAATATGCTTCGTAGTGATAGTAATTTTAGACATTGTAAAATTACGTAAATGAATTTGTAATTAACAACATTTTAACATACATTCTTTTATTAATTACCAAAATAAATTAGGTCTTGTTTTAAATTGGTATCTCCCACTATTTTTTCAAACTATATTACCCTCACTTATATAGTTCGGCAAAATCTAATTAAAGATTTGCTAGTGAGAATAAGGATCCCATTTCAAATGTATATAGCCTTGTGGTGACACAACAAACTATATATAAATAAATAGGTAGACAACTTTTGTCAATTACATCAACTATCAACTCCTTGTATTTTGCCTCTTAGATCATTTTGATCAAGTGGTGGCACATCTGAATCAAAATTATCCAAGTTAAGTCCACCCTAGCACTCCATATATTCAAAAAGAAAATATCATCCTTGTGGTGACACAACAAAACAATATTGTTCAATTATCTTTATAAGCATCAAATGTGATAAATTAACATCTTAAATACTTAATACTTGCCTTGTGGTGACACAACAAACTCATATTAAATATTTAATACTCTATTAATTTTATCATGCTAGAAAGCGGCGTTCGATATTCCAAATATCTTTGAACGCTTAGGACTTAATATAAAAATTGAGGGTTTGTTATTAATTTGTCTCATCTTGTTTAAGCGTGCATGCACATATATATATAAAATACGCGTCGTATTAATGAACATGCGAAGCATGTTTGCATAATATATAATATATATAGTATAAGCATGCACATATAGAATACTATATTCTACCCGGATTGATTATGGACTTTTATTCTAGTTTGGTTCACTAGAGCCACCAAGTGAACCAAAAGGTCAAACCCCCAGGGTGCAAGAAATAATATTTAAATATAACTATTACATTTAAACCCTGGCTCCATTACAAACGGGTCTTCAAGCGCCCTTGTTCCTTGATCTCTAATTCTTCAAAATTAATTCTAACTATTTCTATTACAAAACTATTTAAAATAAATAGAAACCTTGATCGCCGATCGAGGGAAGTGCATAGGAGGGGAATAGAATTTATATTCGGAAAAATTAGAGAAGGCGACGTCTGAGACCCATTTAATAAAACCCATACATTCATGCATCCAACTAAAATAAAATCCAATCACATTGGTCAATAGTCCATAATCAATCCCATTTATTATCATACACATCACCATATGCATCAATAAATAACATTCATCTTATGAATAATAAACATTTAATATATTTATTGATATCATTTAATGGGCAAATTTAGTTAGTATAAAATCTATTTTTGAATCAAAATAAACTCCTTTATTTTAATCCAAATTTAAATCAAAATAAAACTATTTTATTTTAATTTGTCCAATTTTGAATAAAATAAACTATTTTATTTTAATCAAAATCTTTAATCAAAATAAACTCCTTTATTTTAATTAATTATGGAATCGAATTCAAAGTCAAAATAAACTCCTTTATTTTGGGTAATATGAAATCTTATTTCATATCTAAAATAAACTCTTTTATTTTAATCAAAATTTTTAATCAAAATAAACTCCTTTATTTTAATTAATTATGGAATCCAATTCCATGTAAAAAAAAAAAATTATTAAAGGAAACACGGATTATCTTTCCTATTCACAAATAAACTCCTTTATTTTGAATAATATGAAATCTTATTTCATATCTAAATAAACTCCTTTATTTAAGGAAATTAGGATTCTCTTTCCTATTCACAAATAAAAACTTTTATTTTGAATAATATGAAATCTAATTTCATATCTAAATAAACTTCTTTATTTAAGGAAAGATGGAATACAATTTCAACTCCAATTAGTTAACATGGAATCAAATTCCAACTCTAATTAGTTAACATGAAATTTAATTTTAAAATTAAAATAAACTCTTTTATTTTAATATTAAAATAAACTTTTATTTTATGATTAAAATAAACATTTTATTTTAATTATAAAATAATAAGATTAGTATATATATATATATATATAATAAACTAAAATAACAATATATATAATATATATATATTAAGATCCCTAACTAATCATAATCTTGGTGCATATATATTATAAAATTATTAAAAGTATAATATATATATATATATTATATATTTGGTTATCTTAATATATATATATATATATATATATATATTACTAAGATCCTGAACCAATCATAAACTAATAAAAGGAAGAAAGAAGGAGCAGCCACGTGATTCCCTTGTAATCTTTTTTCGGCAATTAGCAGGTTTGTAAAAGTGATTCACGAAATCCTGGGCATTCCTAAAAAAAAAAAAAAAAATCGCCTTTTTTTTTATAATAAATTTTATACAATTAAATTATGCCCAATTAAATTGTTCTAAACACATATCAACATACATATCAAATCTGAACAATTAATAATTCGCATAAAGGTTTGGCTCGATGCCACTTATTAGGTTTGTAATATTCAAGAACGATCAAATTGCATAAAAAAGTGCGGAAACGTGTAAAATCGAGTTTAAAAATTTACAAACCATATACCCCGATCACCCTTTATGCATAATTATTAATTAAACGAAAAGATAAAGAATAAAATCATACCCTTGAAGATCGAGTTTCCTCAGGTACAAGTTCACCTCCAAATCCTTTCGCGTTCAACTTGAATCTACCGGGGTTTTGTTCCTTCCTTTGATCAACATTAGCCACCTATATGTTTGGCCTCTAGAGGTGATCCACCAAGGAAAAATAAAGATTCAAGAAGAAGGGGTATTGGCTCAAACCCTAGTTTTTCCTATCTGTATAGAAAAGGGGGCGTACTCTCCAACCAATTGGAATTATTACGTATTTGTAAATGTCAACCACACCACCACCCATAATAAGACTCCTCTTATTTATAGATGTGGGCAACCCACCTTAACAATTAAGGAATTGAGATTTATTTAATTAATTAAATTCTTTTAATTAATTAAGCTCCCTAATCTTATTAGGGATAATTAATTAAACTCCTTTAACTAATTTTCCTTCCTAATCCAATTAGGAATAAATGAGAGTACTTATATTAAATTAATTCCTAAACTTTTTAGAAATTAAAATAATAATAATTGTAATAATATTAATAAGACTCCTCTTATTAATTTATATTTAATATTTCTAAAATATTAAATAATAAATATTAAGCTATTTAATTTATTCTATCACCATAGATTAAATTAAATATACATAACATATTATTACGATTATGCCATTAACTTCTTAAATAATTATTCTTCCTTTTATGGTGTGACCACTTGTAGGTTCTCCATATTAAACCAGGTTGTGAATAAATCAATTAGAATAATTCTAATCTTATTTAAATAAATAAATTAAACAATTAATTTATTTAAATAAATAATATTTATTCTCTGATAGGGATAAGCCTCCCTAGCGATCAACGACTTTCCGGATAATATAGATTTCAACATTAATCATAAAAGAACCTTTGAGTAAATAGTTACTGAAATACAATTCAATCCTTCCACCATACTGATGTCCCAATTAAATATAAGACATGGAATTCTTTGTCAAGTCTTATTTTATTTAATTATATGTATTTCGACTCTTAAATGCACAACTCCAAATAATGCAAATTAGAAACTCCTTTTTAATTTCATTCTGCCTTGGCCAAGGACTACTGGGTTGTCATTTATCGAATCACATAAGACATTTCTCTTCTTTTATTAGAAGTGGTAGATTCTTTATTGATCATACATTATCTCCATGTACAACTTATTATACCCAAGCATACCCTTTGATATACCCTAAGGGTCTTAAGGAATAAGTCAAAGTATAACTCATCATACACAAGATACTATGATGATCTCAAGTCCAAGGATTACTTGTACTACTATCACTACAGGAATTCCTATTGACAGGCAAGTAAAACTCCATTAGGTATTCCTTAGCGAGCCACGTTCAGTGAACTTATTCTCTAATAAGCACCTACATACTTATTTTAGTGTCTCCACACAAATGATCATGAGATCAATCATCCTCATCCAATGAAAATGACAACGTATGTACCAATCTATCCGGATTCACTAATCCCCAATTTAGTAATCCAATGATTGGGAACTATTTTAGTTTTAAGCTTTCTAAGAATTTAGATCTCATTAGAATGATCATCATCATTATTCTAAAAGCATTGTTTAAAACTATGGGTTTATCACATATTATAAAACAGCATCATGTAGATAATTTAAAAGCCTTTAATAAATTAATACTTTTTATTAATAAATGAATAAGATTGTTACAAAGTATATGCTTTATCATCAAACATGATTGGCTTGTGTGCATACTACTTTCATGTTGAACATGCAAAGTTTTATCTATGTGCAAATGTGTGATATATGTATAAGGTGGTAAAATGTATGAGGCCTTGTGCCACAATTTTAACACTTCGGTGTTTCTCTGAGATGAACTGTTCTGTGGTTGAACTGTTCAATATGAAAATGTTCTATTTATTCATGAACCATTATTGTTAAGTCTGTGCTAATGATTCTATCCAGACAGAATGTGCATGAAAAAGGTAAAAGAATGAAAGAGTTACAAAATGAATGTGACTAAAGTTTTAAAATAATAGGAATCAAAATTATTCCTATTATTCAAGCTGCTTTATAACCTTTTTTTGGTTATTGAAGTTTTAAAGGAATGTTTAAATTCTTGATGTTGTTTATTTAACTGCTATGACCTGTCGAGCAATTGAATGCTCACTCTTGCTTTAAATAAAAATATTTTTAGCAAACGATGTTAGAAAGAACTTAAGGATCCCGTAAAGATCAAGCTGACTGATATCCAGACGAAGTTCCATTCAGTATATGAATGAGCATGAAGATCAAGACAAAACTTGTAATGTAGAATAGTTTAATTAAACTGTAGAATAGTTAATGAACTATTATGTATCCTTGGTGACAGATGAAAGTCACTCTTGTAAGATGTAAAAAATAATGTAATTAATATTATTTGTAATGGACGAGATTATAAGGTATTAAAAACTGAGATTTGAGAATGTATGTTGTTATATTTAGCTATATAATGATGTATGTTTGAAATGAGATGTATTCGTGGTGTACGGAATCTGGGTGTGAAAATAGACCAAATTTCAGGGCGTCACAGGGGGTCTGACAAGTTGGTATCAAGCTTTAGGTTATGAACCTTAGGTGGGGGAAAACTTATGGGTGTAGCCTTATTGGAGATCGAGAAGATAATGGTGATAAAGGATAGATAATAAAAGACTCTATGTGCTTATGTGTTTACAACCTATGTGCTCATGAGTATCGAGTAGTGACGATTAGTAATTAAAAACTTAAAAACTTCGTTGTCAAGATGGCTAATGTTGGAGGATCCAGTCAGGCTAGGGGGAGGGACCTCAGATGCCTAGAGAGGAGGAGCCTCAAGATATTCAGGTAGTCTGAGAACAACTTCTAATAACTAGGAATTTCAAGTCACTTTATATGTATATACATTATTGATATTTAAAACTTTGTGGTATATAGTGATTTAATATGTGATAACATATGTGAAGTGGTGCATGGCTAAATAAACATATATATTATACTTATGGATATATACATTTATAGATTTCATTAAAAATGAAAGTTTCATAACCTAATTATACATTAGGTGAGCTAATTAAATAACCAAAGGGTTATGATAATAAGGAATGGTTAGTATTTAATATGTATACTAACTTAAGTAGATGATTTTATTATTTCAAGTGATTAATACACTACAAAAAAATGGGTCTTTAGCAACGATTTTTCGGGCAATGACTTTATAAGTCGTTGCTAAAAGTATATGTTTAGCAACGAAAGTTGTCCTTCGTTGCAAATTGTGTCAGGCTTTCACTTTTTGCAGCGAAATTCATAAGTCATTTCAAAAATTCGTTGCTAATTCATTGGCGGGAAGAAAGTTCGTTAGAAAATCGTTGCAAAATTTTCGGCCACTTGATTTCCCGTCATCGTGGGCAATGAAAGTTTTTTTGTTGTTAAAAATGGGGCTTTAGCAATGATTTTTCAGGAAACGACTTTATAAGTCGTTGGTAAAAGTGTATGTTTACCAACGAAACTTGTCCTTCGTTGCAGATTGTGCCAGGCTTTCACTTTTTGCAATAAAATTCATAAGTCATTGCAAAATTTGGAAACAAAATTCGTTGTAAAATTTCTAACCACTTGATTTCTCCTCACCGTAGGCAACGAAAGTTTTTTTGTTGCTATATTTCGTTGCCTAATATAGACCACATTCATTGGCAATAATTTTTATTTTCGTTGCATATTTTATACAACTTTTTGCAACGACTATTAAAATGTTGCTTTAAATTAAGATAATCCCATAAAGCGTGTTTTGTAAGACCATATTCTAGATTCTTGAGAATTGTCAAAAAATATTCAGATTTAGTATTTAAAATTATGTCCAAATGCGAGAACATATTCAACACATGACTCTATCATTTGGAACTTTGGTCATTTGACCACTGCAGCAACACAAGTTATCTGTTAATATCTTGCAATGATTAATATTTATATCAAAACATGAGCTTTTCCCCATATATTCCTTTCTTCTCCTTCACTACATACCATTAATATAATCTCAGGAAGTTATATACTACAATAATAATAATATGTCCTTAAAATTCATAAAATTTGCAAAGAAGATTCTTTTTGTGAAATAGAGTGAGTAATATTTATGATTATAATGTCTAATTTAAATTAATTCCCATATTTTTAAATTTTACAATTTTGAAATCTATTCCAAAAAGTCAAAATGAAACTCATTCAGTGAAATGAACAAAATATTATTTATTAAGAATATATATTTTTTAAATATGCAAAAAAAGTACCTAATATATATACAAAAATTAAAACAACCCCAATAAGCATGCCTCTTTTTTCCCCCAAAACGCATAATTTTTCATTTAAATTTTTTTATTTATTTGGACACAATTTTATACAGTGAAATGTTTCACTCCGTCCGTCTCAAAATAAATGTCCAATATTATTTTTTTAAATTTATAATTTTTGAAATTAAAATTGAGCATATATACAAGTTATGGCGGTAGTTTAGTTAACTAATAAATTAGAATGACTCAGTGGTAGCTTAATGGCCCAATAACCCATAGGTCTTAGGTTTGAAACCTAGTTCTGATATTTTTGCTTCTTATGTTTTTTTTTTTGTATTAGATAAATTCTATTACCATCTATATATATATACACATCTTAAATCTCCACATTAAACTAAATATATATAAAGTAACACTGAATATTTATATAATGTAACTATGAATATTTTAATATATATACACACACACACACACACACACACACACATATATATATATATAAAAAAATATTCATATAAATATTTATAAAAAATATTCATATCTAAATTTTATAAATTTTAGATGAAATATTTATAAATTTATAAATATTCTAATACACAAAAATATAACATTGTTATATTTTTTTGTATTAGATAAATTCTATTACCATATATATATATATATATATATATATAAACAAATATTCATATAAATATTTATAAAAAATATTCATATCTAAATTTTCTAAATTTTAGATGAAATATTTATAAATTTATAAATATTCTAATACACAAAAAATATAACATAAGAAGTAAAAGTATCACAACTAAGTTTTGAACCTAAGCCATTCTAATTTATTAGTTAACTAAACTACCGCCATAACTTGTAGCGGTAGACAGTGTAGCACATGAGCAAATGAGGGGCAAATGAGTAATTTCTCATATCATTACAGCCTGTAGCGACAGGGGGAAATCCATTTCAATCTGTTTCATCCAATGTTACGATCAACGATATAGATTATGGTTGTTGAAATAGTACCCGTGACAATCGATTGCCAAGAATGGGGGCCCATATATATATATAGCCGTGCATATTCTATTTGTGCCAAGTCTTTCAAAATTGCATCGTTTTGCCATATTTGTTTTTGATTTCTGATTTGGGAGGAGAGAAGCTGTTTTTTTAATAAATAAAAAAAAAATTGCCAAAACGATATAGTCTCGTTTTGGCAGACTATGCACAAATAAATTATACACAGTTGTGTATGACCATATTGCTGTATACATTAACTTACCAAACTATAATTATTAACTTGTTACAATTTCAAAAATGATTAAAAGTTATTTGAATTGTAATTTAGATTATTGATTATTGTATTTATTAAAAATAAATAAATTAACATTCATTCATAAATACTATACTTTTAAACTCAATATTTTTTTTTCTTATTCTAGCTATAGTTGTAATTAAAGTATTCATTTTAAAATTTAATATTTCAAAAATGATAAAAACTTATTCAATTATAATTTAAAACATTAATCATTATATTTATTAAAAATAATAAAATTAAAATTTATTTATTAATAAATTTTACTTTGAAATTCATTATTCTTTTCATTCTGGTTATAGACTTATAGTTATAATTATATAACTTTTATCTTTTGCTATAAACCAGAAAAATTATTTAGATCTAGATCTAGATCTTCTTCTTCTTAATGTTTGCTTGCTGAAGAGACGGAGGAGGAGGATCGTGGATTAGAGGAGGATCGTGGGTTGGAGATGGAAAATGATGACCGGAAGTTGGAGAGTTGGAGGAGGATCATGAATTCGTTTTCTTCTAATGTTTTGTGTTGAATCAGCACATTCTAACTTAGATCTTGTTTGTAATTATATTTGAATATTTCTTCTTTTTGGTTGATTCTGAGAACCGGAGGATTGTATCCTATATTCAGAAAAAAGAAAAAGTTATATGAGAAACTCATTATACGAGTTCCAATTTTTGTAGTTTCATTTTCAGATGGGTTTTATATAATCACTAGTATAAAACAGTAAATAGACAACACTTAAACAATAACGTTTTTATAAAAAATGTCATGATATTTTTTTTCACAACGTTTTTTAACAAAATATTGTAGATACATATAAGGGTAATTTTGGGTTTTAAATAGATAACGTTTTTTTACCAAAAAAAAACATTATCTATGTCAAAAACACGAAACACGGAGCGGAGCTTAAACTAAATCGTGCCGAACTAAAAATTTGAAATTAAAAACCCTCTCTTCCTTCCCAGCCTTCAAGAACTGAAGCAACTCTCCCAAATCCCAATCTAGACCCTCCCCTTGCTAATTTTACCACCACCAATACCTTAAACCCTAAATCCTTTACTCCACCCTTCACTTCTCAATGGACCCTCGTCGATGATCCCGGGCACCCAATAAACCCTTCAGATACTGTGGCCCCTTCAATTTCAATCCTTTTTCTTCTTCTTCTTCTTCTTCTTCTTCCCGTTCGGCGGAATCTCTCCAAGCTCCTCCTCAATCTCCCCCTCTGTCAACCGATAAAACGGAGGCGAATGTCGAGCAGCCTCTGCGTGTTCGCAATAATAATCCGCGTACGACTTCGGCAGGGTTTGACCCCGAGGCGTGGGAGAGAGGTGCAAAGACTTTACGAGGCATTAACAGCTCTTCCCATGCCAAAAAGGTTTGTTATTTGTTTTTTGTAATTTCCTATGATGGGTTTGCCAAAAAGCTCTTCCCAGTGTGTGTAGAAAGGGGTGATTTTACTATGTACAGATTTGTTAAATATTGTTGCCATTTGATGTTTCCTAGTGAAATTAATGTGATTTGGTGTTGATTTAGGTTTTTGAGAGGATCAAGAAGCAAGAAGAGACCATACAGACGGAATTTTCTGCTAAATCGGCAGAATTTAAGGCAATGCAAGCTCAGGCAGAAAGTGTAAGTCTAATTTTTGTTGTGTATGCTAGTATAATTACTTGCAGTTTATTTGCATTTTTCATAAATGTGTTATTAGTCCATGCATTAGGATATTTTACTTGGTTGATTTTAGGAGGGCTCCAACTGACTGCATTTTTACCCTTTGACATACTTGACTTTTATAATTGTTTCCTTACTTAGTATCACCTTTTGTTTCTGATTAAGTTTCTTAGTTTCAAGTTTATCCTGTTTAGGCACAATTTGGGCATGTTTCATTAGGACATTTTCTGAAGTCCATTGCCAAAAGAAGTAAGCTGTTGAGATTTCCCAATTAATTTTGTCTTTCCCATCTGTATGGAATGGATGGTTGTGCACTTATTACTTTGAAATTGCAGTGGCATTAGCAGTGGCTTCCATTCCAGAAGGTTTACCTGCAGTTATTACAACATGCTTGGCCCTCGGCACACGTAAGATGGCTCAAAAAAATGCCCTTGTTCGCAAGCTGCCTAGTGTTGAGACTCTTGGATGTACATTTGTGATTTGTTCAGATAAAACTGGTACTCTGACTACTAATCAGATGGCAGTGGCTAAGTTTGTCGTTGTGGGTTCTAGGGCAAATGCTCTTCGATCATTCAATGTGGATGGCACCACATATAACCCTTTTGATGGAAAAATACAAGACTGACCACTTGGTCGAATGGATACTAACCTTCAAACAATTGCAAAGATTGTTGCTGTTTGCAATGATGCTGGAATCGAACAAACTGGGAATCATTATGTTGCTAGTGGAATGCCTACTGAAGCAGCATTGAAGGTAACATGATAAAAGCATGTCTATTGCTATTTTTAATTGAATACTTTATAATGTGTAGAGAATCATTCTGTTAACTTGAGGAATGAATTTGACCATGACTTGGTTTCAGCTATTTCAACTGTAATAAACATTGGGGTTAGTGTTGGTTCCGTACGTATTACAAATGCTAAACTTATAAAATAAATAAAATGTTTCTAAGTTTTTCTTTTTCTTTGTCAAGTTCGTTGTATGATACTGCATCTATATCTTTAAATATAAAGCAATATAATATTCTAGAGCATCAATTGCTTCTAGAGGAAGCATCTTAGTATTTGCTGCAAATGCTAGGTAACTTGGTGTAAATTACAAAGGATATATTCTTTCTTTTTCATTCATGTGTTTCAGGTTCTTGTTGAGAAAATGGGACTTCCTGATAGCCTGGGTCCATTGCCATGATGCAACTACTTTATGATATCCTACTAGATGAACATTTTATGAATTTCTTCTCTGTTTTGGTCTTCTTGCCCCAGCAGTTCTGGAAGGAAAGTATTCCTCTTGTATGAGTCATCCATATAACTTTTTAGAACCAGATCAGACACATATACAGAGTTTAATTGCATGGTAGATTTTGCAGACTAAAATTTTGAGATGGGCTGACTAAAATTTTGCAAACACATACAGTGGAGTATATACAGGGTTTATGATACCTCACTCCCCTGATAGTTTTTAATGTGTTCCATTGTTTGTTATGGAGTGTAAAGTGTCAACAAGCCCTCATAAATTTAATTGCATTTAGTAGTGATTTTACTATAAGATCTTCTCTGACCATGCTCTAGGTACTCATCTTTTCATTTGATTAGGACTTCAACTTTCAAGTATAGTAAGTATTTAGATCACATATTTATTTGTTTTAATTGTCAATCTGCATTTAGATATTATTGAGCTCATCCTTTACTGAACACTATAAGATTATTTTTTCCTAGTGCTGATAACTGTTGGATTTAAAATTCTGCAAACTCAACATTATTGTTATAATTTTCTGTCTAAATTTTCTTTTCATTCATGTGTTCCAGGATGCATGGCTGCATTGGAAGGTGAACATTATCTGCAAGAGATTGGAGCCCAAGAGGGTAAACAGTGATTGATGACACAAAGGAATGTGCGAGATATCGCAAAGCTTCCCCAACAGATCTAAGGAATAGTATCAATCAAATATCAGAGAGACCGGACTCTGGATCCTTGTAACCTTCATATCTCTCAAAACTGATTACCATTTGGCAGATAGGATTAATTTTGTGCTATACTTCACATATTATTGGTGTGCTTCTGTATCTTAGAATGCAATTAAATTGCAGGGTAGATTTTACAGAGTTCAATTGATTGATCTTGTACATGTATGCCGCTAACTTGAAGAGTATGTGGTGGCTACAACCGGGACGTTGGCTATGGCAACTATTTGGGATGCATGGTGACATTTTTCCATCCGGAATGCTTTTGTTGTCGTGTATGTGGCTCCCCAATCACCGAGCATGAGTTAGTTTCTTCTTCTTGCGTCTTTTGTATTATATTTCCCCCCTTCCCCAGTTCAAAACACCTACATCACACCCCTTAAAAATGGAGATTTTGATTGTTTGTGTGAGGGGTGTGTGTGTGTGCCTGCATCCATGCATGTGTTTTCCCTATTTTTAACAATGCAGTTATGTTAAAATAGGTAATGCTGTTCGATCTTTTTGATGTCTCTTATTGGTTTTTTCTGTTGATTCAAGTTTTCCATGTCAGAGAAGGATGCATATCACAAGTCCTGCTTCAAAGAGTTGACCCATCCCAAATGTGAAGTTTGCCACCAATTTGTAAGGACAAAGTGATTTTATAACCGAACTTTTTAAGGAACTATTGTTGGGAATCTTGATATCAAAATGGACTTGGAACTTCTTCAAATTGATTCATTTGGCACATATGACATCTAAATAATTACATTAGTAGGAAAGTTAGGATAACTGTGTGCTACTTAAAAATTTTTTGTCGTGAAGTGGAGTCTTGCTTACTTTTTCTAATATATTAGTATGACTATGAAAGGAATAATTTCATTTTCTCGCTATTTATAAAAATAGTTCTAGTTGGTAAGGCGGAAATGAATTATCAAATAAATTTAGATGGGATCATAAATAATCGAGATCTTATATTGATTTTAACGTGAAATGGTAGTGATTGAGGTCTTTCTTGTACTTATGTCCTACTATTTTTTTTAATTTTTTTGATCCCAACAAATGGAGTCGATGCGATTGAGTATAGGTGCCACCCATTTTGGTCCCGAAATACCATCCTTCACATGAGCATGACAACATAGCTCATTCTTTGTAGTTATGAACGTTTAGAGGTATAAATCGACTCTAAAATTTGATATTTATAGCTTTGGTGTGGTTCTGCTGAGTGATTACAAAGCAGGCAATTAACAACACTAAGAAGCCTGGAGAGCAGAACTTGGTTGTTTAGGTGGGTTATTCGTGATCATTATCTTACATTTTTTATCACTAGATCTTCATTTGAAAAATATTGACTGCAATAATAGGGACTCTAAAAGAAATCTCTTCTTGAATTAAATTTTCTATATTTTAAGCAACAGGTTTCCCTCTTTCACCTCTTCTTACCCGTGAATTTTCTAAAAGGCATCTGCTATGATCTTATTAATGTTTTGAGAATTTAGTTGTACTAAAAGCCCGCCAAGTATGTCTTCTCTTGATTGCTAAATTAAATTATGACAAGTTTAGCCATATCTTTTTTTTTTTTTTATATTTTATTTTATTTAATGCTAGCTAAATAAATTTAGTAAGTAGAAGAAGTTGTCATGGCTTGCTATTTTGGGAGTAGAGAATGTCCTATTAAGTGAGTATACATCTTGAAATAATAATTTTAGATTTTGAAGTCCCATCCTTGCTGTGATTGCCGTCAGTTTCCAGAAGGATAAAAAAATTATTTTTTCTGAACAAATACAAAACGGTGGGGACATCCTCTGCAACTCTATACAATTTTTTGTAAAGAAACCCCAACCTAGCACAATTAGAATTACATTTCAGATTGTAAGTCTAATTCAAATGTTTAGAAATTTAAATTTCTTTGAACAAAGACATCCTTCAAATTATGAGTAATTAGAGAAATATAGACTTGAAGAAATTGAATAGCATATCATCATTTGTAGTGTCGGGTATTATTAATTGCGCTTTTCTTTTCTGCTGCGCATACCTTTAATCTCTCCAGTGGGTCCTTTGATAAAATTCTTCTTTGTCCGGTTGAACCACATGGTTTTATGGTTACTGATTATACTTATTGATTTTTTGCTTGTGCTTAACATTCGAGTTTCTAATATCATATAGTCGCATGAAGAAGGTTCTTTTTTTCTATTTGGATTTGTAGCAAAAGATATTGTGATTGCCTATTTGTCTTTTTCTGCTTATGAGCAATACGGTGTACATTAGTACCACATAGCAACTCTATTGTCTTTGTGTATTGATTTTGGCATTAAGTGCCTCTGGTGACATATTTGTTTTATTTTTCTGACTTGTTATTATTTTTAAATTTGTGCAGGAAGACTGCTTTTACGACCTGCCTTACAATACTAGGTATCAAATTTTTGTGCTACATTTACGGAAGACGAGGGACAAAATTATGAAGTGTACTCTCTCTATACATGTAGATATATACTTTGATTGAAGAACTGTGGTAGTTTTAGATGGTTAATTGTAAAGATAATGAATGATTAGGTAGTGGATGATTTTATTAAGTTAATAATATTTTAATTTTTTGTATTTTTGCCATTATTTGTTATGGGGACATTGAGCCAGTTAGGTACACAAAAAGAATGTCAAATTTTGATTTGGCAACAATATAATTCGTTATCAAAGCATTGAATAAGTTTTAATATAGCAATAATTTTTTATACATTTAGCAACATTTTCGTTGCTAATGACATTAAAAATATAATATTTGGCAACAAAAAATTAATCTAATAACAACGGAGAGGATATTGTTGCTAATACTAAAATAAAAGACAATATTTTTTACTGTTGCAAATCATATCAACTTTTGTTGTACATATAAAGAAACGGTAACATATAATGTCGTTGCTAATCGATTTACTTTTCGTTCTTATTGAAAATAACCAAAGAACAAACATTTTTGTTCTTGATTCAAAGATAATGTCGTTGGCAAATAATATGATCAACAACGAAATTCGTTTCTAAAAAGTTTACATTCCGCAACGAAAGCAAGCTTAGGCAACAATTTTCATAATTTACTACAACGAAAAATTTCGTTGCAAAATGGTGTCAATTGCAATGAAAATGTATGGTCGTTGCAAAAAAAAAAAGAGTTCATTTCGTTGCCAATTAGCAAGCTTTTGCGACGAAATGGGGTTTTTAGCAACACAATTTTAATTATTTTGCAACAATACAGTTTGTTGCTAAAGGATCAATGTCTTTGTACGAAAGCCAAATTTCGTTACAAAATGTATTACTTTTGGCAACAAAAAAAATACATTCATTGTGGAACAGTTAGCAACGCTCATTGCGCAACGAAAGACGCAACGACAGTAAAGTCGTTGCCAAAAACCTTTAGCAATGAACTTTGGCACCTTTAGTAACGAAAATCGGTTGTTGCTGAAGCCCCATTTTTTTGTAATGATAATTTTAAACCTAATTACAGTAACCCTAATTATGTTACAAGTCAAAGAGATGTGTATATAATTAAATTTCATAAGATTGGAAATGGAAACCCTAAATAAACAATTAGGGTAATATATATTAAAATTGTTAAACTATGTTTATTATATAGCCCAAAACAAGTAAAGGAGAAGCCCAAAAAAAATAAAATGCAAGCTCATACTTAGCCCACTTGATTAAGGGTATTTTAGACCATTAATTAATCAAATTTGTGTAATTAAATAAAAGTAAAATAGAGGGGATATTGGGCATGGGAAAACCTGCCACATTAAGCCTTTTATGGTAATAAGTTTAAGCTAATCAAGTTTTTTAAATAGAAGTTCTTACAACAAGGACAAGTGTGTCTTGCTCCCATTGGTGGAAAATCTAATTAACATCCTTAATGACATGATTAGGCATGATTAGGAAGAGATAAGGCTAACCATTTTATCCAAGGGACAAAAAGAACATGGAGGATATTAGTTAATCACCAACATTACATCTTCATTTCACCACATCTTCATTTCATTTTCATTCGCTCCACCATTCTTCTTCTATTTTCTCCCAACTAGCAAAATACAAAGAGAGAAAGAGAGAGAGGGAGGTTCGGATCTTAGGGGAAGGAAAAGGAGGAAGTATTTCATGCATCCCAAGTTCCTAACTTACTTTGGAAAGAAAAGGAGGACATCCCAAAAGACTAGGTAAGAAAAATCAAACCCTAGTTTTATGTTTTGTATGTTTAATGTAATCTTGTGATAGATTTATGGAAGTGTAAGTTCTAAAAGGCTAGTCTTATGAGAATGATAAATCTTGAGTATAATATGTTTAACTAGTTCATCTATACAAGTTTGTGTTGGAGATTTGGGTAAAAGGAAGTTAAAGTAGTTTTTAGGAAAAGTTTATTCAAAATGGGTGATCCATCCTTTTCATTTTGAAATTTATAAATGGTTTTTGCAATTTTTTTTCTTGGTATGTTAGAACAATGAGTTAAGGAAAAAACCTCTTTGGAAGCATGTAAAAATGTTAAAAAATGAGCAAGATATGGATTTATTACTAAAACACTCAAACTATGAAAGCTTGTTGCATGAACAGCCACTTCTAGGCTATTTTTTGGGACTTAAACAGAACCAAATTTGATGTTTGATGAATGAAAACTGTAGTTCAGAAAGATATGAATCCAACAAGACTGATTGGACCTAAATCAGAGTTGTAAATTTCATTTTATTCAAGTTTTAGTGAAGGACCTCAAATTTGGAAAAATCAGAAAATTTTAGAAAACCTACTGTAGGTTCAACTGTAACCGAATCGGCCAGAATTTTCCGACGATCGGTTCGGCCACTTTCCGGCCAATTCCGGTGACGGTTCTTGGACCAAATTTTTTCTAAAATCATGAAGAATATTAAGATATTTAATTCATAATTTTTTGTAATAGTTATGTAATTATTAAGTAATAAATGGTTTAAACTCATTTAAATCATTTTAAAACTTACTAGTTTATAATTTTTAATGCCATTAATTGATTATTAAACTAATTACATGTAATTAACAATTTAATTATTATCTAAGTGATATTAGGTGATAATTAAGTAGAGATAATATTAATAAATTAACTATTGATTATTTAATTAAAATTAAATAATAAATATAGTTAAACCATTGATTTAGTTAATATTAAATAATGATTAAAGAATGTTTAAGTAAGATTATGTAATAATAATTTAATTACCTACTTACAATGACATAAAATTTATAAAATAATTATTTATTATTTAGTTAATATTAAATAATAAATAAGATCAAATGATAATTAATTATTCTTAGATTAATAAGAAATAATAGTTAAAGACTTATGAAGTGAATTAATTATTTATTATTCAAGGATAAATAAATAATTAAATTATATTAAATAATAAATAAGAAAAATGATAATTAATTATTCTTAGATTAATAAGAAAGAATAATTAAAGACTTATGAAGTGAATTAATTATTTATTATTTAAGGATAAATAATTAATACTAAATAAGGACAATGTTAATTAAGTGTTTCATTTATTAATAGTAATGAATAATTAATGACTAATGAAGAAAATAAATAAATTATTTATTATTCAAGGATAAATGATTAATTAATTATTACTTAATTAATATTAAATAGTAATTAAAGACAAATAATGTTAATTATTCATTATTTAATTAACATTAAATAATAAGCGAGATGTAATTAGCTATTATTTAGTAAATAATAACTAAATATAATTAATTAATTACTATTTAACTAATATTAAATGGTAATTAAATGAAGATAAAGTTAATAAATGAAGATAATTTAAATGAGTAATTAATTAAACAATTATAATAAATTATTTAAGGATCTAATAAGTGTTTATTACTTAAGAAAACCTTATAAATTTATTAAATCATTAACCTAAGATTTATTAAATATCTTATAGAATTAATGATGGTACATTATACTACGTGTACATTTTGATTGAATTATTTGCTAGATAATAGCATAAGTAAGCGTATAGATGTACGATTATACATAGTACTAATTAGTAGACCAACATTGTCAATGCTAGGTCATTCAAAGAGTTTTAATTAAAGCTAGTTAGCCGTAGCTCGTCGATCAAACAAGTTTCCTAACTCAAACTCGAGTTATTATTTTTGAAGCATGTGAGTGAATAATTATTGTTGATTATTCACATCTATATTAATTATTGAGATTCACACTTGGTGCAATTGAATTCCCGTTCTATTATTATTGAACTGCGAATTAGATTAAAGTTCTTCATTCATTAACTGTTTATGAGATAGATCTATGCTAATTGTATCAGCTAGATCAAACATGTTTAGATTTGTTAAATCAAATGTGTTTTAAAAAGCTGTTCTTATTAAATTGATATGATAAGAACTCTTGACTGAGAAAAGGGCGAATTTGATTAAAGTATGATATCGATGCTGGATTTTTAAATGTTTATGCATAAATCATAGGGTATAAAAGGCTGATCCCCTTGATTAACAAAACTCATTAAAAGGTCCAGTTTAAATGCTGAGAACCTTGGCAAATGTTTATAGTTATTTCAAACCAATTAGTACATGTTTTCAACTATTCGAATATTCAATTATTAAAATTTAATACATGTTCTTTCACAACCGATTCTATTGTTGAACATTGAAAGCTAAATTCCTTTCTAATCATGATATACCTTTCTCGTATTTAAACTTTGCTAAGCAAATTAGTTGCTTACCCTTGCTATATCATGACATTTATTTCAGTTATGCCCAAAGGATCGAATACGAAAGACAAAGGCAAGGGCAAGGTCCAAAAATAGTTTAAAATGAATGTTAATTATTATATTATCTGATGGAATTATTTATGTAAACCTTTTGTAATATTAAAGGTGTGTTTAAGTTAAGGTAAAGAAGACCTTGGGATTATGTTATGAAACTTTATTATAGTGAACAATGTATGTTTATTATTCTGCAATAGTTTATAGAATGTTTATGATGATGATGGATCGTGAACACTGAATCTGAGATTAGAGAACCTGGATTTGGGGGAGTCACAAAGCTAGTGCTAAGGGAATCATCTTCGTTGGTCACAATTGTTGGTTATACCCCTGAGTTTGAGTAGGAGGGGTTACCGGATGACGAAGATGAGATAGAGATGGATGAGAAGGATCCTTTGGAGTTAATATAGACAGATGAGGAGGAGGAGGAAGAAGAGGAAGAGTTTCCACCAAACTCTATTGCAACTCAGATGTTTGATGAGGTGTACGACCATAACATTGAGCTTCAGGATAGAGTTAGGAAATTGGAGGAGCTGGTAGATGAACACCAGACCTCGATGGCATAGAAGAACGATGAAATTCAAGATCTTGACGAACGTCTCGGTAATATGGAATGGAAGCTGGTTCACACAGAGAGTCATAAGGAGCAGCTGATGGCAGAGGTTGCGAAGCTGAAGGATGATATAAGAGAAGAGTCTGCCAAGAGAGCGAGGGCTGAAGATGTTTACGAGAAGGCTTCCCAGCGTGCTGATGTAGCTGAGGAAGAGGTGCAAGCAAAGAAACCCAAGATGGGAGAGATGGATTATGTCTTCTATACTGAGATAAATAGAGCTCAAGTCCGAGTTTTCTACTATCTGACTCAGTTCGAGGAATTACCGTTGTACATGTTGGATTGAAGAACTATATTTTGAAACATGGAGGAGGAGCGCAGTAAGAATGTGCAACGTCTTAGTAGGCCTTGATAGGAAGTGGAATTATTATGTGAATAATTATATAATAAATAAGATATAAATCCCAAGCGTTATGTGACTAATGGGATATGATGATGTTATCCTGAGACTTTACTAGTTCAACAAAGTGATGTAAATAGCAGTGATGATATCATTTCCATGTCTTTAAAAGATTATGAATGAATAAAATGTCAATATTTATTCAAGATGTTATGTGATACGTGATGATTTTAAAATGGTCAAGTTAAGTAGAAAATACTTAAGAAATTGAGTAATGATCTAATAAGTGTATATTTTAAACAGAAAATGCCTCCAACAAAACGCCAACCATGACAATGAACCCCTGATGTTTATACCAATAATAACAACGCCAATGCTAACTCAGTTTAGCAATTAGTGACTTTATTGATGGGAGAACTGCAAAATTAGCTGCAGAATTAAGCTGCGACATTTAAAGATTTCAAAGCGGTTGGACCGCCAGAATTTCTTGGATCCGTGAATCCGATCGAAGCCCAAAAGTGGATGATGGAAATGGAAAAGGTATTCAATGTTTCCAGGGTCAATGATGATCAAAAGACTACCTTCACGATGTTTATGCTGAAGTCGGAAGCTAGCTACTGGTGGCAAGCAAATAAGGCTCGGGGAGGAAAAGGTATAATAACGTGGGCATAATTTAAGGAAATGTTCTTTGAGATGTACTTTCCAACAAGCCTACGGAACCAGATGGATGTCCAGTTCTTGGAGCTGAAACAGGGAACAATGTCTATGCCGGAGTACGCCATAAAGTTTAATGAGCTGGTAAGGTTTTCGACATTTCAAGTCAACACTGATGAGAGAAAGGGGAGAAGGTTTGAGCAGGGATTGAAGCCCTAGTTGTACAACAAAGTCTTGATGTTTCAGCTGTATACATTTGAGATAGTGCTTGAGAAGCCAATTATCACAGAAGGTGGAAGTGATGCCTTGACTAAGTACAACCAAGAACAGAGGAAGAAGAAGAATGAGAATAGGGCGGGTGGTAGTAGTGGTGGTGGTGGTGGTGGTAGCAACTAGAAGAGGAAGTGGAATGACAGTGCATCTATTGAGAATCAGCAGGGAAATCAGCAAAAGAGAAAGTTTGAAGCTTCAGCTATATGTGGGAAAAATCACACTGGAGTGTGCCTGAGGGGTAAGCAGGTGTGTTTTAATTGAGTTTAGGAAGGCCACATTGCGCCAAACTATCCTAATATGAAGAAAGGAGCTTGTTTTACATGCGGGTTAAAAGATCATATGGCTTGTGATTGCCTTAAGAAGAAGATTGGAGGGTCGGGTGGAGGAAGAGAAATCTAACGGCTACAACACTTTGACTATCGCTGGACCAACGCAGTTGAACTGACCCACCACCAGTACATTTAACGTGACCGTGCAGGATGCCATGCAGTCAAAGGATGTAGTGCCATGTATCATTCCAATCAATAATATTAATGGTTAAGTATTATTTGATTCGGGTGCTACTTGTTCATTTATATCTGATGACTTTGTTAAGAATTTGAATTTGCTAAGAATTTGAATTTGCCTAAGGATGAATTAGTTTACCCTTTGAAAATAGAGATTGCGAATAGGGAGGTAATTCCTGTTAGGTTTGTACACAAGAACTGTAGGTTGGTTATTAAGGGTCACGAGTTGATGGTAGATTTAATTCCGATAAAACTCGGGGAATTTGATGTTATATTGGGAATGGATTGGTTATTCAACAATGGGGTGATAATTGATTGCCTGAGGAAATCTATAAAACTTACGACTCCGTTAAAAGTAGTGTTTTATGGCAGCAAGTCGCTTAGATATGTGAGTTATCTGATAATTATGCAAGCCAAGAGGTTACCGAGACAATGTTGTATAGGGTACTTAGCCTATATAGTTGATACTCGGAAGGAGAGTTCAAAGTTGGAAGAGATATCAGTTGTTAAGGAATTTGTGGATGTGTTTTTGAGCGATTTGTCAGGACTTCTGCTAAATAGAGAAGTTGACTTCCTGATTGACTTAGCACCAGGAAATGCTCCTATATCAAAGGCCCCGTACAGAATGGCTCTGATAGAGATGAAGGAGTTGATGGTTCAACTGCAAGAATTATTGGACAAGAACTATATTCAATCGAGCGTATCGCCATGGGGAGTGCCGATATTTTTTGTCAAGAAGAAGGATGGATCAATACGGCTCTGCATTTATTATATAGAGTTAAAAAAAGTCACGATCAAAAATAAATATCCTCTGCCTAGGATCGATGACTTGTTCGATAAGTTGAAGGGAGCTAGGTATTTCTCGAAGATAGATTTGAGAAGTGGTTATCATCAATTGAAGGTGAGGAAAGAGGATGTACCAAAGACGACATTCAGAACTCAGTATGGTCATTACGAGTTCTTGGTGATGTCATTTGGTCTAGCGAATGAACCTACGACATTTATAGACCTAATGAATAGGGTGTTTAAGCCATTTCTAGACAAGTTTGTGGTAGTGTTCATCGAAGATATTTTGATATATTATATTCCAAAACCAAGGAGGAGCACATTGAACATTTGAGACTGATATTGGTATCGTTATGACGAGAGAAGTTATATGTGCAGTTTTCTAAATGCGAATTCTGGTTGGAGCGTGTCCAGTTTCTTGGGCATGTAATTGACAAGGATGAAATTTTAGTGGATCCATTTAAAGTGGAAGCTGTAATAAAGTGGGATCAGCCGAAGACACCGTCAGGGGTAAGGAGTTTCTTGGGTGTGGCAGGTTACTACATGAGATTCATTCAAGGTTTTTCCAAAATCGTGACTCCATTGATGAATTTGACTAGGAAAGCGGTGAAGTTCATTTGGACAGAGAAGTGTGAGGAAAGTTTTTAGGAATTGAAGAAGAGGTTGAGTACGACACCTGTGTTATCTTTGCCAGATAGCACAAGAAATTTTGTGGTATATAGTGATGCGTTACATAAAGTACTAGGTTGTGTGCTTATGCAAAACGGTAAGGTCATTGTGTATGCGTCACACCAATTGAAGGACTATGAAATGGGGTATTTGACCCATGATTTATAATTAGCGGTAGTGGTGTTTACTCTAAAGATATGGAGACACTATCATTACGGAGAGAAGTGTGAAATATATATACAGACCATAAGAGTCTGAAATATGTTTTTACACAAAAGGATCTAAATATGATTCAGAGAAGATGGTTGGAGCTGAACAAAGACTATGATTGCGAGATACTGTATCATCTAGGCAAAGCAAATGTCGTTGCCGATGCATTAAGTAGAAAGTATCGTGAGAAGTTGATGAGGTTAACTGCTCAGGAACAGCTAGTGGATGAAATGGCTAAGTTGGAGTTGGAAGTTACGAGTCTGAGAAAGTCGGATGAAAAGCTATTTTAGATATTTATTAGTCCAACTTTGATGGATAAAATGAAGGAAGCACAACTTCGTAATGAGGAGTGTTATAAAATCAGGGAAATTTTTTTTAAAGGGGAAGAGAAGAAATTCAAAGTTGATACTGAGGAGTTACCAACTGATCTCCGCTCCCAATTCTAATGCCAGATCTCCGCCCAGTTCTAATCCCAGATCTCTGCCAGAGATCATATCCCTAAGCTCTGATACCAACTGTGACTCTCATCCTAACCTTGGATAGCACCTCACAGTGATACCTATCAGCTTACCACCGTTATTCACGGCGTCACCTACGGAGAGTCTGGCTTCAGTGAATCCCACACAAGGGAGTCACCAGCGAGAAGCTCGGGGATTTTTACTTATAGCTCTGATACCAACTTTGACGCCTCCAAAATTGGTCCATACAACCCATTCTAAGTCGCCAAATATGTGGTACAAAATTTAAATACAAATTTCATTTATACAACTATTAATTGTCATGTAAAATACGAAAAAACATACGGTTTGAGTTTTAATACAAATATTGTCTCGTAGAAAATATCCAAACTCAAATAAAATCCTCAATACAATTAGTGTCACACTATTTTTTAAAATAGTGAGGATTACTAAAATAACCATCTTGGACCATTACTCCACTTCTCGACTAGTCCCACCTACATTCTCGCCTACTAAGAAGAACATTATTACTAAGATAATGTAGAACAAATTATCCTTAGTCCTCAACAGGGAAAAATCTAATAGAATACAATAGACAACAAGTTTTAGATCAACAGCTGCAGCGGAAATAACAATCCATTAGAAGAGTTAAGTAGAACATGATGTCTTTTATCTTCTATGATTTAAAAGTCCATCATCAGTATTTTATTCCTATAACACCAATAAATAAATATTTCAAATCAACAAATTATCCATGCACCACGGGCCTAGGATATTCATTAGTATCACCAGTGGTCATGATCATGCCAAACAACTGTCCATGTATGCACTACGGGCTAAAGAGGACTTTCACCACAACATTTGTCTCTAACATTACAGGTCATGATTATACCAATACATAATTCCTGGTCATAATCATACCAATCAACATTCCATCTATACATTATGGGCCAAAGGTGACTTTCAACACAATATAAACATGAGGATGATGACAATGATATAAAGAATCAATCAAGTGAGATCAAGGATAAATATTAGAGATTTATAATTCAATTTATCCAGAGTTCAAGAATGTCCAAATTGTCAACATGATAACTAATTGTGGAGTAAAATTAAAGAATGATATTTATGTATCAAAAATAATTTAGACAAAAAAGAAATCAATTCTTTCGTGAATAGTACCCCATGAATAGTACCTGAATAAATAGTACTCGAATGAAAAGTACCCCGAAAAAATAGTAACCTAAATGAATAGTATCCCGAATGAATAGTATTCCAAATAAATAGTACCCCAACATAAATAATATCCCGCCATGAAAATATTACAATTTCCATAAGAAAGTTCAGACCAATAGTGAAGTGATAATAGATGAAGCACAAACTATTAAGAATATTCCACTAATTTCAAGGGTTTTCACCATTTAATAATAAGGTTATGGAAACAAATAATAAATTTGTACCATAAATGGAGAAATATGAAAGAAGACGATATCCCTTGATGAGTAAAAAAGAAATGATATCTCATACGATTATAAAAGAATATACGAAACTGCAAATAGATTTTTACCCGTCATACGGTAATTCACGTAGATAGATCATTTCCACTATTTAATAAAGAATGAATATGAAGGATTATTCACCATGCATGCGATAATCCGTGTAAAAAGGTTACTCCCGCATATTTATAAAGAATGAATACGAAGGGTTATTCACTATATATGCGGTAATCCGCGTAGACAGGTTACTCCCGCAGATTTATAAGGAATAGAATGAAAACCCTTATGAGTATGAAGTAAATAACATCTTTACGAATGATGAGTAGGTTTTTAACCTGCGATTTGATCTTAATTTGCTTGGTATGTTGCTAGTTTTTGGGTATATCATGTTACTTTTGATGGGTTTTGCACTTGTTATGGGTTAATGGGGGTGAAGATATCTTAGGGCCAACATTTGAAGAAATTATGAGGATTTTGTCATTCTGATCACCCGGCGCGGGGTGCGCTATGGTTGCAAAGGAGCCAGTGTGGGGCGCGCTGCATGAGGACTTACTGTTGGGACGGCGCGGTGCGCGCTATGTAATGAAGAGACCCGGCGCGGGGCACACCGGTCGAACGGGTCAAATGCAAATTTTTCATCTTATGTATGGAAGTTGAGTTTTAAATGGATTAATAATTTCCTTATGTAATTGAGTTAAGTAAGGAGTATTAAGAGGCAGTTATTCCTTAGTTTTAGGGATTTTTGGGACTGATAATCATTGGGTACAAAAAGGAGTTTTGTTTTGATTCAAATTCTGAAGAGGTTTGGATTGGATAAGTTTGGCATGGATTGGGATTGTATTTGGTTTAGCTATTAAAAATCACTTATGTCAATTAGAAAAGAGAGAATTAATTATCTAACAATCAATTACACTTTTGGAAGCCCTAATCGAGAGAAGAGCATTGGAGGAGCAAAGCAAGGAAAGAGATTCATGAAGATTGCAGAATTGAAGGCAAAGAAGGATGGTGTATTACTATTCTTTTTCTTAAATTTAGTTCTTGTAATTTGGATGATGAGTTCTTTACTTTATTCAGTTTTTAATTTATCTATGATGAACTAAATTACTTTTAGGCTTGCAATGGATCTTTAGTGTTGAACAATGTTGTCATGCCTTAATTTCAGTTTAATAATACTATCAATTCAATTTATCTATTTTGATTTATACTTAACTTATGAATTGATTGATCACCAATTTTATGTTGATTTGTATGGACTCGAGAGATGATGTATGAATCTAGACCTAATCACAATAGCATGTGTTCTCGAATTCTGTGTTTTGATGGAATCTTGGTGAATGTTTAGGATAGAGATATACCTAGCATCGCATGTAATCAATAGAGAGCTTGGAATTTAAACCTTATTTGATTTTAATTCACATAGAGATATAATGAATTATTTAATTAGGGTGTTTAGCTTAATTATATCAATTTCTGAATTTAAGTTAATTTGGTGTTAGTGAATCGAGAGATGGCTAATTCTACTTGAGTGTTCTTGATTAATAAACTGATATAGTAAATTAAACTGGAAAAAGGTGTGATAATCAAAGTGAAAATTAATGTGAAATTTTAAGCCTAAATCTCCATTATCTAATTGAAATTATTGTTAATAATTTGTGTTGATTAATTTGGATTTTTAATTTATTAGTTTTTATTAATTATAAACGTTAATTCGAATAGTTTAATAAAATTAGAATAATATAAAACTGGTAATTGTAAGATTAAAATTCATACTAGTCTTTGTGGGAACGATACTCTATTCATCATTATATTACTTGTTGACCACGTACACTTGCGTGTGAGCATATCTAGAATTTACCCAACAAGTTTGTTGCGGCGTTATCCGGGACTAATTTTGATTTTAGGACTTTCAATATCAGTTTAATTAGTTCAGTTTTAATTAAACAATTTTTCTTTTGTTTTTTTATTTCTTGTGTTTCAGGTTCTCTGATTTAGTGTATGCAAACTCAGTCTAAGAAGCCATATTTGCTTCCTTTTGAGGATGGCATCGAATGATGGTTTTTGAGATTGAGTAAGTGGATTAGGGAAAACCGAGAGAACTTTGATAAACAAGAAGAAATAATGGCTGCTGAAGATCAGAAAGCGCTAAGGGATTATGCTACTCCTAGGGTGACTGATGTGACACCCCCAAAATAAGTATACATCACCAATTCTGAGTCGCCAAATACACGGTACAAAAACTAAATACAAATTTAATTATACAACTGTCGTGTAAAATACGATAAAACATTGCTGAGAGTTTTAACACGAATAGTATCTTCTAGACAATATCCAAACTCAAATGGAGTCCTCATTGTAATTATTATCACACTATTTTATAAAATAGTGAGAACTACTATAGCCACCATCTCGGACTGTCACTCCATTCCCCGACTAGTCCCGACTATGTTCTCATTTCCTGAAGAGAATAATGAAAACAAAAGGGTGAACTCAACTAGCCCAGTAAGAAATATTATGACTAAGATAATGCAGAATAGATTATCGTTAGCCTTCAACAGTGTTAAACTGATAGAATACAATAAATAACAAGTTTAACTGCAGCAGAACAAACAATCTATTAGAAGAGTCAAGTAAAACATAATATCTACTATCTTCTATGATTGAAAAAGTTTATCATCAATTTTATCGTTGAGACTCAGCTGAATAAATAATCCACATCACTGAATTATCCATGCACTACGGGCCAAGGATATTCATTAGTATCACATCCATGAATTATCTATGCACTACGGGCCAAGGATATTCGTGTTTTCACCAATGGTCATGATCATGCCAACAACTGTCCATCAATGCACTACGGGCTAATGAAGACTTTTACCATATCATTTATAACATTACAAGTCATGATCATACCGAATAATCTCTGGTCATAATTATACCAATCAACAGTCCATCTATGCACTACGAGCTAAAGACGACTTTTGTGACGCCCCCAAAATAGGTATAAATCACCCATTCTGAGTTGTCAATACATGGTACAGAAACAACTACAACTTTATTATTACAACAGTAAAACTGTGAGTTTGAATACAAATATTATCTTCTAGACAATATCTATACTCAAATAAATCCTCATCACATTTATTGATACATTATTTTACAAAAATGGTGAGGACTACTAAACAATTCTTTCTAAAACCTTCATTCCATACCCCGACTCGTATTCGCTATATTCTCGCCTCCTGAGAAGAAAAATGGAACAAAAAGGAAAAGGGTGAGCTCAACTAGCCCAGTAAAGAATATTATGACTAAGATAATATACAACAAATTATCGTTAGTCTTCAACAGGGAAAAATCTAATAGAATACAATAGACAACAAATTTTAAATCAATATTCGCAGTGGAAATAATAATTCATTAGAAGAGTTAAGTAGAGAATGCAAACTACTATCTTCTATGTATGAATTTAAAAGTTCATCGTCTATCTTTTATCCCTGTAACATCAATCAATATATATCTGGAATCAAATATTCATCTTTTTACACTACTGAGCCAAAGATATTCATCGATTAGTCATGTTCATCTAAACACTGTTCATCTTTTGCACTACTGACCAAAGATATTCTTCAAAAATCATTCATCTTTTGCTACACGGCCAAAGATATTCAATAATATCATCATTTAAGACCGAGGATGATGAAAAATATTTTAAAAAAACGAATCCAAAGAAACAAAATGACAAGGATTAAGGATTAAGGATTCGTACTTTGTTTTATCCATGTTCAAAATACCTCAAAAATAATCATAGTGGTGTAAAATTCAAGAATGATCAAAACATGGATATAATCAAAGCTAGTATCCGAATAGATATTTTGGACAAAAAGAAGAAATTTTATTTTTCTATGAATAGTCAAGATATCGTGAATAGTAACTCAGACACCAAAAGATAGAAATTTCCCAAAAACATCTTCACGCTTGAATGAATAACTTTCGTGAATAGTAACTTCGTGAATAGTAACTCATGAATAGTAACTCGTGAATAGTAACTCATGAATAGTAACTCATGAATAGTAATCCCGACATGGAAAAGTTCCAAATTTGATAAAAAGTTTTAACTAATATTTCAGCATAATGATATTGAAGAAATAATATCATTTGAGAAGAAAATAACATCCCTTACCTCGAAAGATTAGTACTTTAAATTTGGAATACTAGGGTATAGTCTTTGAAGGAACTTACACCGTCTAACAATACTCAAAGTATACTTAAAATACTCACAAGAATACGCTTCGATAATATAGAGAGAGAAAACTTCAGTTTCTGGTGTGATTTTCAATTCTAACCTAAGCACCCTATTTATAGGAAAATGCTTAGAAACACCAAAAGAGAAAATTTAATATAATATTATTATTTATAATAAAATTTCCTATGCCAACCTTCCAAGAACTGAATTCAGCTCATTCAACCCACATGTGTAACACACCATAATGAAAAAAACGTTTTTCTAATTTTAAATATTTTAAACTTCCAAAAATCAATTATTTCGGAGCTTTGGAACTTCAATAATTCATAATAAATAGCCCTTTCATTAGAAAATTCGAATCTCGCGAGTTTTTATAGGAAATTCAATTCTCTACAACTTTGCAGAAGAAAGTTTTTCCAAATTCCAAATAGAAATTGACCGAAATCCACAAACGGGCGATTTGACGGTATAATCAAATTTCAATCGATAAATGGGGTCCAATTTGACATGTTTAACATGTTTTAAACATTTATTGCAACAAAATACTCTTCCTCCTCGTATACTCATATATCCCACATTCGTTGTAAAAATATCACCATTATTATATTATTAAAATATAATAATATATTTAAATAATTATTTTATCGAAAAAGATAAAATTTCAATTTTCAACAATTGTCACATTAAAATTTTTCTCCATCTATATCCACATAAAATCAATATTTTCCTCATCATATGAATCAATAATTAATTATTCACAAATAATATTACGAAATCACAATATTGACAACCAGGCGGTTCCTGGAAAGAGGGGCTTTCAATAAGAATTTCTTCTTCTTCTTGCGCGCCGCAATTAGGTGACCAAACCTCTCCTTAGATGTAACTTTCTAGACATTGCCAATAATTTTATCTAATAATATTATTCAGATAATATGAATTATTGCTTCGATAATGAAAAATACTTGTGTAATGACAATTATTGAAACAACAAAGAATATAAAATATCAACGCAGCAATTATTAACTCAATAAAATCTTTGAGCGAGAATTATCGTAACCATTATTGAGTAGTGCCTTCTTCACGTAAGAATCAATAATTGGTGCAATACTGTGTATTCTACGTGTGTTTTAACCACAAGGGTATTTTAACAAGATAATCTGGTGATAACTACGCTGTGAATTATTTTTAAACCACTTATATTTGTCGTTTTCTTCATCCAATCGCTTTCACGTTATGGGGCCCACATACACGGTCAAGGTCGTGCATTTAATATTCCCCGACAAAGATTTAATATTCCACGACCAAACGAATATTCTCCGACAACAATGAATATTTTATAACCACTTACTTATTTTGAAGTATTTGCGTATTTTACCCCTAACTATCCACATTAATCAAATCAACCCTTACTATTTTAAAATAATAAATAGAGAAAATTAAATTTCATTAATAATAAGTTGGGGTCTTACAACTTTTATCACAATATAAGCATGAGGATGATGACAATGATATAAGAATTCAATTAAATGAGAGCAATGATAAATTTTAAAGATTTATAATTCAATTTATCCAGAATTCAATAATGTCCAAATTGTCAACATGATACTGCTTTGTGGAGAAAAATTTAAGAATAATATTGTATCAAAAATGACTTGGACCAAAAAGAAATCAATTTTTGTCATGAATAATACCCAAGTGAATAGTATCCGAGTGAATAGTACCTTATGAATAGTACTTCGAGAATAGTACCCCGACATAATAAGATTAAAAATTATTAAGAATGCTCAGAATAATATTTCCATGAAAAGATACTAGATGAATCGCAAATTTCAAGGATATTCTACTAATTTCATGGAGTTTAGAAGCACTACTTTAACAAAATGAGAGTAAAATTCAGAATCTGAAACAAAATAATATTACTTACATACTACAAAGTATGGAAGAAAATATTATTTCTTACGAATATTGAACAAAAATAATATCCCTTACCTTAAAAAGAGAGTACTTCTGACTGGTAGGACGGAGATATTCTTGAAGAAAACTTGAACTATTTTCTACACTCAAAGCTTCCTTGAACTCTAAAGAAATACGCTCAATATTATAGAATAAAAATTCTCTGATTCTGATGTGATTTTCAATTCTAAACTAAGCATCTTATTTATAGGAGAATGGAAGGATACTATTTAAGAAAAATCACGGACTGCACAATGGGGGAAATCACGGGGGCAATGAATTCGTCAATAATAATTTTGATTTTACTATGCAAACACTATGCAGACACTATGCAAATACTATGCATAATAAAATATAATATATTTTATTTTTCATAAAAAATAAAACTTATAATATATATATATATATATATATATATACACACACACGTGTTATAACTTCCTACCGATTATTTTGAAAAATGGGTAAGTGGGGGGGGGGGGGTACATATAATAAGCCAAATTTACAACAAATACTTTATAAAAATCCCCTCAATATTTTTAACAACATTAATTTATCAATAATATAACTTGCATTATCAACAACCAGATCATTCCCAGGAAAAAGGGGGCTTTACGATAAGAATTTCTCCCTATATGCGCGCAATTAAGTGACCAAACCCCTTTCCTCGACAGAACTTTCTAGACATTATCAATAATGCAAATAATAATATGAATAACTTGTCATCTCTATTATTGATTTAATAATATAAAATATTGACAATAATTGAATCAATAATGTGAGTTATTATGCAGCAATTACTCTGGCAATAATTGAATAAAACTGAGTGACTTCTCACGTAAGCATCAATAATTAATACCGTGTGCTACTATGCAACCACGCGTATTACTGTACTTTTATCATCGGGTATTTCAACAGTTAACGGTAAAACTTTTGCCGTTATTTTTATAAAAAGATATTTCTGTCGTTTTTATCTCCAACAATAATTCCGTTGTGGGGTCCACCAATGATTGTGTCGTCGTACGAATATTCCCTGTTAAAACAAATATTCCCCGACCAATCGAATATTTTATAATAACTTGCTTACTTTGAAAAATTTATAAATATTACCCACAACTATAACATTATATCAAATCTACACCATAATATTCAAAACTTTATTTTGAGAAATATTATTCTTTATTCATAAAAGTTGGGGTCTTACAACCTCCCCTTATTATGAAATTTCATCCTCGAAATTGGGTACGTACCTGATATATCGAAGAGGTGAGGATACCTTGATTTTATTTCAGATTCTAATTCCCAGGTCATTTCCTCAACATCGTGGTTTCTACATAAAACTTTGACTTGAGGTATAACCTTGGAGTGTAGAATATATTCCTTCTTATCCAAGATTTTAATAGGTACCTCTTCATACGTTAAATATTCCGCTGCTCGTCTGGTTCTAACTCAATAATGTGGTTCAGGCCTTCCGCATATTTACGTAACATAGATATGTAAAAAATGTTATGAACACGAGACATACTTGGCGGTAAGGCGAGTATATAGGCCACAGTTCCTACTCGATCAAGGATTACATATGGCCCAATGAATCGAGGATTGAACTTTCCTCTCTTTCCAAATCTTGTAACTCCTTTCCATAGAGCAACACGTAACAACACATGATCTCCAACATTAAATTCCATGTCCCTTCGATGAAGATTAACATAACTCTTTTGTCGATCTTGTAAGGTTTTTATATGTTGTTGGATCATTTGAATCTTTTCTGTTGTCATGCGTACCAATTCTGGTCCCAACAACGTTGTTTCACCCACCTCATCCCAACATACTGGAGAGCGAAACTGGTATCCATACAACGCCTCGAATGGTGCCATGCCAATACTTTCTTGATAACTATTTTTGTAGGAAAATTCCACTAATGGCAAGAATTTGTCTTAACTTCCTTTGAAGTCTAGGACACAGAGTCTTAATTAATCTTTAAGAGTTTGAATAGTCCTTTTCGCCCGCCCGTTGGAGGATGATATGCCAAACTAAAACGTAAATCCGTGCCCATAGCTTTTTGCAAACTAACCCAAAATTATGAAGTGAATCTTGGGTCTCAACCAAAAACTATGGATACTGGCATACCATTCAGTCTTACAATCTCATTTATGTATGTACGAGCAAGAAGTTCAAGCGAATAAGTTTCTCGTATAGGTAAGAAATAAGCAGACTTGGTTATTCTATCAACAATGACCCAAATTGCATCTATGCCATGAGAAACCTTGGGAATACCAGTAATGAAATCCATGGTAATGTGCTCCCACTTCCATTCTGGAATTTCAAGTGGTTTTAATAGACCTTTTGGCACTTGATGCTCCGCCTTAATACATTGCCAAGTTAAACACCTTGAGATAAACTCCGCGATCTCTCTATTCATATTGGTCCACCAAAATTTATGTCGAAGATCACAATACATTTTGGTACTTCCAAGATGGATTACAAATGGTGTGTTGTGTTCCTCCATCATAATTTTTTTATACTTTAAATCAGGGTCGTTAGGAACACAAAGTCTGGAGCTTCTTCATCGATTCTTGCTTCCGAAAAAGCACCTTCTTGTACTTTCTTCTTCATACGCATCAGCTCCAGGTCTGTTGCTTGAGCATCTTTAACTTTATCGATTAAAGTCGGTTCTACTCGTATATTTAACATCATCACATGGGTCCCTGGAGTCTTTATCTGTATCTCCATCCTTTGTAAGACATAACAAATAGGCCTTTGCATGGACAATAAAGGACTCGTACCCGCATATGATCTTCTACTTAATACGTTAGCTACCACGTTTGCTTTTGTGACACCCCTAAATTCAGACCACACTTGTCTCAAATTTGTTTGCCACGTACTAACTCTAATAATAAATCAACATCTTATACATCGGAATAATAGAATAATTTATATTGGTATAACATAATTATTTTCGTCCCAAGGGTTCGAAACTTAAACATCACTTACATAACTTAACCATAATTAAACATCATTTAGACATACATAATAGAACATAACTTAAATTAAACATAGCTGAATAAGTTCTTTCACAACTATATCATTGTACATTCCTAGCAACCTAAAAATAACTACTCCAAAGCTTTCTCTTTACCCTTGTCCTTTCCAGAGGGTTCACCACGTTCTTCCTTCACTAAAAGTTTTAGGGAAAACAAGGATGATTAACAATTTTACCAATCAAGTAATATAGCAAAGAGGGTAATCAACATGTTTTCAATTTTTAAAGGGTATATGATAGTTCAAGATAACAAGAAGTATCAATGATTAACAACAATGATCACTATGGACAATAACATTCAAAGATTTATCAATTCAAGATTTCAAAGTAGTAGATACTGAGTAGTCACGAAGGACTATGAACTTCTACTAGAATTAACAATAATAGACTGATAATTCTACAAAACGAGTACAATAGGTGATCAGCCTAAAGTACCTTATGTCATGCATAACATTTAGTCTTTCTCATGTGCGCACGTCGGTTCCCAGACAATATATAATTCCCCTACTAAGAGGGTTGTTTTTCTCAATTATAAGAGTATGCACCAATTTAATTTGGTTTGGATAGCTTTCGATCAATTATCAATAGTCTAGCCGAATCAATGGCTTAGACAGTTCTTTCACAATATATATGAACAATTATCGTTCAAATCAAGGTTTGAAATTTCATTACAAAATATGTGTTCTTCAAAATTCTACTTGTACGATCAATAATTGCACAAGTTCAATAATGCTCCATAAAGAGTAAGGTTCGAGTACTTGCCTCAAGCGTAGTTTACCAAAGTAAAGCTTAATACCCTCTTTCGAGTCCTAACATAATATATTATGCGTATAGGATATTCATTAGTTACATAAACTCATATATGTAAGTTTGAACGTATACTTAAACATCAAACCTAGTTGTAACTTCATACCTACCACATCAAATATCCTACATCTTCATAGCAAAAATCAGATTGTATGTCACGCAATGTATCATGGTCTTATAGCTTAGACTTAACATTTGAAAGTCATAATTTCTCATTAACATTCATCTCAATCACCTAGCATGCTTCTTAACACATAAATAGCATATTGGTTATATAATACAAGTTAAAGTAATCATATAAGCATGCTTTGAACTTCAGATTAAAAACATAAACTATTCATGACTGCAGGATGGCGCAGCTGTGCCCTATCTAGGCTTAGGGATGGCGCAGCTGTGCTGTCCCCTGATCAGACCAGGGTTGAGCTTTCCACTTCCTATTTCTGTCCAACTCTAACACACCTATGTACTTATACTTTAACAAACATACATGTTAGAGGTTCTCACATAAGCATATGACCATCCTTGAGTTTATTTTTACAAGTTTTAACTTACAACTTACATGGTATTAAAGCATAACAAGATCATGTAGTTACCATGTTTTATAACTTGACTATATGTCCACATAGAGAGATTACACAATCTGTTATTACACATGCTTATAGTATTCATATTGTTTGTTCACAACTATCTTGTTTAACACTTTGAATCATGCTTTAAACTCATGTTCGGTTTAGTTATCATCATATCCAATACATGTGAATCATGTCTAGAGATATTATAGACATAACATGACATCTTACCCCTTTAGAATCTAGATTTTCATGTGATGCAACTAGATTTTGAAAATATGTTCAAGGTTGCCTTTGAAATCAATTTATTATGAATGATGTAATATGGCACATATAAGATAACTTTAAAACTCTTATCATAAGTAACTAAGTCATGATAACCTCTTTTCAAGATCAGAATGTATATCATGTAGCATTCATGCATATTTGCGTTAACATATCAAGCTTTTCATTCTCTAACACAAAGCTAACAAGTTTGATCACGAGAAGGACACTATAAACACCATATCATGCTTATTCCTCTCCAAAATCAATCATGTATATGAACCACTAAGTTCAGAACTTGTAAACATAAGTTTCCACAAGGTTTGTTTTGAAAACCCTAAGTTTTGTTACAAATTTCCTTACTAACCCATGTTGATTACTTCTCCCTACATAAGAAAGTTTTATATCTCAGGTCATTTCCCCTTTTTAGGTATATATCTAAGTCATAACATCATGTTAGAAACACATAGCACAACAAAAACCGAAATCGATTAAAGAAGTGCAGCGCAGTGCACTTCACCCTAGTATAAATAGAGCGCGCAATTGCTGCCATACTGCATTCTATGAGCGTGACTTGCTCTGTTTTGTAGAGCCTTACTCAACTCTGATTCTTTTTGATTTAAACATGTTCCAATCCATCATTTAAGTGTTCATATATGTAAGCATACTTCCTAAACACATTATAGCATATTAATTCCTATCAATTGACATAGAATTCTAAGGAATTTCAAGAATTTAGCAAGACCTAATTCAAGAACACAAGTTAAGATTTTGGTTCCGCACAGAGCTTAGTAACCTTGTTTCTTCCTTCTGAGATTGCTAGCCCCTTCTTTGAACAATAATTACTCAAACTCAAGTTATCAGTGTTGCAACAAACAAAAAACAAACAACGTAAAAACTAAAAATTGGTCTGTTATTTATAGAAGAAACTTGGACTGGGCATTTACATTGTACTGAGGTTAGAGTTTATGGTGTAATGGAAGAAAACATTGGTTAATTAAGAGTTGTTTAACAACCCAACACCAACCATCCTATAGTCAATGAGTGCAGGCTTGGAAGTTACGAAAATTAGCCTTAGGTCACTGTTCATGTACTTTGCTCAACTGTTAAATTTTATATTACAGCAACATGCTTCAATTTTGATCAGTTAGTTACTTTAATTCCCAAATGTAATTTTAATGTACAATTATTACCATATTAGGAAAAATTAGGGATTATTTATGTACTCACATCATATAATCCATGTACATTAAATACATGTAATAAAATAACACAGTTAAGTATTATTGTCCGGGTATCTCCATAATTACTTTTACTACTCACATAACCACATTATAACATTATTTAATATTAACTATCCAGTTTACACACATATTTCCTTTCCCCATTTCTGGAATACACAGTTATTTAATTATTTTTGTATTAAAATCACTTATGATTTTATTGTACTACTTGATACTTTACATCAATAGAATGTATTCTTACAATATGATTTTATTTATGTCCCACCTTACATTAATGTTCCATTTCATTTCTACAGTAGACACTAATTTTCCTAGATTAACCATTTGGCCTTGTTACAGCTTATTTATTTTGTCTTCTTGGGGCTTAATTGCGCCCATTCCCTAGCAGTGCCAAAATGGTTTATCTTCAAGCCAGTTCCAATTTCTATTACCACACAAGTTTTACACGATATGAATTAACTTCTATAGTGGTGATATTACTAGTTCAAGAGTGTATTTATCACATAATCATACACAATTAATCATCCTCGTAGTAACTATTTTTCTTTTAATTCACTTAGTGAATTTCCTCATTACACACTATGCCACACAAGGCCTTTCACAATTCTCATCGTCAATTCCACACTTCTCAATTCTCATACAAATTCACTTTGCACTAATCAAATTACTCATCGTACAACACATCAATATTTATATTCAAATAAATATTTATTTTCTTATAGTATTGAAATAATTATTTATTCCTGAAATTCTTGGTTCTTACATCATCAGAATTGTACAAGGTTACACAAATAAATGAGGATAATCCCTTCGCATCTTATCTTTTAATTCCCATGTGGCCTCCTCGACGTCGTGGTTTTGCTAAAGTACTTTTACTGAGGAGATAATTTTATTCCTTAATGTTTTCTCTTTCCTATCTAATATTTGGACATGAATTTCTTCATATGCTAGATTCTTCTCAATTTGGATGGGCTCGTAAGAAATCATGTGTTTGTAGTCAGGCTTGTATGGACTTAACACGGAGATGTGAAACACGTTATGGATGTGTTCCAACTCAGGTGGTAATGTAACTTTGTACGCCACTTCACCCACTCGCTTCAGTATCTCGAATGGTCCTATGAACCTCGGACTCAATTTTCCCTTCTTGTCGAATCGTATTTTTCCTTTCCAGGGAGATACTTTTAAGAAAACGTGACTTTCGACTTCAACGTCGCAATCCTGACGATGCAAGTCTGCATACTTCTTCTCGCGATCTTGTGCAGCTACTAATCTAGCCCTTATCAATGTCACCACATCTGAGGTTTATTGAACTAATTTTGACCCTAATATCTTTCGCTCTCCAACTTCATCCCAACACAACGGTGTTCTACACTTTCTCCCATAAAGAGCTTCGTACACTGGCATGCCTATACTCGCATGGTAGCTATTGTTATAAGTGAATTCCATTAAGGGTAAGTGATCATCCCAATTTCCTTTAAAGTCCATCACATAAGTTCTAAGCATATCCTCTAGTGTTTGTATCGTTCACTCACTTTGCCCGTCTATCTTCGGATGATAATCGGTACTTAACCTCAATTGTGTTCCCATCCTCTCTTGCAAGCTTTTCCGAAATTTCGATGTGAAACGCAGATCTCGGTCAGAAACAATCGATACTGGCACTCCATGATGTGAAACAATTTCCTTTACATACAGATTTTCTAACTGATTCAAACTATATCGAATCTTGATTGGTAGAAAATGAGCCGACTTCGTTAGTTGATCCACGATAACCCAAATGTCATCAAAACCTTTCTGCGTAACTGGAAGTCCTACCACGAAATCCATCGTAATATGCTCCCATTTACACTCTGGTATTTCCAATGGTTGGAGTAGACCACTCGGCCTTTGGTGCTCTGCTTTGACCCATTGACACGTAAGACATCTAGTAATGCACTCCGCGATTTCTCATTTCAGATTTGGCCACCAAAAATGTTGCCTTAAATCCTGGTACATCTTCGTGCCTCCTGGATGAACGGAATACGTCGTGTTGTGTGCCTCATCCAAAATTTCTTCCCTCAACTTGGTTACCGCTGGTACCCACACTCTCCCTTCAAATCTTAAAATACCGTCTCTATCCATTTTGAACTTTTCTTCCTCATTCTCCAAGATCCTCTTCTTGATTTTCTCACAGTCTTCATTCTTTTCTTGGGATTTCTTTACTCTGTCCAACAAGGTCGAACAAGCTTCTATTGCAAATAATCTCTCACCAGGCTTCTCCGGTCCCTTCACTTCTATTTCCAATTTCTCCATATCCTTTATTAACTCCTCCTGAGTTGTCAATTGAAATAACTTATCCCTTCCTTTCCTATTCAATGCGTTGGCCACAATGTTCGCCTTTCCCGGGTGATAAAGAATATCATAGTCATAATCCTTAATTAATTCTAACCACCTCATTTGACGCACGTTCAACTCCTTTTGTGTGAAGATATATTTCAGACTCTCGTGGTCAGTATATATCTCACATTTTTCACCGTGCAAATAGTGTCTCCAAATCTTTAACGCAAAAACTACTGACGCTAATTCTATGTCATGAGTAGGGTATCATTTTTCGTAATCCTTCAACTGTCGTGATGCATTAGCACACAACCTAGTCCTCTGTGCGATGCATCACTATACACCACAAATCCTCCCTTATTAACTAGTAATGAAAATATAGGCGCCTCACTCAATCTTTTTTTCAGCTCTTGGAAACTTACCTCACACTTGTCTGTCCACACAAATTTCACCGTCTTCCTTGTTAATTTGGTCAACGGGGTTGCTATCTTAGAAAAATCCTGGATAAATCTTTGATAGTACCCAGCTAACCCTAAGAAACTTCTTACTTCAGTTGGCGTCTTCGGTTGTTCCCAATTACTCACTCCTTCTACTTTCGCGGGGTCTACTGATATTCCATCCTTATCCACCACGTGTCCTAAAAATTGAACCTTCTCCATCCAAAATTCACACTTAGATAATTTTGCATACAACTTTTTTTTTTCTTAGTTATTCCAAAACCATCTTCAGATGTTTGACATATTCTTCCTCCGTCTTTGAGTAGATCAGTATATCGTCGATGAAAACTACTATGAATTTATCTAAGAATGGCTTGAAGACTAGGTTCATCAAGTCCATGAATGCTGCCGGACCATTCGTCAATCCAAATGATATTACCAAAAATTCAAAATGTCTGTAACGAGTTCGAAACGCCGTCTTGGATAAATCTTTTTCCCGTACCTTCAACTGGTGGTAACCCATTCACAAATCTATCTTCGAGAAACACTTGGCTCGCTTTAGTTGGTCGAAAAGATCATCTATCCTTGGTAACGGATATCTATTCTTAATCGTCACTTTGTTCACTTCTCGATAATCGATACAGAGCCTCATCGATCCCTCCTTCTTCTTTACAAACAACACGGGTGCTCCCTAAGGAGACACACTTGGTCGTATGTAACCCTTATCTAGCAACTCTTGCAATTGTGTCATCAATTCCTTCATTTCTACTAGTGCCATACGGTATGGGGCTTTCGAAATCAGTGCAGTTCCTGGTTTTAAGTTTATTACGAATTCGATTTCTCTGTCTGGCGGAAGACCAAGCAGATCGTCCGAAAATACATCTTAAAATTCTCTTACTGGGGAGATATCCTTAATTTCTACTCCCTTTTTCTATATATGCTAAGTACCCTACACATCCTTTTCTTATCAATCTCTTGGCCTGCATTATCGTAAGACAACATGATTGCTTAAGCGATGAGCTACCGTAAAACACTACCTTAGACTTATTCAGAGTCTGAAGGTTCACACTTTTATTCTGGCAGTCCTTTATCGCAGCATGGTTATATAACCAATCCATTCCTAATATTACGTCAAACCCTCCTAATCTTATCGAAATCAGGTCTACACTTAGTTCAAGATCTCTAATATTTACACGACAATTTCGGTAAATATACTCTACAGGGATTACTTCCTTATTCACAACTCTACGTTCAAAGGATTTCCTAATCATTCTCAGGGTATTTTAAGTCGACTAGCAAATTCCTCAGATACAAAAGAACAGGTGACACCCGAATCAAATAATACATAGGCATTTATATCATTGATCGGGATGATACCTGACACAACATCCTTCACAGCTACCGCATCCTGGACGATCATATTAAACATTCTGGCAGTTGGACGGTTGGATGGCATCGGTCCGCCAATCATCAGTTTTCCACTTTCTCCTTGTTGGCCGCTTCCTCCTCTACATCCTTTCTTCGGGCAGTCCTTGATCAGATGGTCCAACGAACCACAAGTGAAACACCCTTTGATCTTCTTCGGCTTTAGGCAGTTTGGAGCATAATGTCCCTCTTGGCCATAATTGTAACATACACTGAGCCCTTTCTAACACTCAACCTGTGACGCCCCCAAATTCGAACCTTCACTTGGTCACTCGAATTCAGTTCATCACGTTCTCATGGTAAAACCATAATAACTAAAATAACGCATACACAACGGAAAATCTACTTTAGAATAATATACAATGATTTATTATAATTATTCCCCCAAGTCTCGCAACCTATAGTACTTAATAGATTACATAATAGTATCAAATAAAGACCTATTACATAATCCTACTTAAGTTTAAACATAGTCCATAAATAGTCTTAACATAACATAGTAGCATTAAACATAAAAAAGACAAGCTAGTCAGTAGCCTTGCCCTTGCCTTATGCATTCGAGAGACACCTCCTGCTTCTTCCTTAACGAAAGGTTTTAAATAAGCAAGGATGAGCACAAATTGCCCAGCAAGTAATATACAACAAGGGTGTAGGATATAATATCACAAAGTTTGAAATATCGAAGGGTTATTTCCAGGATAGTTCAAAGTGTCAGAATAACATCATGAATAAGGGATGCGATAATTCAATATAAATCAACAGGTATATATGAATTCAACGGCTAACAATGTATCCAACTGAATAAACAATTTATACCGAGCAGTCACTAAGGACTATTGAACTTCCACTAAAGTTACCAATATTAAACTGATAACCCAAATATCAAGTACTATAGATGATCAGTCTATAATACTTCACGTTATGCATAACACCACAATAATATTTATTCATGTGTTGGGGTTTCCAATAATATACACTCCCCTTACCAAAAGGGTTGTCCAACTAAGTTTTCAAGATTTCCACACCAATCAATTGGTTCGGACAGCTTTTATAAACATGCATATAGTCTAGCCGAAACAAATGGCATCGACTCTTTCACAATATTCAGGGATAATACTAACTTTAACATGAATAATAACTTTCACAAGGGTTTAAGCATATTAGCTCTTTTGAACGAAAAAGTAATTTAACATGTATTCAAAGGGATAAGCTTACGGTATTTGTCGAATAAAATATTGCAATGATATTGCACAACAATAATAATAGAGTTCGGATACTTGCTCAATATGAATTTGAGTAAGGTTATAGAAACTTGCCTTAAGCGTAGTTTATCCACTTTTAAGAAATCAACACTTTCGAATCCTATTTATAACACATTATATGATCAAGATATTCATTAGCTAACACAGTCTTTAAACAAGCTTGGCACGATTCAAGTATGCACATATGTACAAAATCAGTTTATAAGTCATCATAAGTTTAACCTACGTATCTTTGTTTGATATTATGCAAACATCCTCTTGGACTTATTATTCGAAAATCCAAATTAATCTCTATTTACATCACATAGCATGCTCCTCAACACATTACATAGTATATTAGTCATATATTACAAGTTAAAGACATCACATAGGCATCATGTAATTACTGTCCAAAAGATCAGAACATAATATCTGTGATTCTATGTGATTCCCCCAAAATAGGTATACATCACCCATTTTGAGTCGTTAATAACATGGTACAGAAACAACTACAACTTTATTAATTCAACATGAAAACTGTGAGTTTAAATACAAATATTGTCGTCTAGACAATATTCACACCCAAATAAGTCCTCATTATAATTATTGGTACATTATTTTACAAAAATGGTGAGGACTACTAAAACAACTTTCTAGAACCATCATTCCACACCCCGACTAGAACTCGCTACATTCTCGCCTCCTGAGAAGAAAAATGGAACAAAAAGTAACAGGGTGAGCTCAACTAGCCCAGTAAAGAATATTATGACTAAGATAATATAGAACAAATTATCGTTAGTCTTCAACAGGGAAAAATCTGATAAAATACAATAGACAACAAGTTTCAGATCAATATTCGCAGCGGAAATAATAATTCATAAATGAGTTATGTAGAGAATGAAAATCTACTATTATCTATGAATTTAAAAGTCCATCATCAATATTTTATCCCTGTAACATCAATCAATATACATCTGGAATTAAATATTCATCTTTGTACTATAGGCCAAAGATATTCATCAGTTGGTCATGTTCATCTCAACACCTGTACATCTTTGCATTACAGCCAAAGATATTCATCATAAAATCACATTAATCTTTGCACTATAGGCCAAAGATATTAAATAATATCATCATTTAGGATTGTGGATGATGAAAAATATTTTAAAGAAAATGAATCCAGTGAAACAAAAGAATAAATATTAAGATTCGTATTTCGGTTTGTCCATGTCCCAAAATACCTCATAAATAATCATAGTGGAGTTAAATTCAAGAATGGTCAAAACATGGATACAATCAAAGCTAGTATCCATAATAGATATTTTGGGCGAAAAGGAAAAAAATTTCATTTTTCGATGAATAGTGCCGTATTCGTGAATAGTACCGTATACGTGAATAGTAACCCCAACACAAAAAGTTCCAAATTTGATTAAAAGTTCAAACCAATATTTCGGCATAATGATATTGAAGAAAATAATATCATTTAAGAAGAAAATAATATCCCTTACCTTGAAAAGACTACTTCTAGCTGGAATACCGGATATAGTGCTGAAGGGAACTTGCACCGTATAGCAACACTAAAAGTATCAAAATACTCACAAGAATAGGCTCGATAATATAGAGAGAGAAAGGGAGAGAAAACTTCAGTTTCTGGTGTGATTTTCAATTCTAACCTAAGCACCCTATTTATAGGAAAATGCTTAGAACACCAAAGCAGAAAATTTAATAAAATAATAATATAATTAAAAAAATTCAAGCCCACCTTAGACCAACTGAATTCAGCAGATTTATATCACATGTGGGATTGCAAAAAACGTTTTTCTTAAATAAAACAATTAAAACTTCCAAAAATCAATTATTCTGGAACTTTGGAGCTTCAATAAGTCATAATAAATAGCCCTTTTATCAGAAAAATTCAAATCTTATGTCCTTTCCATAGGAAATTCCATTCTCTACAACTTTGTAAGTTTAAGTTTTTCCAAATTTCAAGCAGAAGTTGACCGAAATCCACAAACGAGCGATTTTACGGGCTATAATCCAATTTCAGTAACAACGTAGGGCCCACAAACATGTTTAACATATTTTAAATATTTTTTTGTAACAAAAATACTCTTCCTCCTCATATATTCGTATATCCCACATTCATTGTAAAAATATCACCATTATTATATTATTAAAATATAATAATATATTTAAATGAATTATTTATCGAAAAAGATAAAATAACAAATTTTCAACAATTGTCACATTAAAATTTTTCCATCTATATCCACATAAAATGAATATTTTCCTTATCATATAAATTAATAATTAATTATTCACAAATAATATTACGAGAATCACAATCTCGACAACCGAGCGCTTCCTGAAAGAGGGCTTTCCAAAAGGATTTCTCTCATCAAAGTGCAATTAGGTGACCAAACCTCTCCTTAGATAGAACTTTCTAGATATTGCCAATAATGTTATCTAATAATATTATTCAAATAATATGAATTATTGATCTGATAATGAAAATACTGTGTAGTGACAATTATTGAAACAACAATAATATAAAATATCAACGTAGCAATTATTGAATCAATAAAATAAAATATTGAATAGTAACTACTGTAAAAATTATTGAGTAATGCCTTCCTACGTAAGAATCAATAATTGGTGCAATACCGTGGGCTACTATGTTTTAACCACCGGGTATTCCAACAGTATTAACGGTAACAACTACGCCGTTATTTAAAAACAACTTATACTTGTCGTTTTCTTCATCCAATCGCTTTCCGTTATGGGGCCCACAAGGTTGCATTAGTACGTCATTTAATATTCCCAAACGGTAAGAATATTCCACGACCAAACGAATATTCTCCAATAAAAATGAATATTTTATAACCACTTGCATACTTGAAATATTTGTGCATTTTACCCATAACTAACCACATTAATCAAATCAACCCTTATTATTTCAAAATAATAAATAAACGAAATTTAATTTTATTTATAATAAGTTGGGGTCTTACATTCCAGACTGGCGCAACTACACCATGGCTAATCCTAGGACCAGCGCAGCTGCGCCATCCTCTAGCCAAGCCAAGATGCAGCTGCTGCCTTGAGGTCTCTGTTTTGCTTGAACACACAAATATATTTTGTCATGTTAAAGGTTTTCACATGCTTCTTAGATCAATCTAGGTCCCTTCTAGCATAACATGGTTCTAAGTTTGATTATTTCAACAATTTAAGGTCATTCAAGGTCATGAAACCACAAAGTCTAGCATGCTTGCTTTCTAAACATACAAGATAGTTATAAAAATCATATTAGGCATGCTTGTGTGTATTCATAACATATACGTGAAACTAACACCATTTTAGTTGAAAAATAGGCTTTGTTCATGCTTTTCTTGAAATGTGCTACACAAGCATGGTATATATAGGTTTATGCTACATGAGTGAGTCTAAGAGTGTCATCAAACATGATCACAAATTTCAGATTCTAGTTTTCAAGGTATCATGACAATATTCATATTCTAAACTTACTAGTGAGTCCAACTTGTTCATGTTTCTTTGCTAACCACTTAAGCATAAGCTAAAGGTTTATTCATGCATGTCTAAGTCACATTAACATGTTTTGCAAAGTTAGAATATACAACATGTAGAAATCATGCAAGTTAGCTTACTAGGCTAAGCTTTTTATAGAAAATATTTCTAACATAAGGCTTAACAAGTTTGATCATGCTCAAAGGACTATGTACACTACAACATGCTCATCTACATGCAAAATCAGTCATGTATAGCTCACTAGGTTCATAATTTGTAGAACATGATCTTTACATAGTTTTTTTTTAAAACTTAAGGTTCAAATCTCCATTTAAACCATATGTCTCCATTAATCATTCAAGTCTATGAAAACATGTTCACATTAGGTTAACATATCCATATATACATCATACACATGTTCACATGCTAGCTTAAGTCATAACTACTAGCTTATAAGGATCAGACTTAAAAACAAACTGTTGAATCGATTCAAGAATCGTAGCATAGCATGTGCCAATACCAATACAAATGTGGCTCAGTCACTGCAGGCTTCGTTCAAGCCTTGAAGCGATGCCGCTTGGTGAGAACTCCATTGAACTTCAAAAATTACTCATTCTTTCATTCCTAAACACTCATATATCAATTGCAACATGCTTATATGATCATATAACAATTATATGGACATTATCCAGCCTCATTAACATACAATTCTATGAATTCAAGAATTTGAATTTCAAGACTAAACCTCCTTTTTTACAGAGAATGAAAATGGCTACAAGGAAAGAGGAGTTATACCTCTGCAATGTGAAAAGAACTTGCTCCAAATGAACTTCTAAGCTTTAGATTACTTGTATGTTCTCTACTTTACTACTTAGCAAATCTCAGCACTTGGAAAAATGGAAGGAGAGCTCATACTTATAGAACATCAAAGAACTAGACAATAACATTCTCCCCTAAATCAAACTCATGTGTTAAAGGATTGCATGGGGGTTAACAAATAGTTGTTAGATTGGTTGTTAGAACTCATCATGATCACCACTCCCCCATGATCATGATCTAGAGAGTTGGAAGAAAATGAAGAACATAAGCAAGCCTTTTTGGTTTACACGTGATTGAAGTTTGAGGTAAATGGGACACTCATTTTTGGACAACTTAAATGCTCAACATCCTAGCAACACTTAGACTATACATATGCACAACCCTTATTCTTATGTTATATTTTTAATACACATCTCAACCATATATTATAATTAAATGTCACACTTAATAATTAAGGTTTCAATGTAGTAGATGAAATATGGAAATGTAATATACATATAATCCATGTACATTTTATCACACTGGTATACTTTAATAGTTCATGGTATATTATTCCCATACATGCCCACATACATATTATCACATAGATAATATATTTATAACATATAGTTCCAATATATTTAGTCACAAAATTTCACACTACACTATATAGTATAGTTGTATTATTACTCCTATACACATAACTGTCAATATAATAATATTATTATATTACTAACTTACTCATTTATGTGCAATAAATAAATTATGCACTTCCTTAATTAATTAACACCAATATTAATTAATCCAACTATTAATTAATATATTTATGGGTTTCCATAATCATTAGTTATCTTTATAATATATTGCAAATAATAGTAATCACACATTATTAGTTAATTACTAAAAATTCAATCTTTTACCACAACCATCATACGGTACAACAAACCGCAGACGCCATTATGGTAACTATTATTATACGCAAATAATAATCGGAGAACGCCATATGGTGGCATTCGAGTATCGGCATTATGTTGGCATGTCGATACTCGCATGGTAACTATTATTATACGCAAATTCGACTAAGGGTAAGTGGTTGTCCCAATTTCCCTTGAAGTCCATCACGCAAGTCCTAAGCATGTCCTCTAGCGTTTGTATTGTTCGCTCGCTTTGTCCGTCCGTCTGAGGATGATAATCAGTACTCAACCTCAATTGTGTTCCCGTCCTCTCTTACAAGTTTTTCTAGAATTTTGACGTGAAACGCGAGTCTCAGACAGAAACAATCGATACCGACACTACATGTCGTGAAACGATTTCCTTTACGTACAGATTCGTTAATTGATTTAAACTTTAGCGGACCTTGATAGGTAGAAAATGTGCAGTCTTTGTAAGTCGATCCACGATGACCCAATTGGTATCCAAACCTTTCTATGTGGCTGCAAGTCATACCACGAAATCCATCGTAATATGCTCCCATTTCCACTCTAGTATTTCCAACGGTTGTAGTAAACCACTTGGTCGCTGATGCTCCGCTTTGACTCGCTGGCACGTAAGACATCTACTAATGTACTCCGCAATTTCCCATTTCAGATTTGGCCACCAAAAATGTTGCTTCAAGTCCCGATACATCTTTGTGCCTCCCAGATGAATGGAATACATCGTATTATGAGCCTCGTACAAAATCTCTTCTCTTAACTCGGCCACTGCCGGTACCCACAGTCTCCCTTCGAATCTTAAGATACCATCGTTATCTATTCGAAATTTTTCTTCCTATTTTCCTGATTTTCTCACATTCTCCATTTCTTTCCTGGGCTTCCTTTACTTTATCAAACAATGTCGGACAGGCTTCCATTACATATAACTTTCCTGCTGACCTCTCGGGTCCCCTGACTTCTATTTCCAATTTCTCCATATCTCTTATTAACTCCTCTTGAGTCGTCAGTCGAAACAATTTCTCCCTTCCTTTCTTGCTCAGAGCGTCGGCAACTACGTTTGCCTTCCCCGGGTGATAAAGAATTTCATAGTCATAATCTTTGATCAATTCCAACCACCTTCTCTGACACATATTCAACTCCTTCTGTGAGAAGATATATTTCAGACTTTTGTGGTTCGTGTATATCTCACATTTTTCTCCATACAAATAATTCCTCCATATCTTTAACGTAAAAACTACGGCCGCTAACTCTAAGTCATGAGTAGGGTATCATTTTTTGTAATCCTTCAATTGTCGTGAAGCATGCGCAATGACCTTGCCATGTTGCATTAGCACTCAACCCAGTCCTCTATACGATGCATCACTATACACCACAAATCCTCCCGTATCATCTGGTAATGATAATACAGGCGCCTCACTCAATCTCTTCTTCAACTCATGAAAAATCTCTTCACATTTGTCGGTCCATACAAATTTCACCGTCTTCCTCGTCAAATTAGTTAACGGGGTTGCTATCTTAGAAAAATCTTGGATGAATCTTCGATAGTACCCAGCTAACCCTAAGAAACTCCTCACCTCTGTCGGTGTCCTTGGTTGTTCCCAATTACTCAATGCTTTGACCTTTTCGGGGTCTACTGAGATTCCATTCTCATCCACCACGTGGCCTAAGAATTGAACCTTCTTCATCCAAAATTCGCACTTTGAAAATTTTGCTTACATCTTCTCCTTTCGTAGTGCCTCCAAAACAATCTTTAGATGTTCAATGTGTTCTTCCTCCGTCTTCGACTATATTAAAATATCGTCGATGAAAACTATTACGAATTTATCCAAATATGGCTTAAAAACTCGATTCATCAAGTCCATGAATGCTGCCGAAGCATTAGTTAAATCGAATGACATTACCAAAAACTGGTAATGTCCATAACTGGTTCTAAACACAGTCTTTGGTATGTCCTCATCCCACACTTTCAGTTGGTGATATCCCATCCGTAGGTCGATCTTCGAGAAACACTTCGCTCCCTTCAATTGATCAAATAAGTCGTCCATCCTCGGTAGCGGATATCTGTTCTTGATTGTTACTTTGTTCAATTCGTGATAATCAATACAAAGCCTCATCAATCCGTCCTTTTTCTTAACGAATAACACTGGTGCTCCCCAAGGAGACACACTCGGTCGGATGTAACCTTTATCCAATAACTCTTGAAGTTGTATCATCAATTTCTTTATTTCTACCGGCGCCATACGATATGGAGCTTTCGAAATCGATTCCGTCCCCGGTGCTAAATCTATTACGAATTCGATTTCTTTGTCTAGCGGGAGGCCAGGCAGATCATCCGGAAACACATCCTGAAATTTACTCACTACGGGTATATCATTAATCTCTACTCCCTTTTTTCGAGTATCCACCACGTAATTTAAATAACCTACACACCCTTTCTTTAACAATTTCTTGGCCTGCATCATCGTAACGCAACACGACTGCTTAAGCGATGAGCTACCATAAAACACTACTTTAGACTTACTCGGAGTCTGAAGGTTCACACATTTGTTCTGATAGTTAATTACTGCTGCATGGTTATATAACCAATCCATTCCCAGTATTACGTCGAATTCTCCTAATCTAATAGGAATCAAGTCTACGCTCAGTTCATGTTCTCTAATGTTTACGCGATAATTTTGGTAGACATATTCTACAGGAATTATTTCCTTATTCGCAACTTCTATGTTCAAAGGATCTTCTAAACGTTCTCGGGGTGTACTAAGTTTACTAGCAAATTCTTCAGATACGAACAGGTGGCACCCGAATCAAATAATACATAAGCATTTATATTATTGATTGGGATTATACCTAAAACCACGTTCTTTGCAGCTACGACGTCTTGGACGGTCATGTTAAAGGTTCGAGCGGTCGATCAGTTTGGTTGCACAGGTCCACCAATCATCAACTTACTTCCTCCTCCTTGGCTTCCGCTAGCTCCACCGCTTCCTTTCTTCGGGAAATCCTTTATCTGGTGCTCTGTCGATCCGCAAGCAAAACATCCTCTGATCTTCTTCGGCTTCGGGCAATTTGGCGATATGTGCCCCTCTTGGCATAATTATAGCGGTGCTTTTCCTCTTCCAAAGATTCTCCTGATGACTTCTTCCACATTTGTTGCAAGCTTCGGTCCTCTTCTTGAAGTTTCCCTGGTGACTTCCACCTTGGTTATTGTTTTTGTTGTTGTTTTTTTCCCATTTCCTCTTTTCGGAGGTACTCCCTCCGCTGCTGCTTCCTCCACGATGCTCACTACCAGCGTTCTTATTCTTCTTCTCCTTATGATACAGACTCAAGGCCTCACTGCCACCCTCCGCAATGATTGCCTTCTCCAATAATGTCGAAAAGGAATCAATCTGGAAGACCGATACCTTATTGTATAACCACGATTTTAACCCTTGCTCAAAACGTCTCTCCTTCCTCTCCTCATCCATAACCTTGTGTTTTATAAACCGCGCTAGTTCATTGAACTTAGCTACGTAATGCGCCACCATCATATCACCTTGTTTTAATTCTAGGAATTTTACTTCCATCCTACTCTTCATACTTTTTGGGAAATAATTCTCGAAAAACAACGTAGTAAACCACTCCCATGTTATCGTTCCTTCCCCCGCTCTCTGCTGATTAGTTTCCCACCAATAGTTCGCTTCGCCCCTCAACATGTATGTGGAAAATATTGTCTTCTGGTCTTCACCCACGCGAGCTATAGTGAAGGCCTTCTCGATCTCCTTGATCTAGGTTTGCGCAACTATCGGGTCATTGGTTCCCGTGAACTCTGGGGGTCCTACACTCCTAAAATCTTTGAAGGTCGTTACTGGGACAGCTTGGGGAATGGGTGGTATGGGTTCGTTTTTTCCCCTTAGAGCTTCTCCTAATAAATCTACCAGTCTCTGTATCGGATCTACCGGACCTCTCTCACCATTAACCGACTCTTCCGGGATGTTATTCTACGTCTGGCGGCATTTTACAGATCACAAAATTTTCATTTTATTATCTAGTTATAATACTTAGACATTTCTCAATAGAAAGAACCTACGGTGTTTATAACACATTTTAAAATAAGATCATTTATATTCATATGCCAAAGGGTTACATTACATGTTCTTTTCTAGCATACTGCTATAAATGATAACACATATCCCCTAGTATCACAAAAGACGGGGACATACTAACTTACTACCCTTCCAACACTTTTCAAAAATTTGGGGGTTTACCACTATCTCATATCTCACACAAAAGATCGAGATTACAACATATTAATAACACATAAATAAAAGCACTATACTAATAAACTCTTCCCTCTAGACTCAGTCTAACATCCCATGCTAATGGCGCTCTGATATTCCTTCTGTGTGATGTGCACTACCATATCCCGACTTATGGTATGTTGGGTCTGTCCTTGCTCAGCTGGGTAAGGATGTACCCCATCGATCAATCTCTTCATGGTCGTGCATAGAGCATAGCCCATTTTGTTCATCTTCCTCCTCTTGCACTGTACCTCGCCCTCTAGGTCATCTGCCCTATTATTGGCTTCTTCCCACTTCTCCTAGAAGTATATCCTATCCATCACCTCCATTTCTAACTGAGTTCAGAGAGCCTCCTTCTCCGCCCTCTCACTCAACACCTTCTGCTCTAATTCCTCCAGCTTTCCTGCCACCTCAACATTCCTCTCCACCACTCGGTGAAACAAAGCTCCCATCTGGATCCCTGCTTCCTTATGATGAGCAATCTCCACCTCCATCTCCTGCATCACTAGTTGCCTCTGATGGTCCTCGTCCCTCAACTTCTAGAATGCAAACTCCTTCTCCCTAGCCTCAGCCTCTAGCTCCTCCACTCTACACCCTAACTCCAATATCTGCTCCTCATACTCTCCTAGCATCTGATCCTCGAAAGTAGTCTCATCAGAGTCCTCCAAAGGCTCGGGCTCCTCCTCCAAAGGCTCCTCTTCAGGGTCAAACTCCACCTCTTCCTCATCGTCATCATCAAAAGGGGCTACTACTGAAATAGGCTCTGCTATCAAGGGTGTCTCAAGTACTACGTGGATATCACGCAGCTCCTCCTCTACTACTCGGCTAGGTCCTCCCATGTCAGTCATCCTATAATCACCAACATAAGACAACACAAACAACAACTCCATTAGAATGTTAAACAAACATAAGTTCATTGTATAGAATAAAGTTACATTTCATAACACACTAAGCCTCTCAAGGAAAACTCTACATGAGTTTTATCTCCTCCCTAACTTCTAAGTTCTCCCGAGTCATAATCTAAGGACACTCGCTCCTATGGATTGTAACTACGGCTTTGATACTTAATAGATTACATAATAGTATCGAATAAAGACCTATTACATAATACTACTTAAGTTTAAACATAGTCCACAAATAGTCTTAACATAACATAGTAGCTTTAAACATAAAAAGGACAAGCTAGTCGGTAGCCTTACCCTTGCCCTTGTTTGTTCTAGAGACACCTCCATGTTCTTCCTTAACTAAAAGGTTTTAAATAAGCAAGGATGAGCACAAATTTCCCAGCAAGTAATATACAACAAGGGTGTAGGATATAATATCACAAAGTTTAAAATATCGAAGGGTTATTTCCAGGATAGTTCAAAGTGTCAGAATAACATCATGAATAAGGGATATGACAATTCAATATAAATCAACAGGTATATATGAATTCAACGACTGACAATGTATCCAACTGAATAAACAATTTATACTGAGCAGTCACTAAGGATTATTGAACTTCCACTAGAGTTACCAATATTAAACTGATAACCCAAATATCAAGTACTATAGATGATCAGTCTATAATACTTCACGTTATGCATAACACCACAATAATATTTATTCATGTGTTGGGGTTTCCAACAACATACACTCCCCTTACCAAAAGGGTTGTCCAACTCAGTTTTTAAGATTTTCGCACCAATCAATTGGTTTGGACAGCTTTTATAAACATGCATATAGTCTAGCCGAAATAAATGGCATCGACTCTTTCACAATATTCAAGGTCAATAATAAGTTTAACATGAATAATAACTTTCACAAGGGTTTAAGCATATTAGCTCTTTTGAACGAAAAAGTAATCTAACTTGTATTCAAAGGGATAAGCTTACGGTATTTATCGAATAAAATATTACAATGATATTGCACAACAATAATAATAGGGTTTGGATACTTGCTCAATATGAATTTGAGTAAGGTTAGAGAAACTTGCCTTAAGCGTAGTTTATCCACTTTTAAGAAATCAACACTTTCGAATCCTATTTATAACACATTATATGATCAAGATATTCATTAGCTAACACAGTCTTTAAACAAGCTTGACACAATTCAAGTATGCACATATGTACAAAATCAGTTTATAAGTCATCATAAGTTTAACCTATGTATCTTTGTTTGATATTATGCAAACATCCTCTTGGACTTATTATTCAAAAATCCAAATTAATCTCTATTTACATCACATAGCATGCTCCTCAACACATTACATAGCATATTAGTCATATATTACAAGTTAAAGACATCATATAGGCATCATGTAATTACTGTCCAAAAGATCAGAACTCAATATCTGGGATTCCAGACTGACGTGGTCATAGTGGCTAATCCTAGGACCCAGACAATCACTACGTCCCCATGGCCAAGCTTCAAGATGTTGCTTCTTCTTGTGGTCTCTGCTTGGCTTGAACACACAATCATATTTTTTCATGTTAAAGGCTTTCACATGTTTCTTAGATCAATCTAGGCCCCTTCTCGCATAACATGGTTCTAAGTTCGATCATTTCAACAATTTAAGGTCATTCAAGGTCATGAAACCCCAAAGTCTAGCATGCTTGCTTTCTAAACATACAAGATAGTTATAAAAATCTTATTAGGAATGCTTGTGTGTATTCATAACACATACGTGAAACTAACACCATTTTAGTTGAAAAATAGGCTTTGTTCATGCTTTTCTTGAAATGTGCTACACAAGCATGGTATATATAGGTTTATGCTACATGAGTGAGTCTAAGAGTGTCATCAAATATGATCACAAATTTTAGATTCTAGTTTTCAAGGTATCATGACAATATTCATATTCTAAACTTACTAGTGAGTCCAACTTGTTCATGTTTCTTTGCTAATCACTTAATCATAAGCTAAAGGTTTATTCATACATGTCTAAGTCATATTAACATGTTTTGTAAAGTCAGAATATACAATATGTAGAAATCATGCAAGTTAGCTTACTAGGATAAGCTTTTTATTGAAAATATTTCTAACTTAAGGCTTAACAAGTTTGATCATGCTCAAAGGACAATGTACACTACAACATGCTCATCTACGTGCAAAATCAGTCATGTATAGCTCACTAGGTTCATAATTTGTAGAACATGATCTTTACATAGTTTGTTTTCAAAACTTAAGGTTCAAATCTCAATTTAAACAATATGTCTCCATTAATCATACATCATACACATGTTCACATGCTAGCTTAAGTCATAACTACTAGCTTATAAGGATCAAACTTGAAAACAAACTGCTTAACTAGATTCAAAGAACCTACAAGTAGCGAATAATAAATGTAGTGTTGTTGCTTGGCACTCGTTCAGCGTTGAAGCGATCTGCTTCATGAGAACTCCATTCAACCTCAAAAATTACTCATGCTTTCATTCCTAAACACTCATATATCAATTGCAACATGCTTATATGATCATATAACAATTATATGGACATTATACAGCCTCATTAACATACAATTCTATGAATTCAAGAATTTAAATTTCAAGACTACAACTCCATTTTTACAGAGAATGAAAATGGCAACAAGGAAAGAGGAGTTATACCTCTGCAATGTGAAAAGAACTTGCTCCAAATGAACTTCCAGGCTTTAGATTACTTGTATGCTCTCTACCTTACTACTTAGCAAATCTCAGCACTTGGAAAAATGGAATGAGAGCTCATACTTATATAACATCAAAGAACTAGACAAGAACATTCTCCCCTAAATCAAACTCATGTGTTAAAGGATTGCATGGGGGTTAACAAAGAGTTGTTTGATTGGTTGTTAGAACTCATCATGATCACCAGTCCCCCATGATCATGAGCTAGAGAGTTGGAAGAAAATGAAGAACATAGGCTAGCCTTTTTGGTTTACACGTGATTGAAGTTTGAGGTAAATGGGACACTCATTTTGAGACAACTTAAATGCTCAACATCCTAGCAACACTTAGACTATACATATGCACAACCCTTATTCTTATGTTATATTTTTAATACACATCTCAACCATATATTATAATTAAATATCACACTTAATAATTAAGGTTTCAATGTAGTAGATGAAATATGGAAATGTAATATACATATAATCCATGTACATTTTATCACACTGGTATACTTTAATAGTTCATGGTATATTATTCCCATACATGCCCACATACATATTGTCACATAGATAATATATTTATAACATATAGTTCCAATATATTTAGTCATAAAATGTCACACTACACTATATAGTATAGTTGTATTATTACTCCTATACACATAATCTGTCTCCATATAATATTATTATATTACTAACTTACTCATTTATGTGAAATAAATAAATTATGCACTTCCTTAATTAATTAACACCAATATTAATTAATCCAACTATTAATTAATATATTTATGGGTTTCCATAATCATTAGTCATCTTTATAATATATTGCAAATAATAGTAATCACAGATTATTAGTTAATTACTAAAAATTCAATCTTTTACCACAAAACAAGTTCAAGGATAAATTTTAAAGGTTTATAATTTAATTTATCTAGAAATCAATAATGTCCAAATTGTCCACATGATACTTCTTTGTGGAGTAAAATTCAAGAATGCTTCGAAGAATATTTCCATGAAAAGATACTGGATGAAGCACAAATATCAAGGATATTCCACTAATTTCATGGAGTATAGAAGCCAAAACTTTAACCAAATGAGTATAATAGAATATATGAAACTGCAAATGGATTTTCGCTTCGCCATGCGGTAATCCACGTAGATGCATCATTTCCACAATTTAATAAGGAATGAATATGAAGGATCATTCACCATGCATGTGGTAATCCACATGTATGCATTATTCCAATGAATAATAAAGAATGGAATAACGTAAGAATTCACCATGCATGTGATGAGACCGCACGCACATGTTATTCCAATGAGAATAATAAATAATGGAACCAAAATTCATGCGTAATCGTCTGCAAGCGGGATATTCCAACAAAATAATAAAGAATGGAATAACAAAAGAATTCACCATGCATGCGATAGAATCCCATGCATACGAGTTATTCCAACAAAATAATAAATAATGGAACGAATTAAATGCGTAATACGCAAGCGGCGATATTCCAACAGAATAATAAAGAATGGAATAACAGAAGAATTCATCATGCATTAGATAGACCGAACAGATAGGTTATTCCAACAGAATAATAAATAATGGAACCAAGTCATGCGTAATTCGCACAGACAGGATATTCCAACAGAATAATAAATAATGGAATAGCAGAAGAATTTTACCATGCATGCGGTACTTCGCATAGACAAGTTATTCCAACATAACAATAAATAATGGAATAACAGAAGCTCTCTTCATGAATACGAAAGAAATAATACCCCTTACTATAATAATAATATCCCTTACCACAATGATGATATCCCTTACCTTGGAAAGAAACTGGATACTAGAGTAGAGAGGTAGCAGACTTCTCTTCTTCTTTCTCTCTATATTTTCTCTCTATAAAAATTGTCTATAACTTTAGTGAATTGGTGAGAAATAAAGGAAGAATGAACTTCTATTTATAGGAAAATATAGTTTCGATAATTGCACGTTTTGGGGCTCAAAATATTACAGTATAATACCTTCCTTTTATTCATTTTTAATTTAGTCCTGCAAGTATTATCAAACTTGCACCACCTCCCCTAATAGTAAACAATGTGATTCAATAGTAAATCATGTGAATCAATAGTTCTAGACATGTGAAAATATGAATTACAGTATAGTAACTCCATCTATACCTCCATTTTTAACTTAGTCATGCAAGTATTATCAATCTTGCACTAACACCCCTAATAGTAAATGAATGTGAATCAATAGTACACACATGTGAATAAATAGTTATAATCATGTGAATTAATAGCAATTAATTGCTCATTTATCCGATTAATTACCCGATTGATCAGTATAACTTCCAGACATCAATTAATATCGAAATAAATGTCGATTTCCACTAACACAAATAATTCTAACACAATGGAACTATCAAATTCATCTTTAATCAACACAAACTTATTCATCATTAATATTATAACTCATAATATTTAACAACCAGGTCGTTCCCAAGAAAGAGGGGCTTTCCGATAAGGATTTCTCCTTATTGGCTCGCAATTAGATGACCAAACCTCTCCTTGACAGAACTTCTAGACATTGTAAATATTGCAATTTAATAATATGAATAACTTTGTCGTCTCAATTGTTTTAATAATATATCATATTATGCAGATGATACTATGACAATAATCGAATCAATAATATGAGAGATATGATGCAGCAATTACTGTAGCAATAATTGAGTATAACTGAGTGACTTCTCACGTAAGCATCAATAATCAATATCGTGTGCTACTATGCAACCACGCGTATTACTGTACTTTTACTATCGAGTAGTTCAACAGTTTTAACGGTAACATTTTCGCCGTTATTTTTTTAAAAAGATAATGCTGTCGTTTTCTAACTATGACAATACTTCCGTTGTGGGGTCCACCAATGATTATGCCGTCGTACGAATATTCCCTGTTAAAACAAATATTCCCCGACTAATAGAATATTATATAACGACTTACTTACTTTACAAAATTTGTAAATATTATCCACAACTTTAACATTATATCAAATTCACACCATAATATTCAAAAATATATTTCGAGAAAATTATTCTTTATTCATAAAAGTTGGGGTCTTACAACCTCCCCTTCTTATGAAATTTCGTCCTTGAAATTAGGGTACATACCTAATATATCAAAGAGATGAGGATATCTTGACTTCATCTCAGATTCTAACTCCCAGGTTATTTCTTCCACATCGTGGTTTCTCCACAAAACTTTGACTTGAGGTATAACCATGGAGCGTAGAATATGATCCTTCTTATCAAAGATTTTAACAGGTACCTCTTCATACGTTAAATCTTCCTCTATCTCGTCTGGTTCTAATTCAATAATGTGGTTCGGGTCTTTCACATATTTACATAACATAGATATGTGAAAAATGTTATGAACACCAGACATACTTGGTGGTAAGGCGAGTCTATAGGCCACAATTCCTACTCGATCGATGATTAAAAATGGGCCAATGAATCGAGGATTGAGCTTTCCTCTCTTTCCAAATCTCGTAACTCCTTTCCATGGAGCAACACGTAACAACAAATGATCTCCAATATTGAATTCCACGTCCTTTTGATGAAGATCAACATAACTCTTTTGTCGATCTTGTGAAGTTTTTATACGTTGTCGGATCGTTTGAATCTTTTTCGTAGTCATACGTACCAAATCAGGTCCCAACAACGTTGCTTCACCCACCTCATCCCAAAGATAATCTTGAAGAATGACACTTTCTTCCATCTGGCGCCTCAAATGGAGCCATGCCAATACTTGCTTGATAACTATTGTTGTAGGAAAACTCTACCAATGGTAAGAACTTGTCCCAACTTCCCTTGAAGTCAAGGACACAGAGTCTTAATAAATCTTCAAGAGTTTGAATAGTCCTTTTCGAATGCCCATCCGTTTGAGGATGATATGCCGAACTAAATCGTAAATCCGTGCATACAGCTCTTTGCAAACTAACCCAAAATCTTGAAGTGAATCTTGGGTCGCGATCAGAAACTATGGATACTGGCATACCATGCAATCTTAGAATCTCGTTTATGTACATACTAGCAAGACGTTCAAGTGTATAAGTTTCTCGTATCGGTAAGAAATGAGCAGACTTGGTCAATCTATCAACAATGACCCAAATCGCATCTATGCCTTGAGAAACCGTGGGAAGACCAGTAACGAAATTCATGGTATTGTGCTCCCACTTCCATTCTAGAATTTCAAGTGGTTGCAATGGACCTTTGCGTTGACAATAATGCACTCGTTCCTGCATATGATCTTCTACTCAATGCGTTAGCTACTACGTTCGCTTTTCCAGGATGGTATTGGATAGTGTGATCATAATCTTTCAACAACTCAAGCCATCGTCGTTGTCCCATGTTGAGTTCCTTTTGAGTGAAGAAATATTTGCGGCTTTTATAATCCGTATAGATCTCCACCTTCTCTCCATACAGGTAATGCCTCCAAATCTTAAGCGCAAAAACGACTGCTGCCAACTCTACATCATGAGTAGGATAATTCCTCTCATATTCTTTGAGTTGTCGTGAGGCATAGGCTATGACTTTCCCATGTTGTATGAGAACACATCCTAAACCTTTGCCTGAAGCATCACTGTAGATGACAAATCCCTCCAAGCCAGATGGTATTGTCAGAACAGGTGCTGAAATGAGTCTCCTCTTGAGTTCTTGAAAATTCTTTTCACATTCCTTGCTCCAACCGAATTTTGTATCTTTTCGTGTCAGTTGAGTTAATGGAGTAGCGATTCGAGAAAACCCTTCTACGAATCTCCGATAATAACCAGCTAAGCCGAGAAAGCTATGTACTTCGGTCACTGACTTTGGTTGCTCCCAGCTTTGAATTGCTTTAATCTTCGCTGGGTCAACAGATATTCCATGATTTGATATTACGTGCCCAAGGAATGCAACTTCCTCAAGCCTGAAATCGCATTTCTTTAACTTGGCATATAGCTTGTTTTCACAAAGCTTTTGGAGTATCAGCCTCAAGTGTTGCTTATGGTCTTCACGGGTTTTGGAGTATATGAGGATGTCATCAATAAAGACGACCATAAAGTGATCCAAATATTCCTTGAATACTAGGTTCATCATGTCCATGAAGGCAACATGAGCATTAGTCAATCTAAAAGATATGACTAGGAATTCATAATGCCCGTACCGAGTTCTAAAATTAGTCTTTGGAATGTCATCAGTTTTAATGTTCAACTGATGATATCCAGAACGAAGATCAATCTTTGAAAAGAATTTGGCGCCTTACAACTGGTCAAACAGTTCATCAATACGAGGCAATGGGTACCTATTTTTGATGGTGACATGATTCAACTCCCGATAATCAATACAAAGTCACATACTTCTATCTTTCTTCTTCACGAATAGAAAAGGAGCACCCCAAGGAGATGTACTAGGACGAATGAAACCTATGTCTAACAATTCCTGTAGTTGGATTTTTAACTCCTGAAGTTTAATAGGAGTCATTCGATATGGGGCTTTGGAAATGGGTTTTGTACTGGATTCAAGGTCGATACAAAATTGGATTTCATGCTCTGGGAGTAGGCCAGGAAGTTCTTCAAGGAATACGTCAGGAAATTTATTAATAATAAAAATATCATTCAAATCTGACGTATTTTTATTTAAATCTGTGACATGGGCTAAGAAAGCTTGACATCCGTTTTTCAATAAACGAATAGCTTTATGACTTGATATGACAGTGATTGACTTTAGTGGTTTGGTTGCTTGAATTCGTATAATAGGTTGGTTAGGAATATGAAAGCTAACAACCTTACAAAAACAATCGATTTTAGCATGATGAGTAGTTAACCAATAAATCCATCAAATGCAAGTATTTTCAAAGAAATAAGATCGACAGGTAACGTGCGGTTACCGATTTGAATCAAATAAGACTTATAAACAGTGGATGTGATGAAGGTTTTTCCTAACGGAGTTTCAACAGATAAGTTAAAGTCTAATTTCTCCGGAGTCAAATTTAAACGTTGAGCGCAAGTAGGAGAAATAAAAAAAATGGGTAGAACCGGTATCAAATAAAGTATAAACTTCGCTAGAGTTTATGATTAACTTACCCGTGATCACCTCGTTCGGATTTCTCGCTTTTTGGGATGTTACGACAAACGCTCTCCCTTGAACTACCGATTTTGTCTTGTCTGGGACACCCTTTGATGCCTCCATCCCAACTGGACTTGACTTTGGTGCACGACAAAATCTAGCTAGGTGACCTTCTTTTCCATAATTATAACACGCTTTGGACTGCATCACATAGTTTGGACTGATATGTCCCTCCCCTCAACATTTGTAATATACGATCGGCGGTCGTTCTCCTTCCTTAACAACAGGTGCTGGTGCTGACGTCTTTCCATCCTTATTGAATCTCCTCTTCTTGAAATGTCCACTCTTATTATCGTGGCCATGATTACCACCGAAGTGATTATTATTTCTGGCATGTTGATTCCCCCCACGTTTGTTGTCACTGCTTTGATGACTGCTACCACTAGTATTATTGACTTGTCGGTTACTCTCTCTTGGTTGGGTTGACTCATTATCGCGCTCCAATAACTGAGCCCTATTCACAACATCTGAATACAAACACAATTTGTGAGAAATTAGGTATTGACGTATCTCGAGTTTTAAACCTCTTAGAAACATCCGCGTCATTCTCTCCTCATCATCAACCAAGTGGGATGCAAACCGGGACAACTCGGCAAACTTAGCTTCGTACTACGCCACGGTCATATTGTTTTGCTCAAGCTTGATGAACTCTACCTCCTTCATGTGAAGAATACTTTCAGGAAAGTACTTGTCGTTGAACAGTTCTTGGAACTTCTCCCAAGACATCTTCGATCTGGCGGGTTGAGTACGCTTTCTGATTTCCCACCATGTCGCCTCCGCGCCACATAACATAAAGGTGGCAAAGGGAACCTTTTGCTCCTCGGAGCATCCCAAGACATCAAATATCTTGTTGATCTGCTTTATCCATGTCTCCGCCTTAAGTGGTTTTGGCTCTCCAAAAAGCTCCGGTGGTCCCAGCTCCTTGACCTGCTTAGCGGTGACCGTCCGAGAGTTGTCAGTGTTTCCACCTGCATTTTGGACAGGAGCCGCCCTCGTCTGATGTTGCATGAATTGCATAAAGCCTCTGAACGTCCCATCGTTCATCATTTGATCGTTGTTGTTTACCTGAGGATTATTGTCCTCCTATTGCACATTATCCTAGGTATTAATCTGTGGTGACTCCACGGTCTCATGTGCATCATTGCTTATCTCCACATTTTTGGATGCCATTTTCAAATACTGCCATAAAACAAGGGTTGATTGACATGTCACATATTATCCATATACTCTGACCAACCAATTAAATACCAAATAAACTTAGGTAGGTCATACTAGCAAAGGAATTCCCCGTCTCTCCCCTCCTAGTTCTCGTCTCACATCTCAGCCAAGGATCATATCCCTAAGCTTTGATACCAACTGTGACGCCCCCAAAATAGGTATATATCACCCATCTTGAGTCGCTAAATACATGGTACAAAATTCAAATACAACTTAATTATACAACAGTCGTGTAAAATACGATAAAACATAATCTAAGAATTTTAATAAGAATATTGTTATCTAGACAATATCTACACTCAATGGAGTCCTGATTACATTTATTGTCACACTATTTAACAGAATAGTGAGGACTACTAATGCTATCATCTGGACCATCACTCCGTTCCCCGACTAGTCCCGGCTACGTTCTCATTTCCTGAAGAGAACAGTGAACGAAAGGGTGAGCTCAACTAGCCCAGAAAGAAATATTATGACTAAGATAATGTAGAATAAATTATCCTTAGCCTTCAACAGTATAACAACTGACAGAATATAATAGACAACAAGTTTTAGATCAACAACTGTAGCGGAATAAGCAATCCATTAGAAGAGTCAAGTAGAGCATAAATGTGAGAGCCCCAAATCTGGGTCCGAAATCACCACGGATTTGGTTCAATCATTCTACAACTATTTAGGGAAGATATAAACATGAATTGTTTATACAATACATTACACATTATTCCCCCAAGGTCGAGTAACCTTAACTTATACACAATTCAAAACTTATCTAACACATAATATTATTATCATACAACACTATTACAAATCTAATTGCGCACATTAACTTTAAGTTAGAACTGTCTTTAACCTTTCCTTGTATCCGAAACATTCGTCTTTATCTGTAATGGTTTATCATGATATAGCAAGGGTGAGCATGAAAGTTGTCCAGTAAGTTTAAATACAATTTAAGGATATATCATGGTTGAAAGAGTTTGAATAATAAGATGGCTATAATTCATCAATATAATTGAGAACTAGCACGAACAAACTTTTGACTGAACAAGTATTGAACATGAACAAATACATCTAGACCAACAGGTAATGAAGGTGATCAGCCTTTCATACCTGACTTATACATTCAATATGTACAGAGTACAATTATCCATGGCAATCAGCAATGATTAACCATAAACATATCTGAATGAAACAACTCTTAGTAGAGCTAAGTAAAACTTGCCTGAACCGTTGATTACCGCTACGCAATTTATATCGCTTTATCCGAAGACCTAATATTAGTAATATAGATCTCCAATAATTAGAATAATATCATCACACTATAATACTATTATATATATATATATATATACACACACACAGAGAATAACCCAAACACATAGCACATAACCCTATCAGTCTAAACAACACATAAAACTTAGCATCAAGTTAGACTATTTAAGTCTGAGTTGAACCCGACAAAATTCTAGCATCCCGACGGTCAAGTCGGACAATCATCGAGTTTAAGTTCAATTAAACTCTGCCTAAACACTAAACAATATCTTAGATAATCATATTATCAGTTAAAACAATTTTCATAGACTTGTAATAATTTTCAGATAATTAATATCATTTATCATAATTTTCAATCACTTATACCGTATTTAAATGAATTAAATACCACATAATTCCTTAATCATTAATATTTATTTAATATTAAATATTAATGAAAATCATAACATAATATTATAATATAATTATAATATCACAAAGTATTTTAATACTTTAAAATCATAATTATATAATTTTTAAATCATTAAATCCATTATCCGATAATTGATATTAATATTAAAATATTAATATTTTCATGACAAAATATCAAAAGTTATATTTTATAACTTCAAATATTTTTATAACACTTAAATCATTTTTATATGATTTTTAAATCATTAATTCTATTTTTCCATAATTTATTTAATATATTTATTAAATAAATTAATTACCATTAATAATAACTTATTAATGAAATTCATCACAAAATATTAAAAGTCATCAAAAATAACTTAAAATATTTTGTAACACCATAATATAATTTTTCATGATTTTTCACGAATTAAAACCATTTTAAATAATTTATTTAATATAATAATTAAATAAATAAATACCTTTTATATTCCAAAAATATTAAATATTTTTGAAATATACTCAAAATAAATAAAAACTATTTTTCAGGCTTTAAAATAATTTTTCATAATTTATTATGTATTTTTAATAATTTAAAACTATTTTTTTTCTATATATTTAATTAATTAATCTATTTTCTGAAATTAAGTGTCACTAAAGGGCCCTATAGCGACAGAACCATTGCTTTAGGTGTTCTTGAGCATGTTCATGAGCCTGCCCAGAAACACATGTCAGTGACCGAGGGGCTTGGTTTGACCATGATTAAAACAGTGTTCTTGATGTGTTCTAGGTTGTATAATGTGATAATGTTGTAGTACTAATGTATTACTACAACCCTAAACAAATTCCATGGTCAAAACTTGAACAACCTGCAAGATCTAAACTACAGAAACTCTTGTCAGACCTGTTCTTCATTTCTGGGTTTTCCAGAAATGAAGAACAGTTTCTAGGCCTTACTTTGAAGCCTCATAACTTGGAATCCATGTCTGCTTTGTGATATCTAATGGTTCCTACTTGTAGTCATGATGTCAGGCTACAATAATATATCAACAGGTTAACATAAAAACATTCAAATCATAAGATCCATGGCAGTCAAACTAGGGGTCAGAACATGGTTCTTGAATATCTGGGTTTCCCAAAAATCTTCATCCGGTCAGTTGGTCAACGGTAGTTTAACCATGAATTTCTACGATCCTGTTACAGATCTGGGTGATCTAAAGGTTTTAGTATGCACACCTCAATTCAGACTACAAGAATCAAACAACAACATAACCAAAACATCAAATACCGGCAAGATCTAGAGCTTAGAAAAACTTGTCAGAAACTTTTTGGAAAATCTGGGTTGCCTAGATTCCAGTTATTCATTTCGGTCAACGACCTTTGACTGCTTATACCATTCAATCTACACCTGATATAGACTTGATCTAAGTTCTAGATTTAAGTCCTTACAACATACTACCAGTATAAACTCTTAAAACACATAAACAATAAACAAGAAAGGATCTAGAGGCCCTGACATTAAGCTGTCAGACCTTAAATTTCTAGATTTCTAGATTTCAAGAAATGCTCATTTTGAGCACTTTGATGTTATGGATCTGGAATTTAACATCCCAGATCAATTAAAGACACCTTAATACACAACTTTAACAAATCAACAACAACATTTAACATCAAATCATCAGATTTCTAAGTTAGGGTTTATATACCTTTAAAACTTAGATTTTTGAATTCTGATCCATGAATCTGATCTTGTTAAGCTAAGAGATGATATTATCTTAGCTTCTCACTCCTTTTCACTCTCATACCCGAATTTTAGAGAGAGAGGATGGCTTGGGAGAAAATGAGAGTAAAGTAGCCCTTTTCTCTCTCTTTAATTCCAATAAATGACATGATCCAATGAACCAAGAAGTTGCTAGGTGTTCAACATTGGCTGATTCAAGGTGTGTGGTTGTAACTCAATAGATGTGGCTTCATTTGTGACCATAACTCTTTTTTTAACATAAAAGTTAAAGAAGGGTATTTTGGTCTTTTTGCACATAATTTTTATTCTAAAATTGTCATTTGTTGCAAACCCTTAGGGTTTAACCCTTAGAGTTAAAACCTAAGCTTTCCATAATTCACATTTTAGGATTTCTAAATTAGGGTTTTCAAAAATGAAAATTAACATTTTTAAATTATAATTAGAGTTTCCTAATTACAGTATACTTTCCTAATCACATAAGGGCTAACACAAATTAGGATTAATATTTCTTAATTAAGATTGCTAGTTTAGCAATTAAATCCATAATTGTACATTAGGGTTCCTGACAAAATAATTATGGTTTAAAAATTTGAAAATAGAGTTTGCTAATTAATTAAGCTTTACCCTAATTACTATATAATTAAATACACTTACGCAATATAATCATCCTTTAAGTTCCCAGATTAGGGTTTCAAATACCCGAAATTTGAAATTAGAGTTTCCAGATTTGATATTAGGCTTTCTAATAAGCAATTAGGGTTTCAAGTAATTCGTTAGGGTTTTCCCTAATAAATTATAATTAATGACGTTAAACCTTATACATAGCATTTAAATTCCAGAATTAGGGTTTTAATTTCTGAATTAGGGTTTCGGATTCCTAGAACTGAAATTAGGGTTTTAGAACCGATTTCTAGGGTTTCTTATCAGACGTTAGGGTTTTCTAACTGAACTTTGACGTTCTCAATAATATTAGGGTTTGACTTTGATAAGATTTATCTGGTCAACCCTTGACCCTTAACCACATATTGTGCACACATAATACCATATTCACATAACATAAACACATATACACTTAATCCTAAATAATTCACCTAAATCCTTCATAGAATTTTGAAATCCTCAAAATTCCTTCCTAAAAATATCAAACGCATACTCTTATTTGCTGTCTAGGTCTATTATTTAACCTTAAATCAATCATTTAAGTTTTACTAAATTGTCTAATTTCTCGGGTTGTCACATTCACCCCTTCTTCTAAGAATTTCGTCCCCGAAATTCACCTTACACCATACACCGTACACCATACAGCTTACACCATTCACACATATCATCACATGCTACCCAATACACCACTCACAAGAGTAAAAATTTTCAAATTGTGCTGAGGAGTCATATAGACTATTTGTCTGTAATTTTCGCAAAGGTTTTATGGAAATTAATCCGCAAACCGTCATTACTTACGGACACAAAGAGTGATTAGCCCGATATGCCCTGTACTGATCAAGTACTGCTGGTCGGAATAATTTGTTCCTCTTATCCGCCTTAGGCGCACAAAATTTCTTACCTCAGTCTTGTTGGAGGCACAAAATTTTGTCACAATTTGTTAATTAATAATTACGAAATTCATAATCGTCACTAAAACTTTTGTTTTTGTGACGACCTTTAATTTTGTTACTATTAATCATTTATATCGTCACTAATTTACACATTTGATGACGATTAAGAAAATTTCGTCACAAGTTATTTTGGAGGTAGAATTTCGCACCAAAATTTTGGAGGGAAACCTTTTAGTGACATTTTGTAATAATTGATGACAATATTTATTGTCACTAAATATTTCTTTCGATGACAACATAATAGTTTGTCATTAATTATTTGTAAAATTTAGTGACAATGTGCTTTCGTCACTAATGTTCACATTTAGTGACGCCAAATACAAATTCATCACAATTTTATTTGGAGGCAAAATTATTTTTGGAGGGAAATTTTTTAAAGATGGAAAACTAATAATTTATGACAATTTTTATTGTCATAAATACCAATTTTATATGACGAGAAAATAGTTTGTCACTAATTAGATGAGTGGATAAGTGACAAAAATGGTTTGTCATAAATTCTTATATTTAGTGACAAAGTACGTAATATCGTCACAATCTTATTTGGAGGCAAAATTTTTCTGAAAAATTTTGGAGTGAAATTTTTTAAAGAAGAAAAATTAATAATTTATGACAATTTGTATTGTCATAAATACCAATTTTATATGACGAGATAATAGTTCGCCACTAATTAGATGAGTGGATAAGTGACAAAAATGGTTTGTCATAAATTCTTATATTTAGTGACAAAGTACGTAATATCCTCACAATCTTATTTGGAGGCAAAATTTTTCTGAAAAATTTTGGAGTGAAATTTTTTAAAGAAAAAATAATAATAATTTATGACAATTTGTATTGTCATAAATACCAATTTTATATGACGAGATAATAGTTCGCCACTAATTAGATGAGTGGATAAGTGACAAAAATGGTTCATCATAAATTCTTATATTTAGTGACAAAGTACGTAATATCGTCATAATTTTATTTGGAGGCAAAAAAATTTAAGAAATTTTGGAGGCAAATTTTGTAAAGACGAAAAATTAATAAATTATGACAATTTTTATTGTCACAAATACCAATTTTATGTGACGAGATAATAATGTGTCACTAATTAGATGAGTGGATAAGTGACAACACTGGTTCGTCATAAATTCTTTTATTTAGTGACAAAGTATGCAATGACGTCACATTTTTATATGGAGGCAAAAAATTTTCCAAATAAACTTGTATCCAAGCGACGTCACCGGTCTTTCTTTTATCATTCGCAGCCTCCATTTAGTCAAAAACTGACCAACCGCATCGATTAAGTCCCATTAATGGTTACGACGTAGACGCTTCCTCTTCTATTAATCCCACTACAAAAAAATGGACATTTGACAACGATTTATCGAAAAAAAAATAAACATTGTTGCCCAAAATGCATATTTAGCAACAAAAAAATTTCATTCGTTTCATTTTTTGAAAGGCTTTTATTTTTCATAACAAAATTCATAAGTTGTTACAAAATTTCGTTGCCAATTTGTTAGTGGGAAAAAAATAATTTTTGCATATTTAATTTTTTTTTAGATGTTATTTCTCCTCTTCTTGGACAAAAATTATTTTTTTTTATATATTTAAGTATCCTAATATGGGCTACATTCATTGTCAATAATTTTTTTTCGTTGCGTATTTTGTATAATTTTTTGCAACGACTAGTAAATTGTTGCCCAAAATTAAGATAAACCCAATAAGCATGTTTCGACCTTTTTTTCCAAAAGGCATCATTTTTCATTTCAAAATTATTATTTATTTGGACGCAAACTTATACAGTGAAATGTTTCACTTCCTCTGTCTCAAAATAAGTGTCCAGTTTTAATTTTTTGGTCAAATTTATAATTTTTGAAATTAAAATTGAGCACATATAGATATATTTTCTAATTTTAAAAAATTAAAGTTTGTAGTAAATTGAATGTAATTTATAATGACCATATTCTCTCATTTATAATTTTTTAAAAAAGTAATAAATTTCTAAAATAATTTATATGAATTTTTTCTTGTAACTCATTTTTTACATATATAAGTTTTGACAAGGGCTGAGCAAATAAGTTTTTTACATATACAACCATTGGTGGACAAGGTGCTCGACGAAATGACTTAGAGAGATTGGCGTATTTTCAGGGAAGATTTTAATATTACACCACAAGAAATTGGGACTCTTGCGAAGGAAAATTTGTGAATGAATTATTTCCTTCATAAATAAGTCTTTTTTATGAAGGATTAGTGAAGTAAAAAAATTGTGTGACAAAAATCAATTAGCGAAAGAAATTTCTTTCCCAAATTAATTTTTTTCCTTCACAAATTTAAGATAGTAAAATAATAATTGGCGCCTATTTTTTGTTAAAAAATTGTGAAGAAAATTTTATTGGCAATATGTAATTATCGATAATTATTTTGTAAGAAAAAATTCTTCATTACTTTGTTGAAGTAAATCTCAGAAAATCAACAGTCAAGGATATTTCCTTCACGAATCTTAAAAAAAATCATTCGCTAATTTCTTTTTCCCTTTCATATTTCCTCCGCCATTTCTTTTCTGCGACATCTTCATCTCCCCATTTTCTTTTTCTTTGTTCGACATCTAGACACCTCTGTGTTCCTCCTCCCGCTTCCCCACCCCATTTTCAACTTTCCCCATTTTGGCGGCTACAACACGCTGGTAGGCGGTGGTTTTTCAGAGACGACGACATACGAGAGCTTAGCTTGGGTTGGAGGAGAGGAGGGGTGTGGGTACTACGTCGAGTGCACAGTTGTTGTTGTCAATGGACAACTCCCTCTTCTTCTTTATATACTTCTTCTCTTCTACCTCTCTTCTCCTTCTCTTACTTCAATCTCTCATCCATCTTCCCTTTCTTTCTGATTTCCTCAAATTGTAAGGTTAGGGTTTGGTTTTACCCCAAATTTTATTTTTTTTAGTTTTATAATATTTTTAAAACTTATTTTTTTTTTATAATGTGGCTGCCCTCGATCCATAGCTTCTTGCGTGGTCGCTTTGATTTTCCCAAATTGCAGCTCCTTGTGTGGTTAGCCTCTTCCTTGTCTTGCAATATATTTTCCCAAATCTGCTTCGGTTCTACTTCCGGACTTTATTCCGCTACTTCTTCCTCTGCTCCTCCTACTGCTGCTAGACCCAAGGTTCCTCAATCCTCCAAAAAGGTATTTTGTCCATCTCTCCATCTCTTGTATATTTTGTACTAGCTATACATATATATATATATATATGTGTGTGTGTGTGTGTGTGTGTGGGTGTGGTCACAACATTGTTCAAATTACTTTTCAAAGCTGAACAATTGACGATAAATTAGACATATGAAGGAAATAGAGACTTGACCCCACTAAAATGATAAACTTTATGTTTAAAATGGAATGAAACAATTGTGGGATTAGTTACCATGATTTTTTTTGCACCTAAGTTAGTTACTTGAGAATAAGGTGCCAACAAATATCTTTGTAGGATTTCTAGTATCTATTTGTGTACAAAGCTGACATTTGCAATATGATTTCCAATAAACAACTTTTTCATGAGAATTTGAGTATATATGTAACCAATCTTAATTAAGATAATTTCACGTGAAGAAGGTCTCTTTAAAATTTCATGTTTTTTTATGATTATGAAGTATATGGTATTTACAACTTTAGAGGAGATTATTGATGTACCGCCACCCTAGCTTGCTTATAGGTGGAGGAGCTTATCTGAAATCTTGTGGATGAAGCAACTTTTTTTGTATTGTGGGAAAAGTCGCTTTAGGAAAAATCTGCTATTGTTTGAAACCAAATGAGCAGGACTTGCTTACAATTTCTCCTTTTACAATATAACGTTATCTATCTCGTGTAGAGATTTGACCATTCTGCATTCTTGCATTTGAAATCGAGCACGCATTTTACCTTCCCTCCGCCCTTTTTACGGCGTGCCTTCATTTTTTACAGAGTCATTTCTTTGGAAGCTCTCATGAAGTGGATCTGTTTGGACAAAGTCTAGTTGGCGACCTCTTGGATGTGCTCAGTATCTGCTCCCACAAAAAAATCCTCTTTGTGAATACCACTTCATCGACGTTGATTTGTTTGCCGATGCAACTTTTGTATCGGCATCATCCAACGCAGTGAAGCGAGGGGTAAATTTTGAGACCCAGATCATGTTTTTTTCTTGTGTAATAGTATTACCATATAAATTGTAACTTAGTGAGATATGTTGAGTGGCTCTTTTCCTCTATATGACTCTGGAGCTTGTTGTTTGTTGTATTGAGCACTTATTGCATTCAGATTCACATTCATTCATTCAATTCAAATTCAAATTCAAATGGGCGGATGCGTGGCTAGGGAGAAAGATACTCGAACTTTCCCTTACGATAGTTTTGTTTTGTTTTGTTTTGTTTACTAGATGTGATTTCTAAAATGTTTGGATCTCATGCTATATTTTTTTCTCTGTGGCTTGGCGCAAAGGGATAGTTAGGAATGACATCAGGAGTCCGCAAAGTTCTTGAAAATAGAGAAAGTACTTTCATTGTTATTTTCCTATGTCTTTCTTCTTCTTTTTTGCTATGTTTCTCTATTACATGCAATTTTTAAGCTAATGTATTGTTAATTATAGGTTTCCCATAGGACCCATACTTGCTAATTTACTATTGGTTAGGAAGCTGTAATTGCATAATTTTTTCATATCTTAAGGAATTATTGAACTAACAACTGTTGAGTAGGAAGTCTGGAAATAAAATTTGGATTTGTGAGCTTTATTTAAGGAGAATAGTCTTGTAAAAAGTACCATACCTTGTGGGCGAGGATTGTTTGCAAGGTGAGGAAACTCACACAACTGTCTAGGTCTTGACTAGTAAACAAGAAATGTCTGGGTTATACATGGTTCAAAAGTACAGTAACAACCTCCATGCAGTCTAGTTTTTGTTGGTGTTAGACTAATTAGAGGATTTATACTGATGCAATAGTCAGAGCCTAGAGGGCTTTAAAGTATCTGTAAATATTTTAGATAAATGTTGAACAATAAGAATAAGAACAACTCTATTACATATACTCTCCTGATATAGATATATCCTGAACTTGACTAGCGGAATGTTTGTAAGTACTTTATCCCATACAAATATGCATAAATGTGTCGCTCACAATAAAAAAATGTATTGAACTTGCGTAGTAGCGGTTGATATAGCAAATTGTTGGTACCATTCTCTATCAGCTTCAGCTTTTAGAGCAATTGGTTACTTAATAGTAGATTGGTTATGCTATTAGGCAGTGGCTTGCTCATTCTTTCTTGGTAACTTTGTTCTGCAATAACTAGTTATATCATGGTCATCTGTCCAGGCCAATATCAATCTATTTGCACCCGCCTCTTCTTCCGTAGTTTCTTCAACAATAGATTTTTTGTTGCTCCTGATCCAGTGACAACCAAAGCAAATGAGCCATTTGCCTCGCAAATGAGCCATTGAAGCTTATAGCCATTGAAGCTTATAGCTGTTGTGTTCCACATTTTAAAGCTTCGAAATCTATTTTTAACTTAATTTGTCAAGGTAGAATTGATTGGTTATGCTGCTAGTGTTGATGAACTCTTCCTAATTTATGAATATGCGTAAAAGGGTTCTTTGAGAAGCCACTTGCATGATCCTCAGAACAAGGGTAAGTTCCAAGGTTATGTATTGTCAACAAGTATTTGTTTTACGTGATTAAGTTGCTATCTGAGTTTAGAAAAGTAGTCATTTCGGATCAAACAAAAACGCAAAATAAGCATTCATAAAGTTGTGATTAAAAATTCTTTAACACATTTTTTAACGTACTCGTATAAAATAGAGAAATTTATACTTGGTGCAGCAACCGCTATGGTTTTTATTCTATGGTTCTCATTTACCATAAATGTTTTTCAATGTACCTGAGATAGCAGTTTTAAGCATGATGGACTCTTAATTTTGGACTTTCTTTCTCTAGTAAACGTAAGCCAAGAAATCATGTCATCCAGATTATATCTTTAAAATTAGTTATCTTAGGTCCAAATTTTTATTTTATTTTTTTATTTTTTTATTTTTTTATTTTTTCAATATGAGAAGAAGATGGAAACTATCATGTCACAGACAATTAGTTTGTGTAAGAAATCAACAATCAAGTATTTTTTTCAAAAAAAATTATTGGGTTTATAGCTCATGAAAGGTGTCAAGTATCAAAGCTTGAGTATCTTTACATTTATATAATACATTTATGTAGGGTCGAAAGGCATTCAACATGAGTGGCCAGATGTGACCAATTTTTTGAGTTTAATTTGCTTTACTATTCCGACTTGGTGCATCGTTGTAGCTATCTGTTGCACCATTATTGTCAAATCAACACTATGCATAGTTTAAAGGCTTGTTTTGGGGATATTTTCTATTTAAGTTTCTTAGAATAGTGTGTACTCTTCTCTTTATAATACCTGTATGTTACTGTTGTCAAGTGTGCGTGCAAAAAATTTGGTGTTAAGACATCATAATATCTGATGTTTTAGCCATGTGAATTTTAGTCAGAATATCTGAATATGCAAATAATTAAATCCACTAACCATATGAAATTCTAAGTGTCTGGGGACTTTTTGTACAATCATGGCCGATGTTTTACAGCCAAGGAAATAAGAAAATTGGTAATGGAAGCACCCAAGTTGTGAAATTAATTTTTATTCCTCCCATTTTCCTCGTATGTTGATAGGTTTTGGACGTAGTGATATGTGGAGTTTAAAGTGTGCCCATGTAGTCCAACTAGGACATTTAACCTTTTGACGCCATGTAAGCTTTATAATCATGGGTTTGCATATCTTCTACTAGTCAACAGCTGAGTGTGTTAGTTTGGAGAATCTCCATGGTGGTTCATTTGGGTAGCTTGAAGGTCATGTGAATGCATTCTCACTACTTTATGGTATCGTTATAAAGTTTAAAATCTCTAGGATTGTATAAAGCAATGGGTGAACATTCCAAATCTTTTGTTGATTTTCTCGGATTTTCTCATATGGAGAGAACAGTTTGTAGATTAAATTATGGTTTTAGTTTCTCAAATTCTGGGGCATTGGAATTAAACTCTACATCTCTATTTACCGTGACAGGTGGATTGGCTAACTGAAAAGATGTGTGACAATAACTTTACAGTCTCATCAATGCATGGAGACATGTCTCAAAAGGAGCGAGATGCAATAATGGTGGAGTTTCGGATGGCTCAACTTGGGTTCTGATCACAACAAATGTTTGGGCTAGGTGGGTGGATGTTCAACAGGCAAGCCATTTTGCTCATTTTTTTGTTATTCGTCAAGTTCTAATAATTTAAGAAATCCACATACCAATGAGGGTGAAAGGATTGATAAAATGATTTGTTTGAAGAAGATGATGGTGTTAATGACATGTTATTTGATGGGTTTCTTCTTATTAACTTTTTTAGGTAGCATTCAGGTGAGAGTTCTAACTTTTTTTATCTTCCAAGTTTGTTTAAGGAAACAAATGATGTTTGGTGACACTGCTTAAGGGGTTTCCACTCTAAGATAAACTTACCCAAAATTGTTATAGAAACTTACTGGAGTCACTTTGTAGGACCTACCAGGCATCTCTCTTTCTTCAAAATCGAAAATTTAAAATCTAAATCCAACAATAAATTTCTCATGTATGTCTTGGGGAAGCAATGACTTATTTATGTGATATTTACCCCTATTGATGTAGATCTTAAATTTATGGTTAATAGTTTTAGTTCTCCCAATGGACGTATATTCTGGATCAAGGACTCCTAATTGGGACAAAGAGAATCTTCCTCATTGATCCGTTGTAGATCTAAGAGTAGGATAAATATAATTAATAAGACGTTGAAAATGTCTATAATTTTTGTTAAATGCACGTCTGAAGATGTGAATAATTTTGGCAAGAACAATAGGGTAAAATATTACTTTAAAAATAGTACATATAACTTGTAGTTCTTTGTAGATGCGCTTTCTCTGGACCTTCTTATACCAAAGTCGTTCTTATGGATTTTATTTGTCTAGATATTTTGGTTCCATTGGACAACTATATATCCGTAAGTACAATGCATTTCCTCACATCAAGGAACCGACTACCAAAGAAAGTCTTTGGAATGTGATTCCATCTGTGAGTTGCCTTTTGCCTAAAATTCTTATTATGTAATTCCTGCTAATTTTATCAAGTTTCATTTTCTTTATGTTTTTTTTTTGTTCTCATGTAGATCATGGGAGATAAAAATTTGGTGGACAATGATATTGAGCCTGCACCTAAGCTCATTGAAGTGGTATTCCAGAACTGCAGGGGACAGGTGGATCACTGGGTTGAACCATATATTAGAATCACAGTTGAGCGGTTGCATCTAACTAAGAGACCATATTTGAAATGCCTTTTAATGCAAGTGGTAAGAAACTCAAAGTCTGACACCCCCCCCCCAACCTCGAATTCACGTCACGAAGCCTTATACCTTTGGCATTCCATGATTATTGGGCTGATGTGCGCTTAATTTTCGTGAAAATAGAGATAATGTTAGAAATAATACTCAAAAAGTTCATTTCCATTCTCTTATCCTATTTTCTCAGTGTCCAAAGGCTTAACTGTAAAGTTCTTCCTCGCTCATGGCCCTGCCTTTGTATTCCACTTCAAGTTTCTCGTCATTTTGGTCTCCCCATTGAACACCGTTCACGTATCTCTATACATGGTTCACGGATATTATTGGGGTGTTATATCAATGTTACACGAGACTACTATGAAATGGAAAAACCGAAATATACGTTTACTTGTGGATGTTCAATGTTTATGCCTTTCTGTCTGGAAATGATTCTTTATCTAAGCAGGTGCAGTGTGCATATATTGAATTTATTCATTAGTTAAAAGCTTTGTAAGCAACAGCAGCATTCAGGCAAAACAAATTCTTCTTTTTTGGTATTCAATTAGTGACAGAGAAAAATGTGTCATAGAAAGTAACTCTTTGGTGACAAACTATATCGTTACTATTATATATTCAGTTAGTCACAACTAATTTTGTCACTATTAATAACTCTATCTGTGACTAGATGCATCGTCACCATAAGCATTCAATTAGTGACATTGAAAAATGTGTCCCAAAAAGTAGCTCTTTGGTGACAAATTATTTTGTAATATTATTTAAAATATGAAATGACAATGACATAATTGTCATGTTAAATATATTATTAGGTGACGAATTGTTCTGTTGTCATTTATTTTTTTTATTTTGGTGACGATAAACACAATAACATGACGAAAAGAATAATCATAAATATGACAATATTGTCGTCATTAAAATTAGATGATTTAAATAGAGTAACATATTTTCGTCACTAAAACAATATTATTTAATGACGAAAAATGATTTTTTGTCATTAAATGCACCAAGTTTTGATGACGAAACATAATATAGAGTGACAAAAGTTTCATTCAAATAGTGACGCTATTAACGTCACTAAAAGTAATTAATTATAGTGACAATGGTGTAGATCGTCACCATAAGTTAAAACATTTAGTGATTTACATCAAATAGTGTCAAATAAACCTAATACCACGCTTTCATACGGTGATGGTCTCTCGCGTGCGATTAACAATCGTCACCAAATGTTTTAGTGACAAAAAAAATGAATTTTATGTGATAAATTTTAGCGTCATTTTTGTGTAATTTATATATATATATATATACACACAGAATAACCCAAACACATAGCACATAACCCTATTAGACTATACAACACATAAAACTTAGCATCAAGTCAGACTATTTAAGTCTGAGTTGAACCCGACAAAATTCTAGCATCCCGACGGTCAAGTCGGACAATCATCAAGTTTAAGTTCAATTAAACTCTGCCTAAACACTAAACAATATCTTAGATAATCATATTATCAGTCAAAAAAAATTTCATAGACTTGTAATAATTTTCAGATAATTAATATCATGTATCATAATTTTCAATCACTTATACCGTATTTAAATGAATTAAATACCACATAATTCCTTAATCATTAATATTTATTTAATATTAAATATTAATGAAACACATGTCAGTGTTTCATGAGCCTGCCCAGAAACACATGTCAGTGACCGAGGGGCTTGGTTTGACCATGATTAAAACAGTGTTCTTGATGTGTTCTGGGTTGTATAATGTGATAATGTTGTAGTACTAATGTAGTACCACAACCCTAAACAAATTCCATGGTCAAAACTTGAACAACCTGCAAGATCTAAACTACAGAAACTCTTGTCAGACCTGTTCTTCATTTCTGTGTTTTCCAGAAATGAAGAACAGTTTTTAGGCCTTACTTTGAATCCTCATAACTTGGAATCTGTGTCTGCTTTGTGAAATCTAATGGTTCCTACTTGTAGTCATGATGTCAAGCTACAATAATATATCAACAGGTTAACATAAAAACATTCAAATCATAAGATCCATGACAGTCAAACTAGGGGTCAGAACACGGTTCTTGAATATCTGGGTTTCCCAGAAATCTTCATCCGGTCAGTTGGTCAACGGTAGTTTGACCATGAATTTTTACGATCTTGTTACAGATCTGGTTGATCTAAAGGTTTTAGTATGCACACCTCATGTCAGACTACAAGAATCAAACAACAGCATAACCAAAACATCAAATACCGGCAAGATCTAGAGCTTAGAAAAACTTGTCAGAAACTTTTTGGAAAATCTGGGTTGCCCAGATTCCAGTTATTCATTTCGGTCAACGACCTTTGACTGCTTATACCATTCGATTTACACCTGATATAGACATGATTCAAGTTCTAGATTTAAGTCCTTATAACATACTACCAGTATAAACTCTTAAAACACATAAACAATGAACAAGAAAAGATATAGAGGCCCTGACATTAGGCTGTCAGGCCTTAAATTTCTAGATTTCTAGATTTCTAGAAATGCTCATTTCGAGCACTTTGATGTTATGGACACCTTAATACACAACTTTAACAAATCAACAATAACATTTAACATCAAATCATCAGATTTCTAAGTTAGGGTTTTTATACCTTTAAAACTTTGATTTTTGAATTCTGATCCATGAATCTGTTCTTGTTAAGCTAAGAGATGATATTATCTTAGCTTCTCACTCCTTTTCACTCTCATACCCGAATTTTAGAGAGAGAGGATGGCTTGGGAGAAAATGAGAGTAAAGTGGCCCTTTTCTCTCTCTTTAATTCCAATAAATGGCATGATCCAATGAACCAAGAAGTTGCTAGGTGTTCAACATTGGCTGATTCAAGGTGTGTGGTTGTAACTCAAGAGATGTGGCTTCATTTGTGATCATAACTCTTTTTTTTAACATAAAAGTTAAGGGAGAGTATTTTGGTCTTTTTGCACACAATTTTTATTCTAAAATTATCATTTGTTACAAACCCTTAGGGTTTAACCCTTTGGGTTTGACCCTTAGGGTTTAACCCTTAGGGTTAAAACCTAAGCTTTCCATAATTCACATTTTAGGATTTCTAAATTAGGGTTTTCAAAAATGAAAATTAACATTTTTAAATTATAATTAGAGTTTCATAATTACAGTATACTTTCCTAATCACATAAGGGCTAACACAAATTAGGATTAATATTTCTTAATTAAGATTACTAGTTTAGCAATTAAATCCATAATTGTACATTAGGGTTCTTGACAGAATAATTATGGTTTAAAAATTTGAAAATAGGGTTTGCTAATTAATTAAGCTTTACCCAAATTACTATATAATTAATAACACTTAAGCAATATAATCATCCTTTACGTTCCCAGATTAGGGTTTCAAATACCCGAAATTTGAAATTAGAGTTCCCAGATTTGATATTAGGCTTTCTAATAAGCAATTAGGGTTTCAAGTAATTCGTTAGGGTTTTCCCTAACAAATTATAATTAATGACGTTAAACCTTATACAGAACATTTAAATTCCAAAATTAGGGTTTTAAATTCTGAATTAGGGTTTCGGATTTCCGAAACTAAAATTAGGGTTTCAGAACCAATTTCTAGGGTTTCTTATCAAACGTTAGGGTTTTCTAACTGAACGTTAACATTGTCAATAATATTAGGGTTTGACTCTGATAAGATTTATTTGGTCAACCCTTGACCCTTAACTACATACTGTGCACACATAATACCATATTCACAGAACATAAACACATATACACTTAATCCTGAATAATTCACCTAAATCCTTCATAGAATTTTGAAATCCTCAAAATTCCTTCCTAAAAATATCAAATGCATACACTTATTTTCTGTCTAGGTCTATTATTTGACCTCAAATCAATCATTTAAGATTTTACTAAATTGTCTAATTTCTCGGGTTATCACATTCACCTGTTCTTCTAAGAATTTCGTCTCTGAAATTCACCTTACACCATACAGCTTACACCATTCACACATATCATCACATGCAACCCAATACACCACTCACAAGAGTAAAAATTTTCAAATTGTCTTTGAAGAGTCATATAGACTATTTTTTCATTTTCGCAAAGGTTTTATGGAAATTCATCCAAAACCGTCAAATCTTACTTAAGACACAAAGAGGGTGATTAGCCCGATATGCCTTGTCTTGATCAAAGATCTTGGTATTATAATTTGTTCTCATCCTTATCCGCTTTAGGCACAAAAAATTTTTACCTCGGTCTTGTTTGATTACGCACCAAAACAATTTGGTTCGGTAAATTTCTTTTAATGAACACTTAGAGTTTTCATAAACGTTAGTCTAGCTGAATCGAATAGCGTAGACTCATATCTATAATTCAATTCAATCGAATTATTTAGGTGTAGCCAATCCCTGTTGGCAAATTAAAATTTTGAAAACATTTTTGAGAATGACGTCATGATGTTGTACTGTATTAATAGTCCGTTTGAGGATACCGTCATTGTATGACTTCGTCATAACACATCATATAATAGTGGAATAACGATTTTAGATCAAATTCACACTAAGTATTCCTGTATTTACAACTCCATCACCTTTTTATCATCTCTGCACCAGGTTACATGGTACATGAGTGATAAATAAAATAACTTTTGATACTTCAAATCATTTGCGTCTAGCCAAAATAAGTTGCATAGACTATACTTTAAACCGTTTCAAAAATGATTACGAGTCTACATTTTTTTTAAAAGCACAAAGTGCGTATTTAGCTTGATGTCAAAATTTCGAAGTCTAGCATAGCTAGGAGTTTTGGAAAACTTATGTCTCCACCAAAAATCATTTGCTTAACAATCTATCTGTTCCTATTATCCTCAATACTCTATTCACACACAACTATACCTAGTTCGTCAAACCACACTTATGAGTTCATAAACTTGCCATAATCATATGAGTTTAAGAACTTTTCCTAGTCAGACCTTTGGCGTCCATTCGCTGAGGGGTTCATAAACATTTCATATAACTATGAGTCAAGAATGTCACATAAGTATGAGTTTTAAGAACTCGTACTTAACCTTATATCCTCTACCTATGACCTATCAACCTATTATACACATGAGAAAGGAATCACCCTCTTAACATGCATATAGCAAATAGCGCGACATAAACATTTCATAATCCCTTCCTAATCTTAACTCCCTTCTCAATACGAATTTTTATTCAATTCGTATTCATAATCCTTTCCTGAATCTGTACTAATTCATAGTACAACTTACACACAACAATCTTGCTGTAAATCTTTTCAATCATTCGCTTGATCCTTCTCCATAGTATAACCTTATCAGATCACGGGGTGATCTCATTGTATATGTTACGATTTAATTCTATGGTCGTTTTATTTTACGATCTCCTATCCCAGTAGTTTCAGTCTTTTAAACTCGATCTATTCACCAATACTGTTTAACTTTATTATCAGAGTCAGGGAACTCTGTGTCTTAACAACTCACCGAGATTCGTCTTTGAATCTTACCGATCAACTTACTCTATATGAGTTAAGATATTATCCTAGTCACTGTAGTTATTGGTCTAAGGTATTCCTACCTAAGCTTCATAACCAACAGCTTTGATACCAACTGTGAGAGCCCCAAATCCGGGTCTGAAATCACCGCGGATTCGGTTCAATCATTCTACAACTATTTACGGAAGATATAAACACAAATTGTTTATACAATACATTACACACTATTCCCCCAAGGTCGAGTAACCTTAACTTATACACAATTCAAAACTTATCTAACAAATAACATTATTATCATACAACACTATTACAAATCTAATCGCGCACATTAACTTTAAGCTGGAACTGTCTTTAATCTTTCCTTGTATCCGAAACATTCGTCTATATGTGCAATGGTTTATCATGATATAGCAAGGGTGACCATGAAAGTTTCCCAGCAAGTTTAAATACAATTTAAGGATATATCATGGTTGAAAGAGTCTGAATAATAAGCTGGCTATAATTCATCAATATAATTGAGAACTAGCACGAACAAACTTTTGTTTGAACAAGTATTGAACATGAACAAATACATCTGGACCAACTGGTAATGAAGGTGATCAGCCTTTCATACCTGACTTATACATGCAATATGTACAAAGTACAATTATATTATCCATGGCAATCAGCAATGATTAACCATAAGCATATCTGAATGAAACAACTCTTAGTAGAGCTAAGTAAAACTTGCCTGAACCGTTGATTACCGTTACGCAATTTATATCGCTTTATCCGAAGACCTAATATTAGTAATATAGATCTCCAATAATTAGAATAATATCATCACACTATAATACTATTATATATATATATATACAGAATAACCCAAACACATAGCACATAACCCTATCAGTCTATACAACACATAAAACTTAGCATCAAGTCAGACTATTTAAGTCTGAGTTGAACCCGACAAAATTCTAGCATCCTGACAGTCAAGTCGGACAATCATCGAGTTTAAGTTCAATTAAACTCTGCCTAAACACTAAACAATATCTTAGATAATCATATTATCAGTCAAAATAATTTTCATAGACTTGTAATAATTTTCAGATAATTAATATCATTTATCATAATTTTCAATCACTTATACTGTATTTAAATGAATTAAATACCACATAATTCCTTAATCATTAATATTTATTTAATATTAAATATTAATGAAAATCATAACATAATATTATAATATAATTATAATATCCAAAGTATTTTAATACTTTAAAATCATAATTATATGATTTTTAAATCATTAAATCCATTATTCGATAATTGATATTAATATTAAAATATTAATATTTTCATGACAAAATATCAAAAGTTATATTTTATAACTTAAAATATTTTATAACACTTAAATCATTTTTATATGATTTTTAAATCATTAATTCTATTTTTTCATAATTTATTTAATATATTTATTAAATAAATTAATTACCATTAATAATAACTTATTAATGAAATTCATCACAAAGATATTAAAAGTCATCAAAAATAACTTAAAATATTTTCTAATACCATAATATAATTTTTCATGATTTTTCAAAATTAAAACCATTTTTAAATAATTTATTTAATATAATAATTAAATAAATAAATACCTTTTATATTCAAAAATATTAAATATTTTTGAAATATACTCAAAATAATTAAAAACTATTTTTCAGCTTTAAAATAATTTTTCATAATTTATTATGTATTTTAATAATTAAAACTATTTTTTCTATTTATTTATTTAATTAATTAATCTATTTTTAGAAATTAAGTGTCACTAAAGGGCCTATAGCTGAGAACCAAAATCGCTATAGGTGTTCTTGAGCATGTTCATGAGCACCTTGACTAAACACATGTCATCGTTGATCGAGGGGCTGGTTTGACCATGATTAAAATAGTGTTCATGATGTGTTCTGGGTTGTATAATGTGATAATGTTGTAGTACTAATGTAGTACCACAACCCTAAACAAATTCCATGGTCAAAACTTGAACAACCTGCAAGATCTAAACTACAGAAACTCTTGTCAGACATGTTCTTCATTTCTGGGTTTTTCAGAAATGAACAGTTTCTAGGCCTTACTTTGAATCCTCATAACTTGGAATCTGTGTCTGCTTTGTGATATCTAATGGTTCCTACTTGTAGTCATGATGTCAAGCTACAATAATATATCAACAGGTTAACATAAAAACATTCAAATCATAAGATCCATGGCAGTCAAACTAGGGTCAGAACACGGTTCTTGAAGATCTGGGTTTCCCAGAAATCTTCATCCGGTCAGTTGGTCAACGGTAGTTTGACCATGAATTTCTACGATCCTGTTATAGATCTGGGTGATCTAAAGGTTTTAGTATGAACACCTCATGTCAGACTACAAGAATCAAACAACAACATAACCAAAACATCAAATACCAGTAAGATCTAGAGCTTAGAAAAACTTGTCAGAAACTTTCTGGAAAATCTGGGTTGCCCAGATTCCAGTTATTCATTTCGGTCAACGACCTTTGACTGCTTATACCATTCGATCTACACCTGATATAGACTTGATTCAAGTTCTAGATTGAAGTCCTTACAACATACTACCAGTATAAACTCTTAAAACACATAAACAATGAACAAGAAAGGATCTAGAGGCCCTGACATTAGTCTATCAGGCCTTAAATTTCTAGATTTTTAGATTTCAAGAAATGCTCATTTCGAGCACTTTGATGTTATGGATCTGGGATTTAACATCCCAGATAACTTAAAGACACATTAATACACAACTTTAACAAATCAACAACAACATTTAACATCAAATCATCTGATTTCTAAGTTAGGGTTTTTATACCTTTAAAACTTGGATTTTTGAATTCTGATCCATGAATTTGTTCTTGTTAAGCTAAGAGATGATATTATCTTAGCTTCTCACTCCTTTTCACTCTCATACCCGAATTTTAGAGAGAGAGGATGGCCTGGGAGAAAATGAGAGTAAAGTGGCCCTTTTCTCTCTCTTTAATTCCGATAAATGGCATGATCCAATGAACCAAGAAGTTGCTAGGTGTTCAACATTGGCTGATTCAAGGTGTGTGGTTGTAACTCAAGAGATGTGGCTTCATTTGTGACCGTAACACATTTTTTTAACATAAAAGTTAAGGGAGGGTATTTTGGTCTTTTTGCACACAATTTTTATTCTAAAATTGTCATTTGTTGCAAACCCTTAGGGTTTCACAATTAGGGTTTAACCCTTAGAGTTAAAACCTAAGCTTTCCGTAATTCACATTTTAGGATTTCTAAATTAGGGTTTTCAAAAATAAAAATTAACATTTTTAAATTATAATTAGAGTTTCCTAATTACAGTATTCTTTCCTAATCACATAAGGGCTAACACAAATTAGGATTAATATTTCCTAATTAAGATTGCTAGTTTAGCAATTAAATCCATAATTGTACATTAAGGTTCTTGACAGAATAATTAGGGTTTAAAAATTTGAAAATAGGGTTTGCTAATTAATTAAGCTTTACCCTAATTACTATATAATTAATAACACTTAAGCAATATAATCATCCTTTAAGTTCCCAGATCAGGGTTTCAAATACCCAAAATTTGAAATTAGAGTTCCCAGATTTGATATTAGGCTTTCTAATAAGCAATTAGGGTTTCAAGTAATTCGTTAGGGTTTTCCCAAATAAATTATAATTAATGACGTTAAACCTTATACACAGTATTTAAATTCTAGAATTAGGGCTTTAAATTCTGAATTAGGGTTTCGGATTCCCGAAACTGAAATTAGGATTTTAGAACCGATTTCTAGGGTTTCTTATCAGATGTTAGGGTTTTCTAACTGAACGTTGACGTTCTCAATAATATTAGGGTTTGACTCTGATAAGATTTATCTGGTCAACCCTTGACCCTTAACAACATACTGTGCACACATAATACCATATTCACATAACATAATCACATATACACTTAATCTTAAATAATTCACCTAAATCCTTCATAGAATTTTGAAATCCTCAAAATTCATTCCTAAAAATATCAAACGCATACACTTATTTTCTGTCTAGGTCTATTATTTGACCTTAAATCAATCATTTAAGATTTTACTAAATTGTCTAATTTTCGAGTTGTCACAATAAAACCTACTATCTTCTATGATTTAAAAAGATTTTAATCAACTTTATCGCTGAGACTCGGCTTAATAAATAAACCACATCATCCCTGCACCACCGCCAAGGATATTCATGTAATCATCAATGGTCATGATTATACCAAATAATCCCTGGTCATAATCATACCAACAACTATCTACCAATGAACTACAGGCCAATGAGGACTTTTACCAGATCATTCGTCACATTACGGTCATGACTATACCAAATATTCCTGGTCATAATCATACCAAGTCCATCTATGCACGTAAGCCAAAGATGACTTTAATCACAATATAAGCATGAGGATGATGACAATGACATAATAATTCAATAAAACAAGTTCAAGGATAAATTTTAAAGGTTTATAATTTAATTTATCCAGAAATCAATTGTACAAATTTTTAACATGATACTTCTTTGTGGAGTAAAATTCAAGAATGCTCCGAAGAATATTTCCATGAAAAGATACTAGATGAAGCGCAAATATCAAGGATATTCCACTAATTTCATGGAGTATAGAAGCCAAAACTTTAACTAAATGAGTATCATAGAATATATGAAACTGCAAATGGATTTTCGTCCGCCATGCGATAATCCATGTAGACAGATCATTTCCACAATTTATTAAGGAATGAATACGAATGATCATTCACCATGCATGTGGTAATCCACATAGACAGGTTATTCCAACAGAATAATAAAGAATGGAATAACAAATGAATTCACCATGAATGCGATAGACAAAGATGCATGTGTTTATTCCAATGAATAATTAATAATGGAACGAGTTATGCGTAATACGCACCCCGTGATATTCCAAATGAATAATAAAGAATGGAATAATGAAGAATTCACCATGCATGCGATAGACCGCATGCATGTGTTATTCCAATGTAATCATAAATAATGGAACTGTGTCATGCGTAATACGCATGCATGTGATATTCCAATAGAATAATAAAGAATGGAACTAGGTCATGCGTAATCCGTACAGACAGGATATTCCAACAGAATAATAAATAAATATGGAATAACAAAAGAATTTCACCATGTATGCGGTACTTTGCATAGACAGGTTATTCCAACATAATAATAAAGAATGGAAAAAATAGAAGCTCTCTTCAATAATGATATCCCTTACCTTAGAAAGAAACTAGATACTGGAGTAGAGAGGTAGCAGACTTCTCTTCTTCTTTCTCTCTATAATTTCTCTCTATAATAATTGCTCTATAGCTTTAGTGAATTGGTGAGAAATAAAGGAAGAATGAGCTTCTATTTATAGGAAAATATAGTTTCGATAATTGCACGTTTTGGGGCTCGAAATATTACAATATAATACCTTCCTCTTTTTCTTCATTTTTAATTTAGTCCTGCAAGTATTATCAAACTTACACCACCTCCCCTAATAGTAAATAATTTGATGCAATAGTAAATCATGTGAATCAATAGTTCTAGACATGTGAAAATACGAATTACAGTATAGTACCTCCATCTATACCTCCATTTTTAACTTAGTCATGCAAGTATTATCAATCTTGCACTAACTCCCCTAATAGTAAATGAATGTGAATCAATAGTACACACATGTGAACAAATAGTTATAATCATGTGAATTAATAGCAATTAATTGCTCATTTATCCGATTAATTACCCGATTGATTAGTGTAACTTCCAGACATCAATTAATATCGAAATAAATTCAATTTCCACTAGCAGTAATAATTCCAACACAATGGAACTATCAAATTCATCTTTAATCAACATGAACTTATTCATCATTAGTATTATAACTTACAATATTTTACAACCAGGCCATTCCCAGGAAAGAGGGGCTTTCCGATAAGGATTCCTCCTTATTGGCTCGCAATTAGATGACCAAACCTCTTCTTGATAGAACTTCTAGACATTGTAAATATTGTAATTAAATAATATGAATAACTTTATCGTCTCAATTATTGATTTAATAATATATCATATTATGCAGATGATACTGTGACAATAATCGAATCAATAATACACTACAAAAAAATAGGTCATTGGCGACGGCCTCATTAGCAACGGCATAATCCTCGTCGAGATTAACCTAATTATCGACGACCTAGCCGTCGCCAATGTATCCCGTCGATAATGACCCTTCTCGGGTCTAATTTTGGTGGGAAATTTTTTGCGGGCGTGGGAAAAGTCATTGGCGACGGACTTGCCGTCACTAGTGCCATCGAGAATGAGGCATAGATGATGGGGTTACTCTCGACGGTTGTGCCATCGAGAATGAGTCTTGTTTTAAACCCTGGACTCGACGGGAACGACTACTTTTCTTTTCCCTCTTTCTTTTCCATCCTCTGCTATACCTTCCGGCTGGAGACTCTCTCCCCCTCTTGCCATCTCCGGTGAATTTGAGCTTTATTAAGGTGAGCTTCCCCTCAAGCGCCAACTCTCTCCCCCCTCCTGCCACCTCCAGCGACTCTCCCCCTCTGCCATACATTTCGTTGACCCTCCCCCTCTCCTGCCATACCTCCGGCGACTCTCCCCCTCTCCTTCCGGTCAGCTCCAGCTCTCTTTCTTCTTTACTCCTGTTTTCCCATAACTTGCAATAGGTATGATTTCGTTATTCTTATTTTGTTGGAAGTAATTATCTGATTTTATTTTTTAAAAAGTTTTAGGCATGTTTGCTTTAATCTAATTGTCTTAGTAGCTAATTAATATCATTGTTTGCTTTAATTGTTTGCTTTAATATAGGAAAGTTTTGATGAGATATTGATATGTTAATGCACTTGAATTGATTTCCAGTCACTAATCTCATTTTTACCTCACTGCTTGATAAAAAATTGTATGTGTTTATGTATAAGAGTATATGTATGTGTGTATGTATAAGAGTATACCATTGCTTTAACATATGTTGCCCTATATATGTTGTATTTTTATCTATTTGAATTTATTATTTTTGTATTAACTTAAAGGTTGGATCTCTCGTGTTTGAGAGGGGTTTAATTTCAATTTGGGCATCTGGGTATTGTTATTTCTTTAGTGGGTTTTAGTTGAAATGCTTGTTTTGGTTTGTTGGATTTGATGGGTTTATTTGAGGTTTCTTATTGTTGATCTAAACTGCCTTTCTGGGTTGGCTTAAAATTTTGTACTTATGGTTTTTTCACTGCTCTCATGTTTAGTCCAAGACAATGGAGAGTTTTATGGCTAGATTTTTTTCTTCGCTAGCATTGACTTGTATAGCTTAGAACAAATAATATGAAGAACCTTCTAAAGAAACTTCTTATCATGTCCAACCAGTCTGAAGATTTAGAAGGCTCTCCTACTTCATCAAAGAGCAATAGGTTGAGTGATGTTTCCTCACCTGAGAGGTTTTCGTAGTCTCAGTCCCATCATAATTCGGAATGTGTGTTTTTGTTTGATTCCAAATAAGTTTTTATTGTTTCTCCTTTTTAAAGACTGTGTGGGTAAGAACCATTGTTTACAATAAAAATTTGATAGTAAGTGTGAGTTTTTATATCTGCATGCCCTCTCTTGACATAATGACGAATATTAGTTTGTTGTAGATAGATTTGATTTGATTTTAACTGATTTATATGTAACATGTAATATATAGATGGTCCATTAAACTGCAAGCATATTCAAAAACAATATTTATTTGTTTTTTTCCTATTTGAGGGTGGCCGGGTTAAAGAAATTTACCAGCTCATTATGCTTTCACATGTGCATATTTTCATATAGTTTAGGAAGCTTAGAAACCCGTTTGAGATTCACTTAGTAGGAGTGGATCTCAAATAGTCCCCTGCTTTTGGGATTTGTTTCAGTATGTTTCGATCTCACTTAGGTCGGTGTTAACGACTTGAGCACGTCTTTATATTTTTTGAATTTTCGGTCAGTATATATCTCTTGATGTTCTTCGGGTGCATATTTAGACTATGATGTGTTTGTCTATTTCGTGTACTTGAAGATCATGGGGAGGTGTTGCCAAAATTTCTGAAAAATTTAAAGATGTGTTCAAGTTGTTGGCATCAGTGAGGCGACACATTCGAGAATGGGATAGAAGCCTGACCCATTAGAGTGGGAGATGAAGTTAGAAAACTCATAAGCTTGCATATACATTAACTTGGAGACTTGATTGTGTTTGTCTAACTTTCCATATATATAGTAGACAGTTGTTCGAGATGTCTCTTGATCGAAGTTGTCTGTTAACTCGCCAACACTTAGGCAAAAAGTCAAAAAAATAGGTCAAAACCCGCCTCGGTCATCTGAACGCCACGCAAACACACACGTAGCACATAGTAGGTATTATACACGCGTTAGAACTTACGGGACTTGATTCCGATATACAGAATCTGAGTTATCGCCCAGTTTGCAAAACTCGCCAACACTTGGGCAAAAAGCCGAAAAATAGGTCAAAACCCGCCTCGGTCATCCGAATGCCATGCAAACACACACGTAGCACTGAGTACGTATTAGACACGCGTTAGAACTTACGAGACTAGATTCTGATATAAGGAATCGAGTTATCGCCCAGTTTGCAAAACTCGCTAACACATAGGCAAAAAGCCGAAAAATAGGTCAAAACCCGCCTCGGTAGTCCAAATTCCACACAAATACACACGTAGTACCGAGTAGGTATTAGACACGCGTTAGAACTTACGGGACTCGATTCCGATATATGGAATCCGAGTTATCCCCTAGTTTGCAAAACTTGCCAACACTTAGGCAAAAAGCCGAAAAATAGGTCAAACTCGCCCTGGTCATCCGAATGCCACGCAAGCACACACATAGCACCGAGTAGGTATTAGACATGCATTAGAACTTACGGGACTTGATTTCGATATACGGAATTTGAGTTATCGCCTAGTCTGCAAAACTTGCCAACACTTAGGCAAAAAGCCGAAAAACAGGTCAAAACTAGCCTCGGTCATCCGAACACCACGCAAACACACACGTAGCACCGAGTAGGTATTAGACATGCGTTAGAACTTATGGGACTCAATTCCGATATACGAAATCCGAGTTATTGCCCAGTTTGCAAAACTCGCCAACACTTAGGCAAAAGTCGAAAAATAGGTCAAAACCCGCCTCGGTCGTCTGAACGCCGCGTAAACACACACATAGCACCGAGTAGGTATTAGACATGCATTACAACTTATGGGACTTGATTCTGACATACGAAATCCGAGTTAAGTCCCAGTTTGCAAAACCCGCCAACAATTAGACAAAAAGTTGAAAAAGAACCCAAAACCCGCCCCGGCCGTCCAGTTGACACGCAAACATAGGAAATAGCACCGTATGGGCAATAGACACGCGTTACAACTGACAGGACTCGATTCCGATATACGGAGCCCGAGTTCGAGTCACGTCCGCCTAACTTAAAGAACATAAACTAAAATAATGTAAATATGCTTTCATTTTGATTTTGTTATTAATATTTTAATTTTGTAGGGTCTTGCTGACGAGACTTGTGGAGGTGGAGGTGGAGGCACTGGTAATGACCGCTGAGCTGATGACGAGCAGCCTCCTCCAGTACAGGGCGATGACCGTCGAGTTGATGATGAGCAGCCTCCTCCAGTACAGGGCGATGATCGTTGAGTTGATGACGAGCAGCCTCCTCGAGTACAGGGTGATGACCGTCGACTCGATGACATGGAGACAGACGACGGGTTGTAGTTAGTTTAGTTTATGTTATATTCTGAGTTTCATGTATGTATTTCTACATTTTTTGAGTTGTATCGATGACTATTATATTTTTTATCTATATATTTGATTTGGGTTACTAGTTTATAACAGGTATAGTTTTGATTTGATGGTTGTTATTAGTTTATAACAGTTGTATATTTGTAAATGAACAGGGAAATTTTGAAATTTTAAAAAAAAATTCAAAATATATGTAGTCATTAAAGCGACGGGGTAATGGCGATGGCTATCTGCCGTCATGATGACATATAGCTTGACGCACATAAGATTAAGGTCATTCTTGAAGCGCGTCTAAGGCATTCTTGACTTTTACTATGCCATCCAGAATGAGTTTTACCTTAAAAAATCTATGGGGTCTTTGCCGATGACCTTGTCGTCGTTATCGCCGTCGGTAGTGACATTATGTCGTCGCCAATGACCCCCGTCGGTAATGACAATGATGCCAACGGCTGTCGACGGGAGCCAGGGGCGATGACCTGTGGAGCGACGGTTGTGCCGATGGCAATGCCCGTCGCCAATGACCTCAATGCCGACGACACTATGGTCATTGGCGACGGCATAGCCTGTCGGCAATAACTGGTTTTCTTGTAGTGATATGAGAGATATGATGCAGCAATTAATGTAGCAATAATTGAGTATAACTGAGTGACTTCTCACGTAAGCATCAATAATCAATACCGTGTGCTACTATGCAACCACGCCAGACATCGTACTTTTACTACCGAGTAGTTCAACAGTTTTAACGGTAACACTTTCGTCGTTATTTTTATAAAAAGATAATTCTGTCGTTTTTTAACTACGACAATACTTCCGTTGTGGGGTCCACTAATGATTGTACCGTCATACGAATATTCCCTGTTAAAACGAATATTTCCCGACTAATCGAATATTATATAACCACTTGCTTACTTTGCAAAATTTGTAAATATTACCTACAACTATAACATTATATCAAATCCACACCATAATATTCAAAAATATATTTCAAGAAAATTATTCTTTATTCATAAAAGTTGGGGTCTAACAACCATCATCAATTAATTAATATAATCATTAATTAATCCTCATTATTAAATAATTAATCTACCGCACATCAATTCACAACTAATAGTATACTACAACAACAATTAACAATTAATATTACGTAATTGCTCATCTTATAATTTCTTTGCCGATTAACATTACTATTAGTATTTCTCATTACCGTGTCACACAAGGCTTTCAACGAGTTTACCACAAACTCCACGTATTCTCAATTATTCAATTATTTAATATAATTGAGTTATCTCATTTCATAACACAAAATTTTTCATATTCAAATAAATATTCATTTCCATTAATATATTTATTTAATAATATGCGGAAATTCTCAGGTATTACACACCCTGGTGATACCTTCCACACTTTGGCTATCCCCCACCTTCTTCTTAAATTCTCCTTGAAACTTCCCCACTTAGTTGTTGAGATTCTTATTCATGTTGTTGTTCTCCCACTTCCTTTTTCCTAAGTTGCTACATCCACTGCTACTTCCTCCTCGGTTCTCTCCACCGGTGCTCCTTCCCTTCTTCTCTTTGTTATACAAACTTAAAGCTTCACTTCCTCCTTCTGCAATAATAGCCTTCTCCAACAATGTTATAAAAGAATCAATCTGAAGAACCGATACCTTGTTAAACAACTAAGGCTTCAGTCCTTGTTCAAAACGTCTAGCTTTCCTCTCTTCGTCTACCACTTTGTGAGACCCCAGATTTTACGAATAAAGATTTAATTTTCTCAAAATATTTTTTTCAAAATTTTGGTGTGGATTTGAGATAACATTATAGTTGTGGGTAATATTTATAAATTTTACAAAGTACGCAAGTTGTTATATAATATTTGATTAGTCGGGGAATATTCGTTTTAACAGGGAATATTCGTACGACGGCACAATCATTGGTGGACCCCACAATAGAATTATTGTCGGATTGAGAAAACGACAAAAATATTTTAATGAAAATAACGACGGAAGTTTTACCGTTAAAACTGTTGAACTACCCGGTAGTAAAAATACAGTAATACGCGTGGTTGCATAATAGCACACGGTATTGATTATTGATGCTTACGTGAGAAGTCACTCAGTTATACTCAATTATTACTATAGTAATTGCTGCATCATATCTCTCATATTATTGATTCGATTATTGTCACAGTATCATCTGCATTATATGATATATTATTAAATCAATAATTGAGACGACAAAGTTATTCATATTATTAAATTGCAATATTTACAATGTCTAAAAGTTCTATCAAGGAGAGGTTTGGTCACCTAATTGCGCGCCAATAGGGAGAAATCCTTATTGGAAAGCCCCCTCTTTCCTAGGAATGACTTGGTTTTTAAATATTGTGAGTTATGATATTATGATGAATGTTATTATAATCAAATTTGAGTTCAGAGTTGAATTTGGAGACGCAGACGTGATATTTGAGTCCGGAACGATGAAATTGGTAGAAAAAGACTATAAACACAAAATTTTCCTAGGTTGACTTTTTGGTCAAAAGAGTTAATAGTTGACTTTTTTGGAAAAAGTCAAAATTTGAAAATTCAAAAATGAAATTTTTGAGAAAAATATTTCCATTGTGTTGGGATTGTTAGTGTTAGTGGAAATTGACATTTATTTCGATAATAATTGATGTTTGGAAGTTATATTGACAAATTGGGTAATTAATCGGGTAAATGAGCAATTAATTGGTACTAATTCACATGCTCATATAACTATTTGTTCACATGTGTGTACTATTGAATCACATTCTTTTACTATTAGGGGAGTTGGTGCAAGATTGATGATACTTGCATGACTAAGTTAAAAATAGAGGTATAGATGGAGGTACTATACTGTAATTAATTTTTTCACATGTTTAGAACTATTGAGTCACATGATTTACTATTGATTCACATGATTTACTATTAGGGGAGGTGGTGCAAGTTTGATAATACTTGGATGACTGAATTAAAAATGAAAGAAAAGTTGGAGGTATTGTACTGTAATATTTCGAGCCCCAAAACGTGCAATTATCGAAACTATATTTTCCTATAAATAGAAGCTCATTCTTCCTTCATTTCTCACCAATTCACAAAAGCTATAGAGCAATTATTATAGAGAGAAATTATAGAGAGAAAGAAGAAGAGAAGTCTGCTACATTTCTATTCTAGTATCCAGCTTTATTCTAAGGTAAGGGATATTATTTGTTGTACCTGTAAGGGGTATTATTTCTTTTGTATTCATGAAGAGAACTTCTGTTATTCCATTCTTTATTATTATGTTGAATAACTTTTATGCTAAGCAATCTATATATATATGGTGAACTTCTTCTGTTATTCCATTCTTTATTATTATGTTGGAATAACCTGTATATGCAAAATAATGCATACATGGTGAAATTCTTCTATTATTCCATTCTTTACTATTACGTTGAATATCCATGCATGCATTTTACGTTTCGCTGGACATTGTTCCATTATTTATTATTACGTATTAATATCATGATCGTATATTTATACGTAATGTTTCTCTTACTCTGGTTCCATTATTTATTATTCTCTTGGAATATCCTGTCTTCATTTATTTTTGCTCGACCAGTTATTATTTATTATTATCATTGGAATATCCTGTCGGTCTGCGGATCACGCCTTGACTTCGGTTCCGCTTTTATTATTTTGTTGGGAATAACCTCATGCATGCGGTCTCTATCGCATGCATGGTGAATCCTTCTATTATTCAATTATTTATTATTCTGTTGGAATAACCTGTCTATGTGAATTACCACATGCATGGTGAATGATCCTTTGTATTCATTCCTTATTAAATTATGGAAATGATCTGTTTACGTTGATTATGATGAGAGTCATAATAAAAGCATTGGACTGATGAAAATCATGGGTATATGTGGTATTAGTAAGTGTTATGATGAGTTATGTTGGTTATTATGTGAAAACAATGAAAGTTTCTTAGAAATCACAAAGGGTTGAAAAATCAGGTTTTGGTAAAAACGGAACATAAAATTCAATTGACCATATCTCATATTATATTTTGAATTTTTGAGTGTGATCAAGTCCTAGAGTTAGATCTATGAGTTTTATAACTTATCCAAGTGGAATCACTGGAAAAGGTGTTCTAGATTTTCGTGTGGATTGTTTTTAGCAAAGGAGTCCAAAGTTGCAAAAGAGGAAAATGCTACTGCCCAGAAACTTAAATGGGCTGTTTCAGCCACTTAAATTATGAGAAAAATTATGGCCTTTTGGGACATGAAAGTATATGGTATAAAGAACATCCTGTCTAAAAATGAGCTCATTCCGACTTAAAATGAGCAAGTTATGACATTTCAATATTTAGGTTTTTTCGACAAAAAATGGTATAACCGGAGTTCTATAACTCCGATGACCATGAAATTTAAACTGGAAGCTCACGATAACATGTGTAAGATCCTTCCAAGATTTGGGAATTTCTGGAGTTAAACTTGAGGTAGCTAATTTCTTAAGGAATTAATTAGAAATTGATTTTTGAAAAATAGTAAATGAATTTTAAAAAGTCCGAGAAAAATATATGTTCATATTGGGACTATATTCTGCTAAATCCCAGAAAAGAAATATTTTTGGAACTAATTTGGTATTTTTCATGAAAATGGTTTAGTTACGAATATATGAGTTAAATATGTTACGTGAAGTAACAAAGTTGGAAAATAGGATTTTATGGCTTGGAAATCCTATATAAGGTATATGCAGATTTTTGATAAGGGATTTGATCATTGGTGATGAAATGAGTATGAAATTTTTTAATGATTAAATGCATTATTTGGTAAAGTATAAACAATTGAAATAAATTGTTTATAAGTTTAAGACGTGATTAAAATATTGTTATGATATTAATAATATTAGATTATGAATTTATTATGTGATTGATAATATTTGGATAAATTTAAAGTCTTTAATATTTATCCTTCTTTTTAGTTGATTAATGTTTATATCATTGTCATCATCTTCATGCTTATATGGTGATAAAAGTTATCTTGGCTTACGTGCAAAGATGGATCGTTGATTATTGAATTATATATCTTTGGCTTACGTTGGATTTATAGTTGTATATCTTTGGCTTACGTGCAGAGATGAACTTGGTATGATTATGACTAGGGATTATTCAGTATAGTCATGACCATTGATGATTTAATGAATATCCTTGGCCCGTAGTACATGAATGATTCGAAGATGTGGTTTATTTATTAAGCTGAGTCTCAGTGATAAAAATTGATGAAAAACCTTTTTAAATCATAGAAGATAGTAGATTTTATTCTCTACTTGACTTTTCTAATGGATTGCTTGTTCCGCTGCAGTTAAACTTGATGTCTATTGTATTTTATCAGTTTAACATTATTGAAGACTAATGATAATTTATTCTACATTATCTTAGTCATAATATTTCTTACTGGGCTAGTTGAGCTCACCCTTTCTTTCACTGTTTTCTTCAGGAAATGAGAACGTAGCCGGGACTAGTCGGGGAAGCGGAGTGATGGTCCGATGATATATAGCATTAGTAGTCCTTACTATTCTGTTAAATAGTGTGACAATAAATGTAATGAGGACTCCATTGGGTGTGGATATTGTCTAGATGACAATATTCTTATTAAAACTCTCAGTTTATTTTTTTTCGTATTTTACACGACAGCTGTATTATTAAGTTTAATTTGAATTCTGTACCATATATTTGGCGACTCAAGATGGGTGATTAATACCTAATTTTGGGGGCGTCACAGTTGGTATCAAAGCTTAGGGATATAATCCCTGGCTGAGATGTGAGATAAGAACTAGAAGGGGAGAGTCGGGGAATTCCTTCGCTAGTATGACCTACCTAAGTTTATTTTGTATTTAATTAGTTGGTCAGAGTATAGGGATAATATGTGATATGTCAATTAACTCTTGTTTTGTGGCAGTGTTTGAAGATGGCAGCTGAAAATATTAGCAATGGAGTGAATGAGACCATTGAGACACCTTTAATCACTAACCACGTTAATGTGATGTCAGACGAAGAAGAAATTAGAGATAACTACGTGGTAAGTGAAGAACTAATAGTTGCACCTTTAGCTAGTCGCAGAGGTAGCAAATGAGAGTGAGGAAGAAGAGAACCCGAGGAAAATTTATTAGAAGAATTTTATGATCAAAATTTAGAATTACAAAATCGTATTCATGAGTTAGAAAAGCAAAGTGGAAGAACTAAGCGGCGGTTATAGAGCAAAGAGATGCAACAATTCAAAATTGTGTTACCCGATGTGCGATGCTTGAACAGAAGCACTCTTTGGCAGAGTATAAGATATTAGAGCTGGAATCTGAGAATGCTTTGATCAAAGATCTGATGAAAGCAAAAACAACTGAACGAAGGAGAATAGATGATGTGTGGGTAAAAGCCGCACGACACGTTGATATTGTCGAAAAAGACGTCCGATCCAATAAAGTCAAAATAGATGAAATGGATTTTGCTTTTTGGACAACAATTGGGAGAATCCAACATCGAATTCGAAATTACCCTGTGCAGAGCGGTCAACCCCAATTCGATATGGATCGGAGAATAATGATTCAAATCATGGATCAGGAATGTGACGAAGCACTTAAGGGTGGAATGTACCCTATAGCAAAGTCAAATCCGGTAGTTTAAGTGAGAGCGTTTGTCAATAAACCCGAAATGAAGTTATTACGGGTAAGTTAATTATAAACTCTTGCGAAGTCTATATCTTATTCGATACTAGTTCTACCCACTCTTGTATTTCACCTAGTTGTGTTCAATGTTTAAATTTGACTCCTGAGAAGTTAGACTTTTACTTATTGGTTGAACCTTCGTTAGGAGAAACTTTCCTTACCTCTACTTTTTATAAATCTTGTTTCAAATCGACACTTTCACGTTACCTGTCGATCTTATCTCTTTGAAAATACTTGCCTTTGATGTGATTTTAGGAATCGATTGATTAACTACTCATCATATTTATATTTTGTTGAAAGTCATCTCGTGGCACCTAGAGTGCATGTATGGACTTGGTATGATTATGACCGAGGATTATTCGGATAATCATGACCGTAATGTTACAAATGATGTGGTAAAAGTCATCTTTGGCCCGTAGTGCATAGATGGACTTGGTATGATTATGACCAGGGATTATTCGGTATAATCATTACCGTAATTAAAAACACGAATATCCTTGGCTCGTAGTGCATGGATAATTCGTGGTCGTGATACCATTAAGCTGAGTCTCAGCATTATTGGTTTTACAGTTGTATATCTTTGGTCTGTAGTGCAAAGATAAACTGTTAATTATTGGTTATCTGATTGGCACCAGTATTGCAAAGATGAAGCGTGATTATTGGTTAGATGAACTGATGAACCGATGATTATTGGTTATATAGTTGGCTTATAGTACAAAGATGAATTGTTAATGAATATCTTTGGCCGTATTGCAAAGATGAATTTAATGTTTTCGACAATAAAGGTATTCAAGGTATCCTCACCTCTTCGTCATACCAAGTACGTATATAAATTTTGAGGGCGAAATTTCATAAGGAGGGGAGATTGTGAGACCCCAGATTTTACGAATAAAGATTTAATTTTCTCGAAATATTTTTTCAAAATTTTGGTGTGGATTTGAGATAACGTTATAGTTGTGGGTAATATTTATAAATTTTACAAAGTACTCAAGTTGTTATATAATATTCGATTGGTCGGGGAATATTCATTTTAACAGGGGAATATTCATGACAATGACACAATCATTGGTGGACCCCATAACAAAAATTATTGTTTGATTGAGAAAACGACAAAAAATATTTTTATGAAAATAACGGCGGAAGTTTTACCGTTAAAACTGTTGAACTACCCATTAGTAAAAAGTACAAGATGTCTGGCGTGGTTGCATAGTAGCACACGGTATTGATTATTGATGCTTACGTGAGAAGTCACTCAGTTATACTCAATTATTGCTACAGTAATTGTTGCATCATATCTCTCATATTATTGATTCGATTATTATCACAGTATCATCTGCATTATATGATATATTATTAAATCAATAATTGAGACGACAAAGTTATTCATATTATTAAATTACAATATTTACAATGTCTAGAAGTTCGGTCAAGGAGAGGTATGGTCACCTAATTGCTCGTCAATAGGGAGAAATCCTTATTGGAAAGCCCCCTCTTTCCTGGGAACGACCTGGTTGTTAAATATTGTGAGTTATGATATTAATGATGAATGTTATTATAATCGAATTTGAGTTCGGAGTTGAATTTGGAGACGCGGACGTGATATTTGAGTCCTGAATAATGAAATTAGTAGAAATAGACTATAAACAAAAAATTTTCCGAGGTTGAGTTTTTGGTCAAAAAAGTCAACAGTTGACTTTTTCAGAAAAAAGTCAAACTTCAAAATTTCAAAAATGAAATTTTTGAGAAATTTTTTTGCATTGTGTTGGGATTGTTAGTGTTAGTGGAAATCGACATTTATTTCGATAGTAATTGATGTCTGGAAGTTATATTGACCAACCGGGTAATTAATCGGGTAAATGAGCAATTAATTGCTACTAATTCACATGCTCATATAACTATTTGTTCACATGTGTGTACTATTGAATCACATTCTTATACTATTAGGGGAGTTGGTGCAAGATTGATGATACTTGCATGACTAAGTTAAAAATGGAGGTATAGATGGAGGTACTATACTGTAATTAATTTTTTCACATGTTTAGAACTATTGAGTCACATGATTTACTATTGATTCACATGATTTACTATTAGGGGAGGTGGTGCAAGTTTGATAATACTTGGATGACTGAATTAAAAATGAAAGAAAAGTTAGAGGTATTGTACTGTAATATTTTGAGCCCCAAAACGTGCAATTATCGAAACTATATTTTCCTATAAATAGAAGCTCATTCTTCCTTCATTTCTCACCAATTCACAAAAGCTATAGAGCAATTATTATAGAGAGAAATTATAGAGAGAAAGAAGAAGAGAAGTCTGCTACATTTCTATTCTAGTATCCAGCTTTATTCTAAGGTAAGGGATATTATTTATCAGACACAGAAGGGTATTATTTCTTTTGTATTCATGAAGAGAACTTCATTATTCCATTCTTTATTATTATATTGGAATAACATGTTTATGCGAAGTACCGCATACATGGTGAACTTCTTCTATTATTCCATTCTTTATTATTATGTTGGAATAACCTGTATATGAAAAATACTACATACATGGTGAAATTCTTCTATTATTCCATTCTTTACTATTACGTTGAATATCACATCATGCGTTTTACGCCGATCATTGTTCCATTATTTATTATTCGCTTAAATATCCTGTTTGTGCGCTTATGCCGGACTGGTTCCATTATTTATTATTTTGTTGGAATATCCCAATAGCGGTGCAAATTAATTATCGACTCGGTTCCGTTCTTTTATTATTCTATTGGAATATCCTCGTCTGCATGCGGATCACGCTTTGACCCATGATTTCGTTCTTTATTATTCCATCGTGGGAATAACTCATGCATGCGATCTCTCTATCGCATGCATGGTGAATCATTCATTATTCCATTCTTTATTATTCATTGGAATAACTCGCATATGTGTGAATTACCACATGCATGGTGAATGATCCTTTATATTCATTCCTTATTAAATTGTGGAAATGATCTGTTTATGTTGATTATGATGATAGTCATAATAAAAGCATTGGACTGATGAAAATCATGGATATATGTGGTATTAGTAAGTGTTATGATGAGTTATGTTGGTTATTATGTGAAAACAATGAAAGTTTCTTAGAAATCACAAAGGGTTGAAAAATCAGATTTTGGTGAAAACGGAACATGAAATTCAATTGACCATATCTCATACTATATTTCGAATTTTTGAGTGTGGTCAAGTCCTAGAGTTAGATCTATGAGTTTTATAACTTATTCAAGTGAAATCACTGGAAAAGGTGTTCTAGATTTTCGTGTGGACTATTTTTAGCAAAGGAGTCCAAAGTTACAAAAGAGTAAAATGCTACTGCCCAGAAACATTAAGGGGCTGTTTCGGCCACTTAAATTATGAGAAAAATTATGGCCTTTTGGGACATGAAAGTATATGGTATAAAGAACATCCTGTCCAAAAATGAGCTCATTCCGACTTAAAATGAGCAAGTTATGAACATTTCAATATTTAGGTTTTTCCCATGAAAAACGCTATAACCAGAGTTCTATAACTCCGATGACCATGAAATTTAAACTGGAAGCTCACGTTAACATGTGTAAGATCCTTCCAAGATTTGGGAATTTCTGGAGTTAAACTTGAGGTAGCTAATTTCTTAAGGAATTAATTAGAAATTGATTTTTGAAAAATAGTAAATGAATTTTAAAAATTCCGAGAAAAATATATGTTCATATTGGGACTATATTCTGCTAAATCCCAGAAAAAAAATATTTTTAGAACTGATTTGGTATTTTTCATGAAAATGGTTTAGTTACGAACAAATGAGTTAAATATGTTATGTGAAGTAACAAAGTTGGAAAATAGGATTTTATGGTTTGAAAATCCTATATAAGGTATATGGAGATTTTTGATAAGGGATTTGATCATTGGTGATGAAATCTTATGAGTATGACATTTTTGAATGATTAAATGCATTATTTGGTAAAGTATAAACAATTGAAATAAATTGTTTATAAGTTTAAGACGTGATTAAAATATTGTTATGATATTAATAATATTTGATTATGAATTTATTATGTGATTGATAATATTTGGATAAATTTAAAGTATTTAATATTTATCCTTATTTTCAGTTGATTAATGTTTATATCATTGTCATCATCCTCATGCTTATATGGTGATAAAAGTTATCTTAGCTTACGTGCAAAAATGGACTGTGGATTATTGAATTGTATATCTTTGGCTTACGTGCAAAAATGGACTGTTGGTTGTTGGTTTTATAGTTGTATATCTTTGGCTTATGTGCAGAGATGAACTTGGCATGATTATGACTAGGGATTATTCAGTATAGTCATGACCACTGATGATTTATTAAATATCCTTGGCCCGTAGTACAGGAATGATTCGAAGATGTGGTTTATTTATTAAGTTGAGTCTCAGCGATAAAAATTGATGAAAAACCTTTTTAAATCATAGAAGATAGTAGATTTTATTCTCTACTTGACTTTTCTAATGGATTGCTTGTTCCGCTGCAGTTAAACTTGATGTCTATTGTTTTTTATCAGTTTAACATTATTGAAGACTAATGATAATTTATTCTGCATTATTTTAGTCATAATATTTCTTACTGGGCTAGTTGAGCTCACCCTTTCTTTCACTGTTCTCTTTAGGAAATGAGAACGTAGCCGGAACTAGTTGGGGAACGGAGTGACGGTCCAGATGATAGCATTAGTAGTCCTCACTATTCTATTAAATAGTGTGACAATAAATGTAATGAGGACTCCATTAGGTGTGGATATTGTCTAGATGACAATATTCTTATTAAAACTCTCAGTTTATGTTTCGTCGTATTTTACACGACAGCTTTATTATTAAGTTAAATTTGAATTTTGTACCATGTATTTGGCGACTCAAGATGGGTGATGAATACCTAATTTTGGGGGCCATCTCTTTGATCCATGTCTGAGCCACGATCGGATTGGTCGTTCCTATAAATTTTGGTGGTCCTACACTCCTAAAATCCTTAAATTTTGTGACTTGAACCACTTGGGGAACGGGTGGTACTGGTTCATTTCTTCCCCTCAGAGCTTCTCCTAATAAATCTACAAGTCTCTGTATCAGATCTACTGGTCCTCTTTCATCATTAACTGACTCTTCCGGTGCAGTTATTCTACATCTGGGCGGCATATTTCTGCATCATAAAATTTTCATTTTATTATTTAATTATATTACTTAAACATTTCTCAAAAGAAATAAAATTTAAAAACACGTTTCGAAAATAAGATCATTTATATTCATATTCCAAATGGTTACAATTACATGTTTTTCTCTAGCATACTACTATAAATGACAACATCATATCCCCTCTTAACACAAAAGATGGGGATAAAACCAACATACTACCCCTCTAACATCTTTCAAAATTTTGGGGGTTTACAACTATCTCACATCTTACACAAAGACTGAGATTAAACAACAGCAATTTAAACAACACATAAATAAAATTCTATAACTACTAGACTTCTTCCTCTAGACTCAATCTAACATCCCACGCTCCACATCGCTCTGGTATTCCTTCTGAGTAATATGCACCACCATATCTCGACTTATGGTATACCGGGTCTGTCCTTGCTCAGCCGGGTAGTAATTTACCCCATCGATCAACCTCTCCATGGCCGTGCGTAGAGCATAGCCCATCTTAATCATCTTCCTTCTCTTGCACCGCGCCTCATCCTCTAGATCATTTGCCCTATCATTGGCTTCCTCCCACTTCTCCTCGAAGTGAATCCTATCCATCACCTCCATCTCTAACTAAGTACGGAGAGCCTCCTTCTCCGTCCTCTCGCTCAAAACTCTCTGCTCCATTTCCTTTAGCTTCCCTGCCAATTCTACGTTCCTAGCCACCCATCGATGAAACAAAGTCCCCATTTGGATCGCTGCCTCCTTATGGTGAGCAATCTCAACCTCCATCTCCTGCATCGCTAATTTCTTCTGATGGTCCTCTTCCCTCAATTTCTGGAACTCTGACTCCTTCTCCCTAGCTTCAGCCTCTAACTCCTCCACTCTTCATCCTAACTCCAGAATCCACTTCTCATACTCCCCCAACATCCGATCCTCAAAAGTAGCCTCGTCAGAGTCCCCCATAGGCTCAGGCTCCTCCTTAATAGGCTCCTCCTCCGGATCAAACTCCTTGGGTAATTGATCCATCTCCTCCTCCTCGTCATCATCATCGATAGGGGCCACTGTTGATATAGGCTTCGCTATCAATGGTGCCTCAAATACCACGTGGATGTCATGCGGCTCCTCCTCTACCACTCGGCTAGGTCCTCCCATATCAGTCATCTTACAATCACTAACATAAGACAACAAAAACAACAACTCCATCAGAATGTTAAATAAACATAAGTTCATTATATATAATGAAATTATATTTCATAACACACTAAGTCCCTCTCTAGGAAAACTCTACATGAGTCTCCTCTATCTTCTAAGTTCTCCTAAGTTATAATCCAAGGAATCTCGCTCTTAAGGTTTATAACTACAACTCGATACTAACTCAGGACACCCCAAATTGCACTACACACTTGTCTCAAATTTGGTTGCCACGTACTAACTCTAATAATAAATCAACATCTTATATAGTGGAATAATAGAATAGTTTATATTGGTATAACATAATTATTCTCGTCCCAAGGGTTCAAAACTTAAACATCTCTTACATAACTTAACCATAATTAAACATCGTTTAGACATACATAATACAACACAACTTAAATTAAACATAGCTAAATAAGTTCTTTCACAACCAAATCATAGTACATTCCTAGCAACTTAGAAATAACTACTCCAAAGCTTTCTCTTTACCCTTGTCCTTTCCAGAGGGTTCACCACGTTCTGCCTTCACTGAAAGTTTTAGGGAAAGCAAGGATGACCAATAATTTTGCCCAGCAAGTAATATAGTAAAGAGGGTAATCAACATGTTTTAAATTTCTCAAGGGTATAGAATGGTTCAAGATAACAATAAGTATCAATGATTAACAACAATGATCACTATGGACAATAATATTCAATAATATTCAAAGATTTATCAATTAGAGATTTCAAAGTAGTAGATACTGAGAAATCACTAAGGACTATGAACTTCTCCTAGAATTAACAGTAATAGACTGATAATTCTACAAAATGAGTACAACAGGTGATCAATCTAAAGTAACCTATGTCATGCATAACATCTAGTCTTTCTCATATGCGCACGTTGGTTCCCCGAAAATATATAATTCCCCTACTAAGAGGGTTGTTCTTCTCAGTTATAAGAGTCTACACCAATTTAATTTGGTTTGTATAACTTCCGATCAATTATTAATAGTCTAGCCGAATCAATGGCTTAGACAACTCTTTCACAATATATATGAACAGTTATCGTTCGAATCAAGGTTTAAAATTTTATAACAAAATATGTGATCTTCAAAATTCTACTTGTACGATCAATAATTGCACAAGTTCAATAATGCTCAATAAAGAGTAAGGTTCGAGTACTTGCCTCAAGCGTAGTTTACGAAAGTAAAGCTTAATACCCTCTTTCGAGTCCTAACATAATATATTATATGTATAGGATATTCATTAGTTACATAAACTCATATATGTAAGTTCGAACGTACACTTAAACATCTAACCTAGTTGTAACTTCATACCTACCACATCACATATCCTACATCTTCATAGCAAAAATCAGATTGTATGTTACCATAAAGTCACGCAATGTATCATGGTCTTATAGCTTAGACTTAACATTTGAAAGTCATAATTTCTCATTAACATTCATCTCTATCACCTAGCATTCTTCTTAACATATTACACAGCATATTGGTTATATAATACAAGTTAAGGTAATCATATAAGCATGCTTTGAACTTCAGATCAAAAATAGAAACAATTCATAATCATAGGATGGCGCAATCATGCCTTTGTCTAAGCTAGGATTTACAGAATGCTACCGTCCCCCCGACTGCACTGTGGTTAAGCTTTGCACTTCCTATTTCTGTCCAACTCTAACACACCTATGTACTTATACTTTAACAAACATACATGTTAGAGGTTCTCACATAAGCATATGACCATCCTAGAGTTTATTTTTACAAGTTTTAACTTACAACTTACATGGTATTAAAGCATAACAAGATCATGTAGTTACCATGTTTTATAACTTAACTATATGTCCACATAGAGAGATTACACAATCTGTTATTACACATGCTTATAGTATTCATATTGTTTGTTCACAACTATCATTGTTTAACACTTTGAATCATGCTTTAAACTCATGTTCGGTTTAGTTATCATCATGTGCAATACATGTTAATAATGTCTAGAGATATTATAGACATAACATGACATCTTACCCCTTTAGAATCTAGATATTCATGTGATGCAACTAGATTTTGAAAATATGTTCAAGGTTGCCTTTGAAATCACTTTATTATGAATGATGTAATATGACACATATAAGACAACTTTAAAACTCTTATCATAAGTAACTAAGTCATGATAACCTCTTTTCAAGATCAGAATATATATCATGTAGCATTCATGCATATTTGCGTTAACATATTAAGCTTTTCATTCTCTAACACAAAGCTAACAAGTTTGATCACGACAAAGACACTATAAACACCATATCATGCCCATTCCTCTCTGAAATCAATCATGTATATGAACCACTAAGTTCAGAACTTGTAAACATAAGTTTACACAAGGTTTATTTTGAAAACCATAAGTTTTGTTACAAATTTCCTTACTAACCCATGATGATTACTTCACCCTACATAAGAAATTTTTATATCTCGGGTCATTTCCCCTTTTTAGGTATATATCTAAGTCATAACATCAAGTTAGCAACACATAGCACAACAAAAACCGAAACCGATTACGGGATCGGGATATAAATTGCTTGCTATGCACTTAGTATTAATAGGCATACAACAAGGCCATGCTTGGAATGTAAAATGACGACTTGCTCGCTTTTGCGAGCCTTACTCAACTCTGATTCTTTTCAGTTTAAATATTTTCCAATCCATCATTTAAGTGTTCATATATGTAAGCATACTTCCTAAACACATTATACCATATTAATTCCTATCAATTGACATAGAATTCTAAGGAATTTCAAGAATTTAACAAGTCCTAATTTAAGAACACAAGTTAAGATTTTGATACCTAACAGAGCTTAGTAACCTTGTTTCTTCCTTTTGAGATTGCTAACCCCTTCTTTGAACAACAATTACTCAAACTCAAGTTATCAGTGTTGCAACAGACCAAAAACAAACAACGTAAAAACTGAAAATTGGTCTGCTATTTATAGAAGAAACTTGGACTGGGCATTTGCATTGTACTGAGGTTAGAGTTCATGGTGTAATGGAAGAAAACATTGGTTAATTAAGAGTTGTTTAACGACCCAACACCGGCCATCTTATAGCCAATGAGTGCAGGCTTGGAAGTTATGCAAATTAGCCTTAGGTCACTGTTCATGTACTTTGCTCAACTAATAAATTTTATATTACAGCAACGTGCTTCAATTTTTGATCAGTTAGTTACTTTAACTCCCAAATATAATTTTAATATACAATTGTTACCATATTAAGAAAAATTAGGGATTATTTATGTACTCACATCATATAATCTATGTACATTAAATACATGTAATAAAATAACACAGCTAGGTATTATTGTCCGGGTATCTCCATAATTATTTTTACTACTCACATAACCACATTATAACATTATTTAATATTAACTGTCCAGTTTACACACGTAATTTCTTTCCCCATTTCTAGAATACAAATATATTTAATTATATTTGTATTAAAATCACTTATGATTTTATTGTACTACTTGATACTTTATATCATTAGAATGTATTCTTATCATATAATTTTATTCATGTCCCACCTTACATTTTATTTCTACAATAGAAATAATTTTCCCAAATTAACCATCATAGCAATTGCGCCCATTTTGTCTCTGATGGGCAAGCAATTGGCTTTGGCCCTGGGTCGAAGGCTAAAAATGGTTTAGCTTCAAGCTAGTTCCAATTTCTATTACCACATAAGTTTTACACAATATGAATTAACTTCTATAGTGGTGATATTAGTAGTTCAAGAGTGTATTTATCACATAATCATACACAATTAATCATCCTCTTAGTAACTATTTCTCTTTTAATTCACTTAGTGAATTTCCTCATTCCACACTATGCCACACAAGGCCTTTCACAATTCTCATCGTCAATTCCACACTTCCCAATTCTCATATAAATTCACTTTGCACTAGTCGAATTACTCATCGTACGAATCGGTTCCTAAGTCAAGCTTAATCGGTGTTAATTCTTTGTTTTTTAGTTTATTTTTACTTGTTTGTTGTTGTTTTATGTGTAGGTTGGTTGGTGTGGCAAGTGGTCAAAAAGGAGGCATTTGGGGAAAAAATTTAGCAAGTTTGGAGCTTAAACAAAGTCAAAAGACAGGAGCATAGCCCGTCAGGGCGGGCGTATTTATGCCTTACACCCCCGCTGGGGCGGAGGGTCTTCAATTCAGAGTACAGTAGCTAAGCCTGCCGGGGTGGGCATTTTGCAAGCCAATACCCCTGTTGAGGCGGGGGTCCCGAATCAGAATAGTCTTAAGTTGTTCAAACACTGCTAGGACGTGAGCTTTAGTACTTGGAATGCTTTGGGACTCTAAATGGTGTGGGATTGCACTCAGAATATAGGTGTGAACATATAATAACATCAAATAACAAGATCAAAACAATATACAACGGAATTAATAGAGATTAAGGACAGAGTTTTGGAGCGAGCATTGGAGGAAAGCTAATTGGAGGATTTTTTTCATATCAATTGCAGACTAAGGCAAAAGTGAAGGGTGTTCTGAATTATTCTTCTTCTTTTGTCTTATATTTGTAATTGGAAGGATGTTTCCTTTAATTTATTCAGTCTTTATTTCATTTATGATAAGCTAAATTACTTTTTAGGCTTATGATGGATCTTTAAGTGAAACGATGGTTATGTAACTTTGGTTTTCAGTTTAATAAGATATTATCTAGTTTATCTATATTAATTTGTGTTTGAATTTATGAATTATCTAATCAACAATTCTTTGTGGACTTGTATAGATTTGAGAGAGGAAATACGAGTCTAGACTTAGTTAATATAGTATGTGTTCTTGAATTCTGTGAATGAATGGAATCTTGATGAATGTTAGGGTAGAGATATGCTTAACATCGCATGTAATTGGGTGGAGAACTTGAACTTAAACCTTCTTTAATTGTAATTCACATAGAGATACAGTGAGTTAGTTAATTAAGGTGTTTAACTTAATTCTATCTTAATTTTGGATTTAAGTTAATATGGTGTTAGTGCATCGAGAGGTGGCTAATTCTACTTTTGTGTAAGTTAAACTGGAACAAAGGATAATAACTAGGATAATAAGTTAAACTGGGACAAAGGATAATAACCAGAGTGAAGCTTAGGGTGAAGTTGTAAGCCTAATTCTCCAATACTTGTTTAGAAATTCAGTTTAACTGGGATAATAAGTTAAACTGGAACAAAGGATAATAACCAGAGTGAAGCTTAGGGTGAAGTTGTAAGCCTAATTCTCCAATACTTGTTTAGAAATTCAGTTTTTGCGATTTGTGATTGTTTTGTATTTTTAGTATTTTTAATAATTTAGACTTTATAATTTTAATCATTAATTTGGATAGTTTAATAAAATTGGAATTAATAGGAAACTGGTAGTTGTGAGGGTTAAATTCTTACTAAATTTCTCTGTGGGAACGATACTCTACTTACTATTATATTACTTGTTGACCACGTATACTTGCGTGTTGTGCATAATTAGATTTTACCCAACAAGTTTTTGGCGCCGTTGACGGGGAACTATTAGTATAGATTTTAGTATTTTACGATATCAGTTTAATTAGTCCAGTTTTACTTAAACATTTTTAATTTTGTTTTGTTCATTTTATTTCAGGTTTTTGAAGTTGCTTTATGCAAACGCGGTCCAAAAATCTAGACTTACTTCCTTTTGAGGACGATATTGAGAAACCTTTCAAAGGCTAAGTAAGTTGATCAAGGAAAGAAGAGAAGACTTCACAAACTCTAATAAAGAAGAAGGCTGCCGAAGATCAGAAAGCATTGAGGGACTTTGCTACACCCAAGGTGACTGAGCTGCAGTAGAATATCACCAGGCCTGTTATAGCTGCGAACACATTTGAAATTAAGGCTGGGACTATTCAGATGATTCAAAATTCGGTTCAATTTGGGGGCTTGGCAAATGATGATCCGAACGAACATTTAGTCAGCTTTCTGGAGACTTGTGACATTTTCAGGTATAATGGGGTGTCGGATGACACAGTTAGGCTTCGCTTGTTCCCATTCACCTTACAGGACAAGGCAAAGAGTTGGTTACATTCTCTACCGCCGAGATCAATAACTACATGGGAAGACCTCGCTCAAAAATTTCTTGCAAAATTTTCCCCACCAGCGAAAACTGCAAAAATGAAGAATGAGATAACTATGTTTGAACAACAACATGGGGAATCACTGTATGAGGCATGGGAAAGATACAAGGAATTGCTCAGAAAGTGCCCGCATCATAGTTTGCCTAAGTGGTTGCAAATGAATACTTTCTACAATGGATTACATAGGAATCTTAGGACCAGTATTGATGCAGCTTCTGGTGGAGCGTTTATGGCTAAGAGTTATGAGGAGGCTTATGAATTGATAGAGACGATGGTGGCTAATAACTACCAGTGGCCCACGACAAGAATGACATAACCTAAGGCAGCTGGAGTGTTAGAAATAGATGGAGTGACGACAATACAAGCGCAAATTTCAGCACTCTCTAAGAAGTTGGATGCTTTGTCAGGGGTTCAGACACAGCAAGTTGTAATTATTTGTGAATTGTGTAATATGCAATCAACCCAGCGTCAGTGAAATTTGTGGGTAGCTACAATAGGATTCCATATAATATGTACCAGAATGCATATAATCAGGGGAATAGGAATCACCCAAATTTTTCGTGGAGTAATAATCAGCATCAGCAAGCTCCACGACCATCATTTCCCCCAGGATTTCAGAATCATCAACAACCAGCTCAACATCAAGAGAAGAAATCAGATTTAGAGGAGTTGTTGTCAAAATATATAATAAGCAATGAGGCAGCTATGAAAAACCAAGTAATGACCATGAAATCACAAGAGATAGGCATCAAGAATCTAGAAAATCAAATGGGAAAAATTACATTAGCATTGAATAATAGACCACAAGGGACTTTACCGAGTGACACCGAAAAAAATCCGAAGGGAAATCACAAACAGTGTCAGGCAATCACGTTGAGAAGTGGAAAACATGTAAATGGGAAAAGTGCAGAAAATTCAGTTAAACCAGATGACAACGTGGTTGAGGAAAAACAAGGTGAGGAAAAGCAAATTGAGCAACCAAAGTTAGATGACAAGCCAGTTGTGTATCCTCCACTGCCATTTCAGCAAAGAGTCCAAAAGAAGAAATTAGATAAGCAGTCCGCAAAATTTTTGGAAGTGTTTAAGAAACTTCAGATTAACATCCCTTTTGCAGAAGCCCTAGAGCAGATGCCAAGTTATGCGAAATTTATAAAGGGTATTCTGTCCAGGAAGAAGAAGTTGGAAGATTTCAAAATAGTGGCATTAACAGAGGAGTGTAGTGCAGTTTTACAGCGGAAGTTGCCACCAAAGTTAAAAGACCTAGGGAGTTTTACCATTCTATGCACAATTGGGAACACGGTGTTCAACAAGTGTTTATCTGATTTGGGAGCAAGTATAAACCTTATGCCATTATCGGTGTATATAAAATTTGGTCTACCTGCTCTAAAGATTACGAACATCTCATTGCAGCTAGCGGATAGGTCAGTCCCATACCCGAGAGGTATTGTGGAGGACATTTTGGTCAAGGTTGACAAACTTATATCCCCTGCGGATTTCATAATTCTAAATTTTGAGGAAGATAAGAACATCCCAATTATCCTAGGGAGACCATTATTGTCTACTGGTAGGACAATCATCGACGTACAAAAAGGTGAACTAACTATGAGGGTCCAAGATCAAGAAGTAAAGTTTAATGTTTTCAAGGCCATGAAATTCCCTATGGATGAAGAATAGTATTTCAGGATGGATATCATTGATCAGATAATGAGCGAAGACATGGATAAAAGTTTGGTTAATGATCCATTGGAAACAACATTATTGGGAGATGAAGATTTAGATGATCCAAAATTTATGGATTACTTACAGATGTTAGACTCCCTGCTACGAGTTAGCAGATTTAAAGCACCATTTGAACCATTACACATGGAGGAAAGATCCATAACCAGAATGAAACCATCATTGGAGGAGCCACCCGCCTTTGAGCTAAAGCCTCTACTTAAACACCTCAGGTATGCATATTTAGGCAATTCTAATACTTTACTTGTTATTATTTCTACTGCACTTAACGAATTACAGGAAAGTAAGTTGCTGAGGGTGCTTAGAGAACATAAATCGGCTATGCGATGGACAATCGTGGATATCAAGAGAATCAGCCCATCCTTTTGCATGCACAAAATTCTAATGGAAGAGGATGCAAAGCCAACGGTAGAGCAACAGAGACGACTCAACCCAATTATGAAGGAAGTTATGAAGAAAGAAATACTGAAATGGTTGGACGCCGATATCATTTACCCAATTTTCGACAGTAAGTGGGTTAGTCCGGTTCAGTGTGTGCCAAGAAAAAGAGGAATGACCTGTAAGGTTTGTAATATTCAAGAACGCAATCAAATTGCAAAAATAAGCGGAAACGTGTGAAAATCAGAGTTTAAAATTTTACAAACCATATACCCGGATCACCCTTTATGCAAAGTTATTAATTAAACAAAAAGATAACGAATAAGAATCATACCCTTGAAGATCGAGCTTCCTCAGGTACAAGTTCACCTCCACTCCTTTTCGCGTTCAACTTGAATCCACCGGGTTTGGTTCCTTCCTTTGATCAACATTATCCACCCAAGTGTTTGGCCTCTAGAGGTGATCCACCAAGGAAGAAGAAGGATTTAAGAAGATGGGTATTTGGCTAAACCCTAGTTTTTCTATCTCTATAGAAAAGGAGCGTACTCTCCAACCATTGGAATTATTACGTATTATAGATATCTGATATAAGACTCCTCTTATAAAGATATCAAATAACCCTATAAAAATAAGGTATTATTTAATTAAACCTTTTTAATTAAAGGGGCTCCCTAATCTTATTAGGGATAATTAATTAAACTCCTTTAACTAATTTTCCTTCCTAATCCAATTAGGAATAAATGAGAGTACTTATATTAAATTAATTCCTAAACTCTTTTAGAAATTAAAATAATAATAATAATAATTGTAATAATATTAATAAGACTCCTCTTATTAATTTATATTTAATATTTCTAAAATATTAAATAATAATATTAAGCTATTTAATTTATTCTATCACCATAGATTAAATTAAATATACATAACATATTATTACGATTATGCCATTAACTTCTTAAATAATTATTCTTCCTTTTATGGTGTGACCCTTTAGGTTCTCCATATTAAACCTATTGTGAATAAATCAATTAGAACAATTCTAATCTTATTTAAATAAATAAATTAAACAATTAATTTATTTAAATAAATAATATTTATTCTACAATAGGATAAGCCTCCCAGCGATCAACGACTTTCCGGATAATATAGATTTCAACATTAATCATAAAAGAACCTTTGAATAGTTACCGATAATTCAATCCTTCCACCATACAATGTCCCAATTAAATATAAGACATGGAATTACCACAAGTCTTATTTTATTTAATTATATGTATTTCGATCCTTAAATGCACAACTCGAATAATGCAAATTAGAAACTCCTTTCTAATTTCATTCTCGCCTTTGCCAAGGACTACTTGGGTTGTCATTTATCGAATCACATAGACATTTCTCTTCTTTTAATAGAAGTGGTAGATTCTTTATTGATCATACATTATCTCCATGTACAACTTATTATACCCAAGCATACCCTTTGATATACCCTAAGGGTCTTAAGGAATAAGTCAAAGTATAACTCATCATACACAAGATACTATGATGATCTCAAGTCCAAGGATCACTTGACTACTATCACTACAGAAATCCTATCGATGAACAAGTAAAACTCCATTAGGTATTCCTTAGCGAGCTACGCTCAAAGAACTTATTCTCTAATAAGCACCTACATACTTGCTTTAGTGTCTCCACACAAATGATCATGAGATCAATCATCCTCATCCAATGAGCAAGTAACGATGTGTACCAATCTATCCGGATTCACTAATCCCCAATTTAGTAATCCAATGATTGGGAACTATTTTAGTTTTAAGCTTTCTAAGAATTTAGATCTCATTAGAATGATCATCATCATTATTCTAAAAGCATTGCTTAAAACTATGGGTTTATCACATATTATAAAAACAAAGATCATGTAGATAATTAAAAGCCTTTAATAAATTAATACTTTTTATTAATAAATGAATAAGATTGTTACAAAGTATATGCTTTATCATCAAACATGATTGGCTTGTATGCATATTACTTTCAATCTCCCACTTGCACTAAAGCCAATCGCCATCAGATCTTATACTCTTCTTCTCTAAGTGACGATTATCCTGCTGTTGGATAAGCTTTAGTTAATGGATATGTAATGTTGTTCTTGAGAGTCCACCATCTCTATAGTGATTTCCCATCTTTTAATGATTCTTATAATCAAATGAAAGTGCCACAACACATGTTTAGATCCAAGATGAGACTTAGGAACTATTCCTAGTTCTGTAATGAACTTTTAATCCAAACAATCAACTTGCAGCTTCATTTATAGCTATTTACTTTGTCTTTATCACTAAACCAAAGAACTCTTTCTTTGTTTGGAACCTTTCCAATTCAACGCACTACTCGATCATGGTAACACTTTACCTTAAAGTGAATTTTCGTCGTCTTGTCTGCATCGAAGAACTTGAGTCTCATTAAAGCCCTCTAGTTTTAATTCGGACCTACCATAAATATGATCACATCCTTAGAACCAGTAAAGTACTTTAAGATGTTTTTCACTGTCTCACAGTGAACTTCTCCAGAATATGACTGATCAACATCAAGTCTCGTACATTTCATTGCATACATGATAGTTACTCATGCGATCTCTCTTTTTGGAGTCTATGGGGACTATTAAGAGAGATACACTCCATAGCTCATCAACATGAGACATCTCTTGGAGTTTGCCATGCTAAACGACTTTAGCATCAAATGAATATACGTTCCTTGGGTTAAACTGAGCATCCTTTTAAATCTATCTATATAGATTTGCATCCCCAATAACGATACTCTTCCCAAATCATTCATGGAGGAATGTTTAGACAACTTTATCTTTACTGATTGTAGCATTGGTATGTCATTCCTTATCCGTAGTATATCAACATATAGTACTAGGAATGTCACGATGCTCCCACTGACCCTTTTGTACACACTAGGTTCATTCTTATTTTTGATAAAATCAAACTCTTTTGATTGCCTCATCAAAATGAATGTTCCATATTTGAGAAACTTGCTTCAATCCATTTCTCTAAGTGTCTACAACACTTACCTCATCGTATGTAATCGGATCATCATCTTCTATGATGTGTACCTCATCATCATCATCTATGATGAATCCATACCTCCTGTATCTTCTACTATTCCGTAATTACGATTCATTTGTGGTATAATAGTCTACATCTACGTGTTCCTCTTATTTGATTTATAGTGTTTTGTGGTTCTTGAACTCTTCAAGATCTATTATCCTCCCACTAGCCCCTTTAATGATAAACACCTTTATCTTAGAAGGCGGTGTTTCACAAATAAACACCTTTTGCTATGTAGGATTATAGAACATATGCCCTAAACTTACTTTTAGGATGTCCCACAAATCAGACATGTCAAATTTTGTCCCAAGCTTATCCTTTGAAACCTTTTCACATAAGTTGGACAACCCTTATCTTAACATACTTAAGATTAGGAATCCTCCCCATCCATAACTTTTATGGAGTCTTGGGGGTGGATTTTGAGGTTACCTTTTTCGTAGATATGCACGACCATTTCTAGGACATTATCCTGTAAGGATATTGGAATGTCGGTAAAATTATTATGGACCGCACCATGTCCAACAAGGTACGATTTTTCATTCGGATACATCAATCAATTATTGCAGATCGTGATGTGTCCATTATGAAAAACTATTTGAGATGATCTAGAAACTTATTGCACAAGTATTTATTCCTTGATCTAATCAAAGAATCTTAATACTTTGCCAATTTGTTTCACTTCAAAATCTTTGAACCTTTCAAATAATTCACACTTGTATTTCAACAAATACATACATTCAACTCTTTGAATGATCATCTCCTTTTCTTATACTAATTTGTTCAATATGCAAAATTATTTTCATGTAAGTCAAGTATACAAAATCTATTAAGTAATATTCTAGTTCTACACAAAACATTATTATTATAAATAGAACAACAGTTGTTCTTAAATATAATACCAAAGATTTTATTATCCAACAATAAAATAGAAATAATGTTTCCAACGAGAATTGGAATACAATAACAACTTATTGATTTAATAGATTTGCCCGTAGGCAGTGCTAAACTATAAGTTCCTATGGTTAATGTAGCAACCTTTGTTTCATTTTTCACACATAGGATTACTTATCTTTGTTTAGCTTTCTACTTCTGCTTGGTCCCTTCATAAATCTATATTTATGATAACCAAAGTCGATATCCAATATCCAAGTAGAACCTTGACTTAAAGAAAAATTTATTTTAAATCTTGAACAAAATTGTATTTGTAACCGAAACTTCATTAAACTTCTTTGGTTAGCCACTGCAAGATACTTCTCGCAATTTCTTTCCAGTGTCCAGGCTTATTGCAGTGGAAGCAAACTCCTTTGCTATCCATATCAGTTTTGTTCTTATTATCCTTTGTTTATGCCTTTCTATATACCTTCTTTGAATCGTTCTTCTTTTCAGAAGATCCTTTGGCCCCTACTAGTAAGACATGGTCTTACTTGGTTGGAAAGTGACTCTCATCATTTTTCAACATGTTAAGCAAATCAACGAAGCTGATATCTAGCTTGTTTATATGAAAAATTCTCAACAATTGTGAAAGGAGTCTGGGAGTGAGTGCAAGATCAAATCTTGGCTCAACTCTCCATCCATGACAAAACTAGTTGTCCTAATTGATCAATCAAATTGATTATGTTAAGAATTTTTTTGTCTGTACTATAGTGCCATTGGCCATTCTAGATCGGAAGAGCTCCTTAGATATCTGATATCTATCAGTCCTACTTTCCTCACCATCAACTACTTGATGTGCGGGAATATAGTAGAGCATTCATAGTTTCATCGTTTGACGTCAAGCTCGTTACTCGTGGATGCGAGCATGATGCATTGAGCTAATCAGTGCATCATCTTGCCACTTTCTAAAAGTAGCAATCTCTTCCTCGAGGGCATTATGCTCGCAACCATTGCGGGGATAGGCGTATTAAGGTCATAAGATAGCTTTTCACTATGAGAACTATTCTTAAATTCCTTAACCAATCCGCTTAATTGATTACGGTTAATTTAGCATCTAATATGCTTGGCAAAGATAGTAATTTTAGACATTGTAAAATTCTATAAATGAATTTGTAATTAACAACATTTTAACATACATTCTTTTATTAATTACCAAAATAAATTAGGTCTTATTTTAAATTGGTATCTCCCACTATTTTCTTCAAACTATATTACCCTCACTTATATAGTTCTAAGAAAATCTAATTGCTAGTGAGAATAAGGATCCCATTTCAAATGTATATAGCCTTGTGGTGACACAACAAACTATATATAAATAAATAGGTAGACAACTTTTGTCAATTACATCAACTATGCAACTCCTTTTCTTTTGCCTCTTAGATTATTTTGATCAAGTGGTGGCACATCCGAATCAAAATTATCCAAGTTAAGTCCGACCTAGCACTCCATATATTCAAAAAAGAAAAATATCATCCTTGTGGTGACACAACAAAACAATATTGTTCAATTTTCTTTATAAGCATCAAATGTGATAAATTAACATCTTAAATACTTAATACTTGCCTTGTGGTGACACAACAAACTCATATTAAATATTTAATACTCTATTAATTTTATCATGCTAGAAGGCGACGTTCGATATTCCAAATATCTTTGAACGCTTAGGACTTAATATAAAAATTGAGGGGTTTGTTATTAATTTGTCTCATCTTGTTTAGCGTGCATGCACATATATATATAAAATACGTGTCATATTAATGAACATGCGAAGCATGTTTGCATAATATATAATATATATAGTATAAGCATGCACATATAGAATAGTATATTCTACTCGAATTGATTATGGACTTTTATTCTAGTTTGGTTCACTAGAGCAACCAAGTGAACCAAAAGGTCAAACCCTAGGGGTGCAAGAAATAATATTTAAATATAACTATTACATTTAAACCCGGGCTCCATTACAAACGGGTCTTCAAGCGCTCCTTGCTCCTTGATCTCCAATTTTTTTTAAAATTAATTCTAATTATTCCTATTACAAAACTATTTAAAATAAATAGAAACTTTGATCAGCAGTCAAGGGGAAGTACATAGGAGGGAGTTAGAATTTACATTAAGAAAAAATTAGAGAAGACGAGGTACGCAGACCCCATTTAATAAAACCCATACATTCATGCATCCAACTAAAATAAAATCCAATCACATTGGTCAATAGTCTATAATCAATCCCATTTATTATCATACACATCACCATATGCATCAATACATAACATTCATCTGATGAATAATAAACATTCAATATATATATTGATATCATTTAATGGGCAAATTTAGTTAGTATAAAATCTAATTTTGAATTAAAATAAACTCCTTTATTTCAATCCAAATTTAAATCAAAATAAAACTATTTTATTTTAATTTATCCAATTTTGAATAAAATAAACTATTTTATTTTAATCAAAATCTTTAATCAAAATAAACTCCTTTATTTTAATTAATTATGGAATCCATTCCATGTAAAAAAAAATTATTAAAGGAAACACAGATTATCTTTCTTATTCACAAATAAACTCCTTTATTTTGAATAATATGAAATCTTATTTCATATCTAAATAAACTCCTTTATTTAAGGAAAGATCGATTCTTTTTCCTATTCACAAATAAACCTTTTTATTTTTGAATAATATGAAATCTAATTTCATATCAAAATAAACTCCTTTATTTAAGGAAAAATAGAATCCAATTTCAACTCTAATTAGTTATCTTGAAATCCAATTCCAACTCTAATTAGTTAGCATGAAATTTAATTTTAAAATTAAAATAAACTTTTATTTTAAGATTAAAATGAACTTTTATTTTAAAATTAAAATAAACTTTATTTTAATTCTAAAATTATTAAGAATAATATATATATAACTATTATATATATATATATATATATATAATAACCGTATATATATGTCAAATATATATATATTACGTTAACATGGTTGCCCCTTGATTTCCGCTGCCGGATTTTATTTTTTATTTTTTTATTGTTTTCCGTGATTTCCTCTTGCTAATCACCGACTAACCAAAGTATGACATCCTTTTCAAAAAAAATTTGGCAGGTTCCTTTTGAAAAATACAATTCCCTGTACGAAGAAAAAAAAAATTCGCGAATCCCCTAGATTTGCAAATCACGAATTCAATAAAAGAAAAAAAACGGATTAGCATTTTTTTTATTTTTTTTAATTTTATACAACAAAATTATGCCCAATGAAATTGTTCTAAACACATATCAATATACATATCAAATTAAAACAATTAATAATTCGCATAAAGGTTTGGCTCTGATGCCATTGTAAGGTTTGTAATATTCAAGAACGCAATCAAATTGCAAAAATAAGCGGAAACGTGTGAAAATCAGAGTTTAAAATTTTACAAACCATATACCCGGATCACCCTTTATGCAAAGTTATTAATTAAACGAAAAGATAACGAATAAGAATCATACCCTTGAAGATCGAAGCTTCCTCGTGTACAAGTTCACCTCCAACCTTTTCGCTTGACTTGAATCCACCGGGTTTGGTTTCTTCCTTTGATTAACGTTAGCCACCCAAGTGTTTGGCCTCTAGAGGTGATCCACCAAGGAAGAAGAAGGATTTAAGAAGATGGGTATTTGGCTAAACCCTAGTTTTTCTATCTCTATAGAAAATGAGCGTACTCTCCAACCATTGGAATTATTACGTATTATAGATATCTGATATAAGACTCCTCTTATAAAGATATCAAATAATCCTATAAAAATAAGGTATTATTTAATTAAACCCTTTTTTAATTAAAGGGGCTCCCTAATCTTATTAGGGATAATTAATTAAACTCCTTTAACTAATTTTCCTTCCTAATCCAATTAGGAATAAATGAGAGTACTTATATTAAATTAATTCCTAAACTCTTTTAGAAATTAAAATAATAATAATAATTGTAATAATATTAATAAGACTCTCTTATTAATTTATATTTAATATTTCTAAAATATTAAATAATAAATATAAAGCTATTTAATTTATTCTATCACCATAGATTAAATTAAATATACATAACATATTATTACGATTATGCCATTAACTTCTTAAATAATTATTCTTCCTTTTATGGTGTGTGACCTTTAGGTTCTCCATATTAAACCTATTGTGAATAAATCAATTAGAACAATTCTAATCTTATTTAAATAAATAAATTAAACAATTAATTTATTTAAATAAATAATATTTATTCTACAATAGTGATAAGCCTCCATAGCGATCAACGACTTTCCGTATAATATAGATTTCAACATTAATCATAAAAAACCTTTGAGTAAATAGTTACCGTACAATTCAATCCTTCCACCATACAATATCCCAATTAAATATAAGACATGGAATTATCACAAGTCTTATTTTATTTAATTATATGTATTTCGATCCTTAAATGCACAACTCAAATAATGCAAATTAGAAACTCCTTTCTAATTTCATTCTTCGCCTAACCCAAGGACTACTTTGGGTTGTCATTTATCGAATCACATAGGACATTTCTCTTCTTTTAATAGAAGTGGTAGATTCTTTATTGATCATACATTATCTCCATGTACAACTTATTATACCCAAGCATACCCTTTGATATACCCTAAGGGTCTTAAGGAATAAGTCAAAGTATAACTCATCATACACAAGATACTATGATGATCTCAAGTCCAAGGATCACTTGTCTTACTATCACTACAGAAATTCCTATTGACAAAAAAGTAAAACTCCATTAGGTATTCCTTAGCGAGCCAATGCTCAAAGGAACTTATTCTCTAATAAGCACCTACATACTTGCTTTAGTGTCTCCACACAAATGATCATGAGATCAATCATCCTCATCCAACGAGTAAGTAACGATGTACCAATCTATCCTGGATTCATTAATCCCCAATTTAGTAATCCAATGATTGGGAACTATTTTAGTTTTAAGCTTTCTAAGAATTTAAATCTCATTAGAATGATCATCATCATTATTCTAAAAGCATTGCTTAAAACTATGGGTTTATCACATATTATAAAACAGCATCATGTAGATAATTAAAAGCCTTTAATAAATTAATACTTTTTATTAATAAATGAATAAGATTGTTACAAAGTATATGCTTTATCATCAAACATGATTGGCTTGTGTGCATATTACTTTCAATCTCCCACTTGCACTAAAGCCAATCGCCATTTTATCTTATACTCTTCTTCTCTAAGTGACGATTATCCTGCGGTTGAATAAGCTTTAGTTAATGGATATGTAATGTTGTTCTTGAGAGTCCACCATCTCTATAGTGATTTCCCATCTTTCAATGATTCTTATAATCAAATGAAAGTGCCACAACACATGTTTAGATCCAAGATGAGACTTAGGAACTATTCCTAGTTCTCAGAATGAACTTTTAATCCAAACAATCAACTTGCAGCCTTTCATTTATAGCTATTTACTTTGTCTTTATCACTAAACCAAAGAACTTTTCTTTGTTTGGAACCTTTCAATTCACTCGCACCACCGATCATGGTAACATTTTACCTTAAAGTGAATTTTCGTCGTCTTCGTCGCATTCGAAAAACTTGAGTCTGTTAAGCCTTCTAGTTTTAATTCAGACCTACCATAAATATGATCACATCCTTAGTACCAGTAAAGTACTTTAAGATGTTTTTCATTGTCTCACTGTGAACTTCTCCAGAATATGACTGATCAACATCAAGTCTCGTACATTTCATTGCATACATGATAGTTACTCATGCGATCTCTCTTTTTGGAGTCTATGGGGACTATTAAGAGAGATACACTCCATAGCTCATCAACATGAGACATCTCTTGGAGTTTGCCATGCTAAACGACTTTAGCATCAAATGAATATACGTTCTTTGGGTTAAACTGAGCATCCTTTTAAATCTAACTATATAGATTTGCATCCCCAATAACGATACTCTTCCCAAATCATTCATAGAGGAATGTTTAGACAACTTTATCTTTACTGATTGTAGCATTGGTATGTCATTCCTTATCCGTAGTATATCAACATATAGTACTAGGAATGTCACGATGCTCCCACTGACCCTTTTGTACACACTAGGTTCATTCTTATTTTTTGATAAAATCAAACTCTTTTGATTGCCTCATCAAAACGAATGTTCCATATTTGAGAAACTTGCTTCAATCCATTTCTCTAAGTGTCTACAACACTTACCTCATCGTATGTAACTGGATCATCATCTTCTATGATGTGTACCTCATCATCATCATCTATGATGAATCCATACCTCCTAGGTATCTTCGGTACTATTCCAGAATTACGATTCAGTTGTGGTATAATAGGTTACATCTACGTGTTCCTCTTATTTAATTTATAGTGTTTTGTGGTTCTTGAACTCTTCAAGATCTATTATCCTCCCACTAGCCCCTTTAATGATAAACACCTTTATCTTAGAAGGCAGGGTGTTTCTCAATAAACACCTTTTGCTATGTAGGATTATAGAACATATGCCCTAAACTTACTTTAGGATGCCACACAAATCTGTACATGTCAAATTTTGTCCCAAGCTTATCCTTTGAAACCTTTTCACATAAGTTGGACAACCCCTTATCTTAACATACTTAAGATTAGGAATCCTCCCCGTCCATAACTTTTATGGAGTCTTGAAATGGATTTTGAGGTTACCTTTTCGTAGATATGCAACCATTTCTAGGACATTATCCCAGAAGGATATTGGAATGTCGGTAAAATCATTATGGACCGCACCATGTCCAACAAGGTACGATTTTTCATTCAGATACATCAATCAATTATTGCGTATCAGGATGTGTCCATTATGAGAAAACTATTTGAGATGATCTAGAAACTTATTGCACAAGTATTTATTCCTTGATCTAATCAAAGAATCTTAATACTTTGCCAATTTGTTTCACTTCTGAAATCTTTGAACCTTTCAAATAATTCACACTTGTATTTCAACAAATACATACATTCAACTCTTTGAATGATCATCTCCTTTTCTTATACTAATTTGTTCAATATGCAAAATTATTTTCATGTAAGTCAAGTATACAAAATCTATTAAGTAATATTCTAGTTCTACACAAAACATTATTATTATAAATAGAACAACAGTTGTTCTTAAATATAATACCAAAGATTTTATTATCCAACAATAAAATAGAAATAATGTTTCCAACGAGAATTGGAATACAATAACAACTTATTGATTTAATAGATTTGCCCGTAGTAAATATGCTAAACTATAAGTTCCTATGGTTAATGCAAAGAACCTTTGTTTCATTTTTCACACATAGGATTACTTATCTTTGTTTAGCTTTCTACTTCTGCTTGGTCCCTTCATAAATCTATATTTATGATAACCAAAGTCGATATCCAATATCCAAGTAGAACCTTGACTTAAAGAAAAATTTATTTTAAATCTTGAACAAAATTGTATTTGTAACCGAAACTTCATTAAGCTTCTTTGGTTAGCCACTGCAAGATACTTCTCGCAGTTTCTTTCCAATGTCTAGGCTTATTGCAGTGGAAGCAAACTCCTTTGCTATCCATATCAGTTTTGTTCTTATTATCCTTTGTTTATGCCTTTCTATATACCTTCTTTGAATCGTTCTTCTTTTCAGAAGATCCTTTGGCCCCTACTAGTAAGACATGGTCTTTCTTGGTTGGAAAGTGACTCTCATCATTTTTCAACATGTTAAGCAAATCAACGAAGCTAATATCTAGCTTGTTTATATGAAAAATTCTCAACAATTGTGAAAGGAGTCCGGGAGTGAGTGCAAGATCAAATCTTGGCTCAACTCTCCATCCATGACAAAATCAGTTGTCCTAATTGATCAATCAAATTGATTATGTTAAGAATTTTTTTGTCTGTACTATAGTGCCATTGGCCATTCTAGATCGGAAGAGATCCTTAGATATCTCGATATCTATCGATCCACTTTCCTCACCATCAACTACTTGATGTGCGGGAATATAGTAGGAGCATTCATAGTTTCATCTTGACGCCGAAGCTCATTACTCGTGGATGCGAGCATGATGCATTGAGCTAATCATGCATCATCTTGCCACTTTCTAAAAGTAGCAATCTCTTCCTCGTGAGGCATTATGCTGCAACCATTGCGAGGATAGGCGACATATTAAGGTCATAAGATAGCTTTTCAAATTTATAAGAACTATTCTTAAATTCCTTAACCAATCCGCTTTAATTCTTGGCCCGTTAATTTAGCATCTAATATGCTTCGCAGATAGTAATTTTAGACATTGTAAAATTCTATAAATGAATTTGTAATTAACAACATTTTAACATACATTCTTTTATTAATTACCAAAATAAATTAGGTCTTGTTTTAAATTGGTATCTCCCACTATTTTCTTCAAACTATATTACCTCACTTATATAGTTCGACAAAATCTAATTAAAGATTTGCTAGTGAGGATAAGGATCCCATTTCAAATGTATATAGCCTTGTGGTGACACAACAAACTATATATAAATAAATAGGTAGACAACTTTTGTCAATTACATCAACTATGCAACTCCTTTTCTTTTGCCTCTTAGATTATTTTGATCAAGTGGTGGCACATCCGAATCAAAATTATCCAAGTTAAGTCCGACCTAGCACTCCATATATTCAAAAAAGAAAAATATCATCCTTGTGGTGACACAACAAAACAATATTGTTCAATTTTCTTTATAAGCATCAAATGTGATAAATTAACATCTTAAATACTTAATACTTGCCTTGTGGTGACACAACAAACTCATATTAAATATTTAATACTCTATTAATTTTATCATGCTAGAAGGCTTAATGTTCGATATTCCAAATATCTTTGAACGCTTAGGACTTAATATAAAAATTGAGGGGTTTGTTATTAATTTGTCTCATCTTGTTTAGCGCGCATGCACATATATATATAAAATACGTGTCATATTAATGAACATGCGAAGCATGTTTGCATAATATATAATATATATAGTATAAGCATGCACATATAGAATAGTATATTCTACTCGAATTGATTATGGACTTTTATTCTAGTTTGGTTCACTAGAGCCACCAAGTGAACCAAAAGGTCAAACCCCCAGGGGTGCAAGAAATAATATTTAAATATAACTATTACATTTAAACCTGGGCTCCATTACAAACGGGTCTTCAAGCTCCTTGCTCCTTGATCTCCAATTTTTTTAAAATTAATTCTAATTATTCCTATTACAAAACTATTTAAAATAAATAGAAACTTTGATCGTGAAATAAGGGGAAGTACATAGGAGGAGTTAGAATTTACATTAAGAAAAATTAGAGAAGACGAGGCACGCAGACCCCATTTAATAAAACCCATACATTCATGCATCCAACTAAAATAAAATCCAATCACATTGTCAATAGTCCATAATCAATCTCATTTATTATCATCATGCATCACCATATGCATCAATACATAACATTCATCCGATGAATAATAAACATTCAATATATATATTGATATCATTTAATGGGAAAATTTAGTTAGTATAAAATTTAATTTTGAATTAAAATAAACTCCTTTATTTCAATCCAAATTTAAATCAAAATAAAACTATTTTATTTTAATTTATCCAATTTTGAATAAAATAAACTATTTTATTTTAATCAAAATCTTTAATCAAAATAAACTCCTTTATTTTAATTAATTATGGAATCCAATTCCATGTAAAAAAAATTTATTAAAGGAAACACGGATTATCTTTTCTTATTCACAAATAAACTCCTTTATTTTGAATAATATGAAATCTTATTTCATATCTAAATAAACTCCTTTATTTAAGGAAAGACCGATTCTTTTTCCTATTCACAAATAAACCTTTTATTTTTGAATAATATGAAATCTAATTTCATATCAAAATAAACTCCTTTATTTAAGGAAAAATAGAATCCAATTTCAACTCTAATTAGTTATCTTGAAATCCAATTCCAACTCTAATTAGTTAGCATGAAATTTAATTTTAAAAATAAAATAAACTTTTTATTTTAAGATTAAAATGAACTTTTTATTTTAAAATTAAAATAAACTTTATTTTAATTCTAAAATTATTAAGAATAATATATATATAACTATTATATATATATATAATAACCGTATATATATGTCAAATATATATATATTACGTTAACATGGTTGCCCCTTGATATCCGCTGCCGGATTTTTTTTTTTTTTTATTGTTTTCCGTGATTTCCTCTTGCTAATCACCGACTAACCAAAGTATGACAACCTTTTCAAAAAAATTTTGGCAGGTTCCTTTTGAAAAATACAATTCGCTGTACGAAGAAAAAAAAAATTCGCGAATCCCCTTGATTTGCAAATCACGAATTCAATAAAAGAAAAAAAAACGGATTAGCATTTTTTTTTTTTTTAATTTTATACAACAAAATTATGCCCAATGAAATTGTTCTAAACACATATCAATATACATATCAAATTAAAACAATTAATAATTCGCATAAAGGTTTAGCTCTGATGCCACTGTAAGGTTTGTAATATTCAAGAACGCAATCAAATTGCAAAAATAAGCGGAAACGTGTGAAAATCAGAGTTTAAAATTTTACAAACCATATACCCGGATCACCCTTTATGCAAAGTTATTAATTAAACGAAAAGATAACGAATAAGAATCATACCCTTGAAGATCGAGCTTCCTCAGGTACAAGTTCACCTCCAATCCTTTTCGCGTTCAACTTGAATCCACCGGGTTTGGTTTCTTCCTTTGATCAACGTTAGCCACCCAAGTGTTTGGCCTCTAGAGGTGATCCACCAAGGAAGAAGAAGGATTTAAGAAGATGGGTATTTGGCTAAACCCTAGTTTTTCTATCTCTATAGAAAAGGAGCGTACTCTCCAACCATTGGAATTATTACGTATTATAGATATCTGATATAAGACTCCTCTTATAAAGATATCAAATAACCCTATAAAAATAAGGTATTATTTAATTAAACCCTTTTAATTAAAGGGGCTCCCTAATCTTATTAGGGATAATTAATTAAACTCCTTTAACTAATTTTCCTTCCTAATCCAATTAGGAATAAATGAGAGTACTTATATTAAATTAATTCCTAAACTCTTTTAGAAATTAAAATAATAATAATAATTGTAATAATATTAATAAGACTCCTCTTATTAATTTATATTTAATATTTCTAAAATATTAAATAATAAATATTAAGCTATTTAATTTATTCTATCACCATAGATTAAATTAAATATACATAACATATTATTACGATTATGCCATTAACTTCTTAAATAATTATTCTTCCTTTTATGGTGTGACCCTTTAGGTTCTCCATATTAAACCGGTTGTGAATAAATCAATTAGAACAATTCTAATCTTATTTAAATAAATAAATTAAACAATTAATTTATTTAAATAAATAATATTTATTCTACAATAGGGATAAGCCTCCATAGCGATCAACGACTTTCCAGATAATATAGATTTTAACATTAATCATAAAAGAACCTTTGAGTAAATAGTTACCGTACAATTCAATCCTTCCACCATACAATTCAATCCTGTCTGTGCGTTTACGCATGACCTGGTTCCATTCTTTATTATTCTGTTGGAATAACTTGTCTGTGCGGTCTATCGTATGCATGGTGAATTCCGTTGTTATTCCATTCTTTATTATTCTATTGGGAATAACCTATCTGTGCGGTCTATCGCATGTATGGTGAATTCTTCTGTTATTCCATTCTTTATTATTCTGTTGGAATAACATGTCTATGTGGATTACCGCATTCATGGTGAATGATCCTTCGTATTCATATAAATAGTATTTTCATTCAAAAGGGGTTTCTGCCAGGGGCAGTTTCATAATTTTTCTGACCCTCAAATATTCTAAAAAAAATTGAAATGATAATTTGATGAGTTTTCTAGATTGTGTCCAAAAATGACGATTTTTGGATGTATAGATTAGGAGTTATGAATTTTATAGGAAAAGACTATTTTAAAAGTAAACCTTTATAACTCCTTGTGGTTAACTCCAAAATTGGTGAAATTTTTATTGGGAGTACATGTATATAACAGGGGTATATCCTCTAAATTTTGGAATTTTTGGACAAAAGTACAATTTATGATAAATGTCTAAATATTCAGCAGTTTTAGCCATATGAAAAATAGTAAATGAATTTTAAAAATTCTGAGAAAAATATATGTTAAATATGGGACTATATTCTGCTAAATCCCAAAAAAGAAATATTTTTGGGACTGATTTGATATTTTTCATGAAAATGAACTAGTTAGGAGTAAATGAATTAAATATGTTATGTGAAGTAATAAAATTTGAAAATAGGATTTTATGGCTTGAAAATCCTATATAAGGTATATGTAGAATTTTGATGAGGGATTTGATTATTGGTGATGAAATCTTATAAGTATGACATTTTGAATGATTAAATGCATTATTTGATAAAATGTAAACAATTGAAATAAATTGTTTATAAATTTAAGAAATGATTAAAATATTGTTATAATATTAATGATATTAGATTATGAGATTATTAAGTGATTGATAACATTTGGTTATTATTAAATGTTGGATAAATTGTATTATAAATGTTTAATATTTATCCTTTATCTCATTTGATTGATTCTTTATATCATTGTCATTATCATCATGCTTATATTATGATGAAAGTCATCTGTGGCCTGTAGTGCATAGATGGACTTGGTATGATTATGACTAGGAATTATTCGGTATAATCATGACCGTAATGTTACAAGTGATGTGGTAAAAGTCCTCATTGGCCCGTAGTGCATTGATGGACAGTTTTTAGTATGATTATAGCTATGAATTCTCTCCGTTCAAGGGTGCAAAGATGAATTGTTTTATGGCATGATCAGGACCGTTGATGAAAACACGATTATCTTTGGCCCGTAGTGCATAGATAATTCATGGTCGTGATATTAACGAATATCCTTGGCCTGTAGTGCAGGGATGATTCGATGATGGTGATTAATTATTGAGCTGAGTCTCAGCAATGAAATATTACTTCATGGATGTGATATTAACGAATATCCTTGACCGTAGTGTAGGGGTGATTCAATGATGTGGATTATTTATTAAGCTGAGTCTCAACGATAAAATATTGATAATAAATTTTTAATTCGTAAATGATAGTAGATATTATGCTCTACTTGACTCTTCTAAAATACAGTTGTATGTCTTTGGCCTATAGTGCAAAGATGAATTGTTAATGAATATCTTTGGCCGTAGTGCAAAGATGAATTTATTAGTATGATTATGAACAGGAACTGTGATTTGGTATAACCATGATCTTTAATGTTTCAGGTAAAGACAGGTGATAAAAATTATCTTCGTTCTGGATGAGAAAAGGAATTTGGAATCACAAATATGATTATGAGTTATTCATATGATTGAGGACAGGAACTGTTGATTGATGTTACAGGGATAAAATATTTTTGGTGGACTTTTAATATAGAGAAGATAATAGACATTATGGTCTATTTGACTCTTCTAATGGATTGCTTGTTCCACTGCAACTATGGTTGAAAAGTTTTATCATCTACCATATGTTCTAAATTTCTGATTTATTACTGACGAAGGCTATTAATAATTTAATTATCTTTAGTCATGATATTCTTTACTGGGCTATTTGTGCTCACCCTTTTGCTTCACAATTCCTTTCAGGTAATAAGAGTGTAATGGGTCGAAGCGGGGATAACAGGAAATAGAGCGGTGGTTATAGTCATTGAGGTTCTCCTAAATAGTATGAAAATGATTTTATTGAGAATTTTAGATAAGCGTGTCGTATTGTATACGTCATTTTGATATTTAATTTTGGTGAACCGAATAGGGTGAGGTGAACCCAACTTTGAATGGTGTTTTGCCAACGCATACAAGATGCCTAATGACATACTGACCTCGTGTTATTATAAGATGCGGGGTTGTGCACATCCACCTGCTGAGTATATCTATGAGCACTACCTATATAATCTTGGAGTTTATTTGAAATATAATTCTCACTTGGAGACAACGAAGATAGTTATATGTCAAGAAAAGACTCACCATTGGAAAGAAGATGATAACAATCTTCTTGTTTTTCTTTGGGGACTATTGGGTCAACCAAGGATAATTCTGTGGACATATGATATCTATCATAACCTAGACGCACGGCCTCCCATGTATGCGAAGGTTTCTTGAGTATTTTCCAAAGATTTTAATCTCTAAAATGAGTTATTAATCAGTACTTTTATGTAAAGTACCTTTGTAAGGTGTTGTGGTCAAGGCACCATGAGAGTTACATAGATTTTGTATTGAAACTCACAACTTATCTGTTGTCGTACTCTGTATGACAGTTCAACAGTTGTATAAATGAAGTTTGTATTTGATTTTTATAGTGTGATATCTGGCAACTCAGAATAGGTGATGTATACCTATTTTGGGGGCGTCACATAATACCCCTTACCTTAGAAGAAAACTGGATACTGGAATAGTGAGGTAGCAGACTTCTCTTCTTCTTTCTCTCTGTAATTTCTCTCTATAATAATTGCTCTATAGCTTTAGTGAATTTGTGAGAAATGAAGGAAGAATGAGCTTCCATTTATAGGAAAATATAGTTTCAATAATTGCATATTTTGGGGCTCGAAATATTACAGTATTATACCTTCCTCTTTTTCTTCATTTTTAATTTAGTCCTGTAAGTATTATCAATCTTGCACCAACTCCCCTAATAGTAAATCATGTGAATCAATAGTACACACATATGAACACATAGTTATAAGCATGTGAATTAATAGCAATTAATTGCTCATTTATCCGGTGAATTACCCGATTGGTCAATATAACCTCTAAACATCAATTATTATCAAAATAAATGTCGATTTCCACTAACACTAATAATTCCCATACAATGGAACTATCAATTTCATCTTTAATCAACACGAACTTATTCATCATTAATATTATAACTCACAATATTTAACAACGAGGTCGTTCCCAGGAAAGAGGGGGCTTTCCGATAAGGATCTCTCCTTATTGGCGCGCAATTAGGTGACCAAACCTCTCCTTGACAGAACTTCTAGACATTGTCAATATTGCAAATAATAATATAAATAACTTTGGCATGATCAATTATTGATTTAATAATATAACATATTATACAGATGATACTGTAATAATAATTGAATCAATAACACGAGAGATATAATGCAGCAATTACTGTAGCAATAATTGAGTATAACTAAGTGAGTTCTTACGTAAGCATCAATAATAAATACCGTGTGCTACTATGAAACCACACGTATTACTGTACTTTTACTACCGGGTAGTTCAATAGTTTAACGGTAAAACTTTCGCCGTTATTTTTATAAAAAGATATTTCTGTCAATTTCTAGCTACGACAATACTTCCATTGGGGGGTTCACCAATGATTGTGCCGTCGTACGAATATTCCCTTTTAAAATGAATATTCTCCGACCAATCGAATATTCCCCAATACAACCAATATTTTATATCAACTTGCTTACTTTGCAAAATTTTCACTTATCACCCTTAACTTTAACCTTTTATCAATTTAACCATTTACTAAATAGAATAATTATAAGAAAATTGAATACTTTCATTTCATAAAATTTGGGGTCTCACAGTGGAGAAAAATGTGGAAGTCTTCATGGACGACTTTTCTGTCTATGGAGACAATTTTGATGCATGTTTGGAAAACTTGGTGATGGTGTTAAAGAGATGCACAGAAACAAATCTGATTGTTAACTGGGAAAAATGCCACTTCATGGTTGAGGAAGGCATTATTTTGGGTCACAAGGTTTCAGCAAAAGGATTAGAGGTTTACAAAGCAAAGCTAGAAACGATTGAAAAGCTTCCACCACCAACATCAGTTAAGGGAATACGCAGTTTTTTGGGACATGCTGGGTTCTACAGGAGATTTATAAAAGAATTCTCTAAGATTGGAAAACCATTATGCAGTCTTTTAGAGAAGGATTCAGTTTTTAAGTTTGATGAGGGTTGTAAGTTAGCATTCGAGCTATTAAAGAAGAAATTTAATACAGCTCCAGTTATCATCACACTGGATTGGACAATGCCGTTTGAGTTAATGTGTGACGCTAGTGACTATGCAGTTGGGGCTATTTTGGGCCAACGACGAAAGAAGGTATTTCATGCTATATACTATGCAAGTAAGACACCCACGGAGACCCAAATGAATTACACAACTATGGAAAAGGAATTACTTGCAGTAGTATATGCCTTCGATAAATTTTGGGCATATTTGATCAGAACAAAGATTGTAGTTTATACGGATCACTCAGCTATTCGATACCTAATCTCAAAGAAAGATGCTAAGCCACGCCTTATCAGATGGATTCTCCTTCTCCAAGAATTTGATTTGGTAATAAAAGATAGAAAGGGTACGGAGAATCAAGTTGCATAACATTTATCTAGGATGGAAAATCAGGATAAAAAGGAAGAGGACATATGTGTAATTAATGAATCATTTCCTGATAAGCAGTTGTTTGGGATCAATACGAAATTTCTATGATACGCGGATTTCGCTAATTATCAAGTGAGCAACATCCTTCCCCCTGATCTTACACGGCAGCAGAAAAAGATATTTCTACATGACATCAAGTGGTACATATGGGATGAGCAATACATATTCAAACAGTGCGCCGACAAGATGATTAGAAGGTGTGTTCCCTACAGCGAAGTGAATAGTATATTGCATGAATGTCATTCGTCTGCATACATAGGACATTATGGTAGTGAGAGAACAGCGACAAAAGTGCTTCAAGCCGGGTTTTATTGGCCTACATTACTTAAGGACGCCCACCAGTTTGTTAAAAGTTGTGATAGATGTCAAAGGGTGGGCAACATATCGAAAAAGAATGAGATGCCATTACAAACAATCTTGGAAGTTGAAATTTTTGACGTTTGGGGCATTGATTTTATGGGGCCATTTCCATCATCATTTGGTAATCAGTATATATTGCTTGTAGTTGACTATGTATTAAAATGGGTTGAAGCCGCAGCGCTACCAACTAACGATGCTAAACTGGTTCTCAAATTCTTGCAGAAGAGTATTTTTAGGAGATTTGGCACGCCAAGAGCTATTATAAGTGATGAAGGTAGTCACTTCTGCAACAGATCATTTACAGCTCTCTTGGCGAAGTCTGGGGTCAATCATAAGGTGAAAATGACATATCATCCCCAAACAAGTGGGCAAGCTAAAGTTTCGAACAGGGAGGTAAAGAGAATCTTGGAAAAGGTGGTAAACCCGAATAGAAAGGATTGGTCTCTCAGATTGGACGATGCACTATGGGCCTACAGAACGACTTACAAGACACCAATTGGTATGTCACCATATCAATTACTATACGGGAAAGCTTGTCACCTACCGGTCGAGTTACAATATAAGGCCTACTGGGCTATTCAGAAACTCAATTTTGATCAAGCAGCTGCAGGTGAAAAGAGGCTACTTAAGTTAAGTGAACTCGATGAATTCTACTTCAAGCTTACGAGAACTCTAAGTTATACAATGAAAAAGTCAAGAAATGACACGACAAGAAAATAATACAAAGAACGTTTGAGCCGGGGTAATCAATCCTGTTGTTCAACTCACGGTTGAGGTTGTTCCCAGGCAATCTAAAATCAAGGTGGTCGAGTCCATTTACTGTGAGACCCCAGATTTTATCAATAAAGATTTAAATTTTGTCGAAATAATTTTTTTATATTATGGTGTGAATTTAAGATAATATTATAGTTGTGGGTAGTATTTATAAATTTTGTAAAGTATGCAAGTGGTTATATTATATTCGATTGGTGGGGAATATTCAGGTTTAGCGAGGGAATATTCGTGACAACTACTCAATCATTGGTGGACCTAGTAATTATTGTCGGATTGAGAAAACGACAAAAATATTTTATTAAAATAACGGCGGAAGTTTTACCGCTGATCTTGTTGAACTACTTTCGGCGGTAAAAGTACGATGTACGTGTGGTTGCATAGTAGCACACCAGTATTGATTATTGATGCCTATGTGAGAAGTCACTCAGTTTGATTCCATTATTATAGATTAATAATATGAATTATTATAATGATAATGACGCTTTTGTTTTATTCAGATTATTAACGTAATAAAATGTAAACATCTTTTTATATAAAATAGAATACTTTATTAAAGTTATTCTATAAATAGAATATATTATATTTTATTATGCATAGTGTCTTTGCATAGTATTTTGCATAGTGTTTTGCATAGTATTCATATAGTGTTTGCATAGTAAAATGTTTTTATATAAATAGAATATATTATATTTTATTTAAAAGATTTTCTTTAAATATGGACCGTCGATTAAAGTAAATCAATCTGGACTGCTCATGGATTAGTTACTATGCATTCCATTTTCCTATAAATAGAAGCTCATTCCTTCATTATTTTCTTACTTAATTCATTGAAACTCTAGAGAGAGAAATTATAGAGAGAAGCTATAGAGAGAAAATTATAGAAAGAAGAAGAGTATTCTGCTACTTCACTACTTCTATATTCATTTCTTTTACTAGTAAGGGTGTTATTCTTTCTTCTTGAAGAGAACTTCATTATTCCATTCATTATTATTCATTGGAATAACTTTTGTAAAAGTGGCATACCCTATACATAACTCAGATACGCCAGCATACCCTATACTTGGTGAAATCCTTAGGTTATTCCATTGCTTATTATTCTGCATTGAATAACTCAGATACGCCATTATTTACCTATACTTGGTGACATTCTTCTATTATTCATTGGAACATCCTCGTCATGTGTTTTACACCTGACCGGTTCCGCTTTTTATTATTCTCTGTTGGAACATCCTGCATCATGTGTTTTACACACCCCGGGTTCCGCCTCTTTATCATTCTCTTGGAATATCCTATCTCGTGTGTTTTACACCGGATCCGGTTCCATCTTTATTATTCTGTTGAACATCCCGCTTGCGGTGTGAATTTCACCGACCGGTTCCGTTATTATTATTCTCGTTGAATAACTCGTTATCTGGCAAGCACCGCATGCATGGTGATTTCTTTTGTTATTCCATTCTTTATTATACCCAAATTGGTTAAAACTTTGACTTCTATACTCCATGAAATTAGTAGAATATCCTTGATATTTGCGTTTCATCCAAAGATATCTTTCATGGAAATATTCTTCCGATCATTCTTGAATTTTACTCTACAAAACAAAGATTGTGTTGATAATTTGACGTTAATAATTCATGGATTAAATAATTCTTGAACTTGTTTTATTGAATTATTATGTCATTGTCATCATCCTCATGTTATATTATGTTATCGTTGGCTTTACGTGCATAGATGAACTTAGTATGATTATGACCGTGGATCATTCTAAGATAATCATGACTTGATATAAATGATGTGACAAAAGTCCTCGCCGGGCTGTAATGCAGTTGATGGATAGTTTTTGGTATGATTATGACCGTGGGTGATTCTTAAGATAGTCATGACCATTGATAATTTGATGAAAATCCTTGACCGCGTAGTACGGGATGATTAGATGTGGTGGTTTATTTATTAAGCGAGTCTCAAATGATAAAAATTGATGAAAACTTTTTAAAACCTAAAAGATAGTAGACTTTATTCTCTACTTGACTCTTTTAATGGGTTGCTTATTCCATTGCAGCTTAAACCGGTTGTCTATTGTATTTTATCGCTTTAACATCTGTTGAAGGCTAATGATAATTTATTCGCATTATCTTAGTCATAATATTTCTTCTTGGGCTAGTTGAGCTCACCCTTTCTTTTCACCGTTTCTTCGTGAAATGAGAACATAGGCGGGACGAGCCTGGGAACGAAGTAATGGTCCGAGAGGTTAGCATTAGTAGTCCTCACTATTCTGTGAAATAAGGTGATAATAGTCGTAATGAGGACTCCTTTTGAGTTTGTATAATATCTAGTAGACAAAATTTGTATTCAAACTCACGCTTTATGTCGTATTGTACACTACACGCTTATATTAGTAAGTTGTATTTGAATTTATGTACCATGTAAGTGGCGACCCAAGATGGGTGACGATACCTAATTTTGGGGCGCCACAACAGGTATCGAGCTTAGGATATGATCCTGGCTAAGATGTGAGAATAGTACTAGGAGGGAGAGACGGGAATTCCTTCGCTAGTATGACCTACCTAAATTTATTTGGTATTTAATTGGTTTCACAGAGTATAGGGATAATATGTGATATGTTAATTAACCCTTATTTTATGGCGGTGTTTGAAAATGGCATCCAGAATGTTGAGAATAGCAATGGAGCACGTGAGACCGCTGATTCTCCACGTATCAATAATCGGATAATGTACAACAGGATGGCGATAATCCTCCCGTAAACAACAACATCGATCAATTGTCTAACGACGAGTGCGCTTAAGAGGTTTTAGAATTCATGCAACATCGAAGTAAAGCGACTCCATCCCAAAACATAGGTGGAAACACGGAAAACTCTCGGCGGTCACCGCTAAACAATTCAAGGAGCTGGGACCACCGGAGTTTAAGGAGAGCCAAAACCACTTCGGCGGAAGTATGGATAAAGCAGATTACCAAGATATTTGATGTCTTGGGATGCTCCGAGGAGCAAAAGGTTCCTTTTCACGCCTTTTATGTCATGCGCTTTGAGGCGACATCGGGTGGGAATCCAGTAAACGTACTCAACTCATTGCATCAAGATATCTTGGGAGAAGTTCCAGAGTCGTTCAACGACAAATACTTTCCCGAAAGTATTCGCCACATGAAGGAGGTGGAGTTTATCAAGTTGGAACAAAACAATATGACCGTGTCGCAATACGAGGCAAAGTTTATGGAGTTATCACGATTTCGTCCCCCCTTGGTGGATAATGAAGAGAGAATGGCACGAATGTTTTTAAGAGGTTTGAAGCGGAGATACGCCAACATCTTATTTCTCATAAACCGTGTTTTTTATTCGGATGTTGTAAATAGGGCTCATTAGTGGAGCGCGATAACGAGTCAACGCAACTAAAAAGAAAGTAGCCGGCAAAATTATAATACCAAAGAGAGTAGTCATCAAGCGGTGACAACAAGCGTGGAGGGAATCAACAAAGGATATGGTAACCACTTCGGTGGTAATCGTACAAAACAATAAGAATGGACATTTCAAGAAAAGGAGATTCAACAATGATGGAAAGACGTCAAGACCAAAGACTTTGTTGTTAAGGAAGGAGAAGGACCATCTATTATATGCTTCAAATGCGGAGAGAGGGACACATCGGTCCGAATCACAGGCCATGCCATCCAAAGCATGTTATAATTGTGGAAGAGAAGGTCACTTAGCTCGATTTTGTCGCCATCAAGACAAATTCAACTAGGATGGAGGCACCAAAGGTCATCCCTGCATAAACCAAAGCCATAGTTTAAGAGAGAGCGTTTTTTTTCTCGTGACGAGGAACCCGAATAAGATTATCACGGTTAGTTAATTATAAATTCTTGCGAAGTCTATACCTTATTAGATACCGCTTCTACCTACTTTTTATTTCACCTAGTTGCGTTCAACGCTTAAATTTGACTCCCGAGAAGTTAGACTTTGACTTATCGGTTGAAACTTCGTTAGTAGGAGCCTTCATTATCGCTTATTATTTTTAAATTTTTTTTTTTTTGTTGATTCAAATAAACACTTTCACGCTAATTCGCCGATCTTATCTTTTGAAAATACTTGCCTTTGATGTGATTTTTGGAATCAATTGGTTAACTACTCATCATGCTTTTCGTAAGGTTGTTAGCTTTTATATTCATAACCATCCTGTTATGCGAATTCAAAGTAACCAAACCACTAAAGTCAATCATTGTCATATCGCTTTCATAAGTAAAGAGCCCCGAACCTTTCGTTGTTAACTTCCTTGTGTGGAATGCACCGGGCCGACTTTCCAGTGAGGCGACATCGTGAATGAAGATGGCAAGGTTATAGGTATCATTGTGAGGTGCTATCTCCAGGTTAAGGGATTGAAGTCACGGTTGGTATCAATGTGACGTACTATCCAAGTCTTGGATGAGAGTCACAAGATTTGAATGATATTTCTATCATTAATAAATTTCTTGACGATTCTTGAAGATTTCCTAGCCTACCCTAGAGCGTGAAATCGAATTTTGTATTGACCCCAAAGATAAAAAACCCATTTCTTAAACCCTCAAATATTTCTTCAACTAAATGAATAACTTTACGTGGTTTATGATGAAAGTCATAATAAAAGCATTGGAATAATGAAAATCATGGGTATTCGTGGTATTAGTAAGTTTTATGATGAGTTATGTTGGTTAGTATGTAAAAACATGAAAGTTTCTTAGAAATCACAAAGAGTTGAAAATCGATTTTGGTGAAAAAACGTAACATGAAATTCAATTGACCATATCTCTTATTATATTTTGAATTTTGAATGTGGTCAAGTCCTAGAGTTAGATCTACGAGTTACCTAACTAATCCAAGTGGAATTACTGGAAAAGGTGTTGTGAATTTTTGTGTGGACTGATTTTAGCAAAGGAGGCCAAAGCTGTAAATTTCGAAAAATGCTATCGCCCTAGAAACTTTAAGGGACTGTTTCGGCCACTTAAATTATGAGAAAAATTCTGGGTTTTTGGGACATGAAAGTATATGGTATAAAGTACCTCCTGTCCAAAAATGAGCTCATTCTCGACTTAAAATGAGCAAGTTATGACTATTTCAATATTTAGGTTTTTCCGATTTAAAAACGCTATAACCGAGTTCTATAACTCAGATGACCATGAAATTTAAACTAGAAGCTCACGTTAACATGTGTAAGGTCTCTGCCAAGATTTGGGAATTTTTGGAGTTAAACTTGAGGTAGCTAATTTCTTAAGGAATTAATTAAAAATTGATTTTTGAAAAATAGTAAATGAATTTTAAAAATTCAAAAAATATATTTTCATTATGGGACTATATTATGCTAAATCCCAGAAAAGAAATATTTTTGGGACTAATTTGGTATTTTTCATGAAAATAGTTTAGTTACTTAACATATGAGTTAAATATGTTATGTGAAGTAACAAAGTTGAAAATAGGATTTTATGGCTAGAGAATCCTATATAGAATATATGCATATTTTTGATGAGGATTTGATAATTGGTGATGATATTTTATGAGTATGGCATTTTGAATGATTAAATGCATTATATGGTAAAGCGTAAACAATTGAGATAAATTGTTTATAAATTTAAGAAGTGATTAAAATATTGTTATAATATTAATGTTATTAGATTATGAGATTATTAAGTGATTGATAACATGGGGATATTCTTGAATCTGGATAAATTATATTATAAATGTTTAATATTTATCCTTTATCTCATTTGATTGATTCTTTATATCATTATCCTCATGCTTATATTATGTTGAAAGGCATCTCGTGGCTCAGTAGTGCATAGATGGACTTGGTATGATTATGACCGTGGATTGTTCGATAATCATAACCATAAATGAATACACAATTATCTTTGGCCGTAGTGCATGGATAATTTGTGGTCGTGATATTAATGAATACACAATTATCTTTGGTAGTAGTGCATGGATAATTTGTGGTCGTGATACTAATGAATACACAATTATCTTTGGTAGTAGTGCATGGATAATTTGTGGTCGTGATACTTAATGAATACACAATTATCTTTCGTCGTAGTGCATGGATAATTTGTGGTCGTGATACTAATGAATACACAATTATCTTTGGTAGTAGTGCATGGATAATTTGTGGTCGTGATACTAATGAATACACAATTATCTTCGCCGGTAGTAGTGCATGGATAATTTGTGGTCGTGATACTAATGAATACACAATTATCTTTGGTAGTAGTGCATGGATAATTCGTGGTCGTGATACTAATGAATACACAATTATCTTTGGTAGTAGTGCATGGATAATTTGTGGTCGTGATACTAATGAATACACAATTATCTTTGGTAGTAGTGCATGGATAATTTGTGGTCGGATACTAATGAATACACGATTATCTTTGGTCAGTAGTGCATGGATAATTCGTGGTCGTGATACTAATGAATATCCTCGACCAGTAGTGCGGGGATGATTCGATGATATGGATTAATTATTGAAATGAGTCTCAAAGAATGAAATATTAATTCATGGATGTGGTAAAAGTCATCTTTAGTAGTAGTGCATTGATAGACTTGGTATGATTATGACCACGGATTATTCTTATATAATCACGGTCAGTAATTGAAAACACGAATATCCTTAGCCAAGAGTAGTGCATGGATAATTCATGGTTGTGATACTATTAAGTTTGAGTCTCGATGATTATTGGTTTTACGCTTATATATCTTTGGCTTGTAGTGCAAAGATGAATTGTTAATGAATATCTTTGGCGGATTACGAAAGATGAATTTAATATTTTCAACAATAAAGGTATTCAAGGTATCCTCACCTCTTTATCATACTGTATCGTCGCATTCTAATTTCGAGGGCTTAAATTCCATAAGGAGGGGAGATTGTGAGACCCCGATTTTATCAATAAAGATTTAAATTTTGTCGAAATAATTTTTTTATATTATGGTGTGAATTTAAGATAATATTATAGTTGTGGGTAATATTTATAAATTTTGTAAAAAGTATGCAAGTGGTTATATTATATTCGATTGGTTGGGAAATATTCTATTTAGCGGGAATATTCGTATAACTACTCAATCATTGGTGGACCCCATAATGTAATTATTATCGGGATTGAGAAAACGACAAAAATATTTTATTAAAATAACTACGGAAGTTTTACCGTTGATCTTCGTGAACTACTCTTGTAGTAAAAGTAAAAAGAATAATCGTGTGGTTGCATAGTAAAGACACCAGTATTGATTATCGATGCTTATGTGAGAAGTCACTCATTGATTCCATTATCACGATTAATAATATGAATTATTATAATGATAATGACGCTTTTGTTTTATTCAGTATTATTAACGTAATAAAATGTAAACATCTTTTATATAAAATAGAATACTTTATTAAAGTTATTCTATAAATAGAATATATTATATTTTATTATGCGTAGTCTTTGCGTAGTATTTTTTGCATAGTGTTTTGCATAGTATTGCATAGTGTTTGCATAGTAAAATGTTTTTATATAAATAGAATATATTATATTTTATTTAAAAGATTTTTCTTTAAATATGGACCGTCAGATTAAAGTAAATCAATCTGGACTGCTTCATGGATTAGTTACTATGCATTCCATTTTCCTATAAATAAAGCTCATTCCTTCATTATTTTCTTACGAATTCATTGAAACTCTAGAGAGAGAAATTATAGAGAGAAGCTATAGAGAGAAAATTATAGAAAGAAGAAGAGTATTCTCGCTACTTCACTACTTCTATATTCATTCTTTTTACTAGTAGGTGTTATTCTTTCTTCTTCGAAGAGAACTTCATTATTCCATTCATTATTATTCATTGAATAACTCGTAAAAGTGGCATACCCTATATATAACTCAGATCACGCTGCATACCCTATACTTGGTGAAATCCTTAGGTTATTCCATTGCTTATTATTATCGTTGAATAACTCGTATACATGGCTTTACCCTATACTTGGTGACATTCTTCTATTATTCTCATTGGAACATCCTCGTCTGCATGTGTTTTACACCGGACCGGTTCCGCTTTTTATTATTCTCGCTGAACATCCTGTCATGTGTTTTACACCGGACTGGTTCCGCCTTTTATCATTCTCGTTGAATATCCTATCCGTGTGTTTTACACCGGATCCGTTCCATCTTTATTATTCTGTTGGAACATCCTGCTTGCGTGTGAATTTCACGACCGGTTCCGTTATTATTATTCTGCGCTGAATAACTCATATATGCGCAATACCGCATGCATGGTGATTTCTTTTGTTATTCCATTCTTTATTATACCCAAATTGGTTAAAACTTTGACTTCTATACTCCATGAAATTAGTAGAATATCCTTGATATTTGCGTTTCATCCAAAGATCTTTTCATGGAAATATTCTTCCGATCATTCTTGAATTTTACTCTACAAAACAAAGATCATGTTGATAATTTGGGCGTTAATAATTCATGGATTAAATAATTCTTGAACTTGTTTTATTGAATTATTATGTCATTGTCATCATCCTCATGTTATATTATGTTATCGTTGGCTTACGTGCGATAGATGAACTTAGTATGATTATGACTGTGATCATTCTGGTATAATCACGACTTGATATAAATGATGTGACAAAAGTCCTCGATGGCTCGTAATGCAAATGATGGATAGTTTTTGGTATGATTATGACCGTGGGTGATTCGGTATAGTCGTGACCATTGATAATTTGATGAAAATCCTTGACCGTAATACGGGGATGATTAGATGTGGTGGTTTATTTATTAAGCGAGTCTCAAATGATAAAATTGATGAAAACTTTTAAAACCTAAAAGATAGTAGACTTTATTCTCTACTTGACTCTTTTAATGGGTTGCTTATTCCGCCGCAGCTTAAACCGGTTGTCTATTGTATTTTATCGCTTTAACATCATTGAAGGCTAATGATAATTTATTCTGCATTATCTTAGTCATAATATTTCTTCTTGGGCTAGTTGAGCTCACCTTTTCTTTCACTTTATTCTCTTCGTGAAATGAGAACATAGTTTGGACGAGTCGGGAACGCAAGTAATGGTCCAGAGGATAGCATTAGTAGTCCTCACTATTACGTGAAATAGTGTGATAATAGTTGTAATGAGGACTCCTTTTGAGTTTGTATAATATCTAGTAGACAAAATTTGTATTCAAACTCACGCTTTATGTCGTATTGTATACTTACAGTTATATTAGTAAGTTGTATTTGAATTTATGTACCATGTAAGTGGCGACCCAAGATGGGTGACGTATACCTAATTTTGGGGGCGTCACATTTACCATCAAAAGAGTTTTCTCACATGGCGCGATTGAAATCTAACGTAGAAACCCATTGGAGACTTTCAAGGTCAACGGTCAACGGATAAAGCATTATTGGGGTGGCGAGTCCAATTGGGACGTTATCGTAATCACATTGGCTGATGCACCATAAATAGGGGGTAGTCAGGCTGAACGACATAAAATCAAGCGCTAATTGGGAGGCAACCCAATGTTACTTTTTAATTCTTAGTATTTTTAGTCATGTTAGTTAGATTATAGTTTAGACTAATTAGGATATAATAAGTTCATTAAGTAGTTATTGCATTGTATTGTTCTTGATAATCTGTCAACCATGCTTAAAATGATCAAAATTTACTCATAGTTATGTTTGATGGTATTTCAGGAACTTAACAAGCTCATAGATTGGAATAGCACGAAAGAAAAAAGGATCACAGAGCCCAATTGTAGGAGACTAGCCCGTCGGGGTGGGCCCCTAATGCACTATACCCCCACCGGGGCGGGGGTCGTCAAGTCTAGTTGACAGAACCTATGCCCGTCGGGGCGGGCCTCTACACACTTAACACCCCCGCCGGGGCGGGGGTCCTGGATTCGAACCGGGTCGTTTCGGCAGCTACATTAAATTGCCCACTCCTTCTCCTTCTCCTTCTCCTTCTCCAACTAAAACACCCAATCCCACCACTCCTATATCTCCACTATCTACCCTCGTTTGGAAACTAATACACCATCTTCTCCATCATCCCACTACACTAACATAGTTGCCCATTACACTAACCCACTACTTTAATCCATTACTCCTATTCCTCTCCATCACACCATCTTTATAAATTCAGTCCCTCATAACCTAAATTCACCACATACTTTCAACTCCATCTCCAAAAGCTACGAATTAGGGTTCTCATTGAGGTAAGCGTTTAGTAATTGAGAGTTATTACTTTATCTTCTAATTCCTCCCTTCCTATCACCATAGTAGAAGCAACACTAGTACAAAGTAGTAAATAGACAACACTTAAACCGCAACATTTTTATAAAAAATATTGTGGTATTTTTTTTTCACAACGTTTTTTAACAAAACATTGTAGATATATATGAAAAAATATTATCTATTTAAAAAAGTAAATTTTTATTTTAAATAAATAACATTTTTTTTTAAAAAATATTATCTATATAAAAAACACGGAGCTTAAAAAATCGCGCTTTTCACTTGAAATTAAAAACCCAACCCCTTGCCTATTATGTCTTCCAACATCTGAAACAGCTCTCCCAAATCCTTATCTACACCCTCCCCTATCTCTCACTCATCTTCACTCTCTCACCTCAATCAGATTGGAAAATAAGCTTTGAAATAGGCGCCGTCCCCTTCAACCCCGACGGCTGGGGACCGGTTGAACCCTCTGCCAGAACCAACACTTCTCTCCTCCCCAACCACCACGTCAACATTCCCTTCGCTCCCTTTTCTTGGTCCGACATGCTGGGTCAGATCGCCAACTTCACTCGCAACAACCCCAATTCCAATAATCCTAGAAGCGCTCGCGGTAACCCTGCCGACTCTGCCTTCGACTTCACTGGCGACAATTCCTTCGTCGATAATGAAGACGACGATGCCTCCTTTTGTCTCGTCGATGACAAACCACCTCCCCGCCCCAAATTTGGTCCCAAGTGGCGCTTCATCAGCACTACCACAACAACCGCAATCAACTTCCCCAGTGCCGCGACGAAGAAGTTGAAGCCCGCAAGCGTGAGGCCGAGCGCGACCTATGACTTACCAGTAAGCTCCTAAATCAAAGCCTAAGTTATTCAATTTTATTTAGTTAAAATGTTAATTTTAGGTAATAGTTATATGCTCATTTTTAAATGATTCTTTATTGCAAAAGGGTAAAGCTTGGATGATGCAAGTGATGGCTGTAGCTTGTTTATCTCTGCAGCCAAAATGGAGGAGACTGAAGTGCCTATATGCTTAGATTTGCAGGTAGATCAATAGTTTTGTAAAATTATTTTCCAATTACCAATATGTTGGTAATTGGAACTATTAAGTTCACTTTCATTACACATTTTAACTACATTTGGTTATATAGCTTCATTTTGATTCACCATCTCATATTAAATCAGTTCTGATTTCATGTATCAAATTACCGTGATTGAGAGGGAACATCAACCATTTTCAACGCTTATCAGGACTATATATAATTTTGTTGCAACTCTTTTAAAGCTCATAGTCTTGTTCCAAGTAAGATATCTTACTTTTTGCAAATAAGTTATGATATTTACTACATATTTTAATATGTATGATGTCTGCATATAAAAATAATTACCATTGTTTTTTGCCCCAAGATTTCTTCAGAATTTGGATTTGGAGCTGGCTGAAGGTTAGTGATTTATTTAAGTCTCTATGAGCTGTAACCTTTTTTGTTTTCAAAGCAGGAATCCGTAAGCAGTAGGTTTTGTATTATCTTGTCATTTTGTTGACACTAATATCTCGTTTCTCTATTTCCCACACACTCGCGTTTGCAAACATTGAATGTTTGAGTACAGAATTGGTGTTCATACATTTTTCACAATTTTAGAGTTATCATTCTAATTTCCTAGTCTAGTTGTTGTAATTAAAATATTGAAGCTGATGGCAGCAACTATAATTTTCCTTCTACCAACTGAACTTAAATGTACAAGTCTGTGTACATTCACTGTTCTAATACATACACATCTTCTTAGCATAGTTTCAATTTTTTTGTTTGCATTTTCTTCCATTATGTTTTACACCTAATACTGAATGTGTACTTTTCTAAACATTTTCTGTTCTGACCTGTGCTATACTTTTTGCTCCATAATGTCCAAACTTTCTAACATTTTGAAGTCTGCTCTCAACTTTTAATTATGTGACTTATTTTTTACAATATTTGATTCCCAACTGTCAATGAAGATTGCAGACATGCCATGTGTTGTCCTACTTGAATGGTATTTTGGAGCAGTGACACTAGACCACCCCATCTCTTTAACAATATTGCCTCTTACTTCAATGTTAACTTCTAACTCCAATACTTAAATTTTACATAGTTGGTGTCTGCTTGAATGCAAAAAGGTGTATAAATAAATGGTCCTAAATGGAAAGCGGCGGTCTTCAAACTCACAATTTCCTTCTTGTCTAAGTTTCTTCATGCTTCCTTTTTGCAAATCAAACCATAGATAGTGTAATAAGTACGTGCGTGTGTGTGTATATATGTAACTGATGCTTTCTGGTTTCATGTGGGACTCCTTTGCAGATATTGTTGCTGCAGCTGTGCTTTCTGGAAACTGTAACTTTGAAGGTCGTGTTCATCCACTAACAAGAGCTAACTATCTTGCTTCTCCTCCTTTAGTTGTGGCTTATGCACTGGCTGGCACGGTATGCGCTGATTTATGTCATGCACTTTTTCCCCCTGACCCGAGGTTCTAATTCCCCTTATTTAGCAAAACATTGTTAAAATAAATGGAAATGCTACCATGTTACGTACTGTCTTGGAAAGTCGCTATGATATTCTTGTTGCCATAATAAATCACCTTTCTAAGCAGTAGCATAGTTATATACTATTTATGTATTTGTATATATAAATAGTGATGTTTTTAAAATGGCTCAGTTTTTGATTCCTAAATGGGGGGTGGGGCCTTTATATATCAGTCAATTTGGGCACTGCTTTCTTCTTGTTGTTGTTGTCTGAAGGTCGTAAATAGGCAGATAAAGCCATTGTTATTCATACATCTGGTTTTTACATTAGAACTAAGATCATTTTTGGTATAATCCTATTAGGTGACAGTATTACTACCGACCATATTTCTCCAGCAGGGAGTATCCACAAGGACAGTCCTACTGGAAAGTACCTCCTTGAGCGTGGCGTTGATCGCAAGGACAGTCCTGCTGCAAAGTACCTCCTTTACATGTATGTCTGGTTAACTTTTTAAGAATCTGATGCTTGTAGTTATAGCAGTTCATATACTTTTTTACTTTTAAAACTCTTAATTTTGATCAATATGGTCCATTATAGCAATATTTCAATATCGATTAGGACCACTAGTTTTTAATTAATAGTGTTGCTTAGTGTAATCAAAGTAACTTCAATTTTCTGTCTCTTTTTGCATATAGAGTATAGGAAAATTAAGAGGGTTTTATAACCTCAAGCAAGTTATGGGTGAAAAGTTAATATTCTTTCTCGTTCTCAGTTTTTTGCTGCTTGATTGACATCGCAGGTTTCCTTTAATAAGATTTCTTTTTAGCTCTCTTTCATCTTCTGTTTATATGAATTGGAATTATGACGAGAAGTTATTGCAATCTGTAGACTAGCAGACACCTTATAGAATTAACATATAATTTTTGCACATAAGACTATAAAAGGAACATATTGTATAAGGTGTCTGTGTGTGATGGCTGCAACTAGGGACAACAGCAGAATACCTCTTCCCTTCCCCCAGATTTCCCTATCTACTGATACACTGCAACAATTATATGTTAATTCTACAGCACATTCTATGCCCACATTATGAAACAACAGCTTTTCTATATTGCTCTTCCACATTTTGCCCCTTCTTTTTCTTATCTAGTAAACCATTGGAACCATTCAAACTGTGTTCTACCACCAAAACTGGTGGGCTCGGAGATGTTCTTGGTGGCTTACCACCAGCCATGGCAGTTAGTATTATAACTATCTACTTTGCCTAGATCCTCTATTTAATGATGCTATAATTAACTCACTGCACTATTTTTGGCTCTGTCCCTAGGCCAATGGCAATCGTGTCATGACAGTTTCTCCTCGTTATGACAAGTATAAAGATGCTTGGGATACAGAAGTCGTTGTTGAGGTACATTTATCATCATACATACACGTATAATTTTCTTCTCCGATTGTATTCTTTTGTTGGCATTCGTATCATTGCTTGTTACGTGTAATGCAGCTTAAGGTAGGGGATAAAACTGAAAAGGTTCGCTTCTTCCACTGCTACAAGCGAGGCGTTGATCGTGTCTTTGTGGATCATCCGTGGTTTCTCGAAAAGGTTATGTATTTATTTATCTAGTGTGGTTTATAAGTATCTATATATACCTTTCAGGCTTTCACTTTTGCATTATGGATCATTTTATGCAGGCTCTAATAGTGTAGGGTACTTCAACTCACATGAGCTTAATTTGTTGATGAACTTCAGGTTTGGGGGAAAACTGAGTCAAAAATTTATGGGCCTATTACTGGCAAAGATTACCAAGATAATCAACTTCGATTCAGCTTACTATGCCAGGTAGGTTGATTGATACTATTTCCTCGTTTGCATAAACTTTCAGTTCACATTGCTTTAGTTAGGCGTATATGCTTGGATCCCTTCCATTACAACAATATTGTATTACTTTCAGGCTGCTTTGGAAGCACCAAGAGTTTTGAATCTTAACAGTAACAAATATTTCTCTGGACCATATGGTATATTACCAACTTCTTTAATTCTCTACACATGTACTAGAAGTTTCGTACTGCTGCAAAGGGTACTAGAAAATAGGAATAAAGAAAAGAGAGTTACCATCTATGTCATTACTTAATATGCATATAATATTGATGCAGGGGAGGACGTAGTCTTCAGCGCAAATGACTGGCATGCTGCCCTTATCCCATCCTACCTGAAATCTATGTACAAATCAAAAGGAATATATGCAAGTGCTAAAGTAAGGTGACCTATCATTGTTCTTACAAAAGTATAGCCAACTTGCAGAAAGCTAAGCAGGGATGACTTTGTGCTTATTAACTTTACCAGGTTTCTTTTTGCATTCACAACATAGCCTACCAAGGCAAATTTGCTTTTGCGGACTTCGCACTCCTCAACCTGCCAGACAAGTTCAAGACCTCTTTTGATTTCATTGACGGGTACATAAAGATTTAGAAGTGTTTATCACAATTCACAATATGTATAATTGTGTTGTGCTTACGATATGTATAAGTGTGCTGTCCATCTCTTCTTTATCAATGGATTTTTTGGTCAGTGTTGATGCATTTATCTTTGGCAGATATTTCAATCGTGCTTTGTTCCTTCTCTATTTTACGTGTGGACTGTCACACCCCAACACAGCTACAACTTATATAAATGTGGCTATGATGGAAGAGGCAAACGAAAGGGCTACTGCTCAGAGGCAGCAGCGGTTATCGACAGTCCGTTGAGAGCTTGGTTTGCAAATGTAATTTAATGGCTGCGATTGTGGGTTAACTTAGAAGGTGGGTATAACATCTACAAATTCTGAGATGTCCTTTAGTGGCACTAGCTAGCAGTATAAGTTGTCTACGTGTTTGGTTCAAATTAAACCACTTTTGTTTGTTGCTTCTTAACTATGTAGGACAATAGTACCAATGGTATACCATTCTTGTTCAGCTTATAACAGAAGAATTAACATCTCTTGGAAAATTTTATTGAGAAATTGAGTAGCTTTCAAATGACACGTTGGTTTTGGTCAAGATCTAAATTTCTTTTTGTGATGATCTTAGGGCCTTGGGAGGGACTCCTAAATTTCTTTTTGCTATGATCTTAGTACCTGGCCTTTTTTTACCCCTTACTTTTGGTTTAAATGTAGATTACAAGACTCAAGTTTAGCTAGCTATTGCGGTGACTGACTGAAGGAGAAAAATGAATTGGTACAGAAGGTTAGCTAGCTATTGGAGGTCTGGGAAATTTGGATTAGAAACCAGAGTACTGTACTCAGAGATAGTAGTAATTTATATTGAAAAGTGAATTTGAGATGTATATATGGATAGTTTGGTATATATTTTGTGGATGCAGTAATTTGAAACTGTAAACGAATGGTATTATTGGGATATATTTTGAATGGTTGATACATTTTGGCTTTAAATTTAAATGAGAATTTAGACCTTTTAGCTATATATCATGGCATTATCATATTGCAGGTGCATCGGTAATATAGGTGAACCACAACCTTTTGTATAAATAAATGACATCTTCTAAACGTTGTATAAATTGGTTAAAAACATTGTCTGTTGTTGCTTTCTATGGTCGATATTTAAAAACAAATGTTATATGCATGTATTACAACATTTTTAAGTCACACTATAACGTTTTAAAACTGTTATATAAATTTGTCTAAATAGATGACACATTACAAACGTTGTGCAAATGTGCTTAAACGTTGTTTGATATATTAAACTGCTACATTTTTATTCAAAAAACGTTGTAGAATTATACTTTCTACAACATTTTCAAGCATCTGCTAATTTATGAAAAACAAATCTACAACATTTTTTTCTTAAAAAACGTTGTATAATGTGCTTAACTACAACATTTTAAAGACGTTGTATAAGGGTGTCAAATAGATGACACCCTTAATCACAACGACTTTCTGAATGAAACCACAACGTTTTTTCCGCATTATCTATTTACTGTTTTGTAGTAGTGCAAAATCATCAAGTTTGGGGGGGGGTGGGGGGGGATAAAATAGTGTGCACACAAGTGTTAAATCAAATTGTGTGAGTGAAGTTTGGGGGGAATATCATTGTTAAAGTTTACTGATTTTCAATTCAATGGTGTCTCAACCCAAATCAAAACGACAAAGGGGAGAAAGTTTAGGGTTCACACAACCAACAAAGACCTTTGATCGGCGAAAATTCAAAAGTGTCGCCGCCGCCGACCTTTACGATTACATAGTATCCAAAGCTCTCACATCTGAGCGGGGGTTGGCACCGGACCACGTCGACGGTGAAATGATGCAACAGATATATCAAAAGGGGTGGAACAAGTTCACGGAGGAACCCGAGGCCACCGTTGTAAGTGCGGTCAAAGAGTTTTATGCTAACGCTGAGGACAAGGCCCCGTTCAACGCTTTTGTGCGGGGTAATTAGTCCCTTTTAGTGCCGATGCCATCAACACATTATTAGTTAAGGGTGCCTAGACATTGCAATTATGCTCACTTACGTGACAATGATCCTGATTATGAGGCCATTTTGAAGGAAATGACTAAGCCGGGCACAAAATGGATCAAGGGTCGAAAAGGGGGCACGGTTTTTCACAGCAAGGATCTCAGCAGATATGGCAAGATATGGTATGCATTCTTGTGCACTAAATTGTTTCCATCCACACACACGTCCGACGTGACCAAGGAGAAGGTAGTGCTCTTATATGCCATTGTACAAGATTTCATGATCGACGTCGGGGTAATAATCAGTTTTTCAATCTGACGGTGCTTACGCGGACATTTCTCGGGCGGCTTACCACACCCGTCACTCATTTGTGTGTTGTGTAGTCAAGCGGGAGTTTGATGGTAGGATGATGAGATCACCCAAATGCCACTTTAGACACTAGATTTAAGAATGATTGCACGATATGCAGTATGGCCCGAAGGAGAGTCACATCATCGAGGAGTAGGCTTTATATTTCCATCCGCTTCGGAGGGTGAGACTGATGCTTCCAACTCGGATGACGAAGAGTTCCAGGAGGCGGCACCAATGGGAGAGGAAGGAACAGGGGAGGCAACACAGTCTGAGGCCATATCTAGTCCTCAGTTCCTCAACTTTCAACAACACGTGGATGAGCACAACAAGCAAGCACGACGAGAGATGCGATGGCTCGCAGCTAGGTAGGATCACATGTTTGAAGCCATGAATCTATCGTTCACATCATTGAACGTGACGCTCCAAAGCTTCAATCCTAATGCTCAATTTTCATACCAGCAGCCAGCCCCAATGCCAAAGTTTCCACCAAGTGACTCTGATGAAGAAGAACAACCACCACCACCACCACCACCCCAGACTTAGGCGATTATAGGGAAGTCCTCACATATTTATTGCTATATCTACACAATGAGGGCATAGTAATTTTCAAGTTTGTGGGAGGGGGATTTAGTTTCATGTTTGCATATTTGATTTCATTAGCTAATTTGCATATAGTTCATAGTTTAGTTTAGGAATTTTTTTTTAATATTGCATTCATGTAATCATGTAGTTGCATAGTAGCTTAGGAGCATACCTAGTCTTTATTTATTTTTGCATCATGTTATGTTATGTTTGCCATATATAAAAAAAATTAATTAGTATTGTGTTATTTTGCACATGTCAAATAGTTGTTGTAGTTCAATTTTATTTTGGCCAGTGATGAGATTGGGATTAAGTAGATAAATGCAGTACCAAGTATTAGAACTATGATGTAATTTTGAGTTATGAATTGAATCTTTTGCATGTTTGACACTGGTATAAAAAGGTTTGCACGTCAATAACACTTATGTGGACTGATTAGTTCAAATTGATACATAAGGATGTTCTAAAGGATAATGCTAGTTTGAATAAAGGAATGATAGGAACAAGTAGTGATGGCTAAAGTTAGACAAGAACCTAAGTTTGGGGTAATATTTGGGGCATATAAGCTATCTAAAAAAAAATATAAATAAACACCGTGGCGTACTTGTCTAGTTTTGTGGCCTTTGTTACTTGAGTAAGTAAGCCCGACGGGATTGTCTTTACACCTAGCGCTCTAAGGTCTTAATGGTCTGGGAGTCGTTGGTCGAAAGCTCGTTAAGGTAGCATTGAAATCTAAGGGAATAAGACATTGCATAGCTATGTGTATATATATATATATATATAATGAATAAAACGGAAAATAAGAGCAAAAAGCTCCCGTAAATGAAAAAGGAAGCATAAGTATCCTTTGTTGACCCTCGATATTGGCAATTGTTTGAATTTAGTTGGATCTAGCTTGTTTTTGGATTTCATGAGTTTACACTGTATGATGTCTTCTAAGAGAGTTGTTATGTATTAAATTTGCAATTGCATCAGTTAGCATAAATGTTGAGCACACACACACACTATACCAGTAATAACAGTTTAAGATTCGAGGATTGATAATAAGTTATTGATTGGTTTTGATATGACGTGTTGTAGTGTTTGCTTGATTTCTCTGAGACCGAAGGAATAATTTTGATTCTATGATACGGTTGGATTCATAGACATATAGATTGGACACATTACATATTATTACATTGTATTGCATAGCATGGTAGTTTGTTTTGTGCTCGAGGACTAGCACATTTTAAGTTTGGAGGATTTTGATAAGTGGGTTTTCTACCCGCGAATCGGTTCCTAAGTTAAGCTTAATCGGTGTTAATTCTTTGTTTTTTAGTTTATTTTTACTTGTTTATTGTTGTTTTATATGTAGGTTGGTTGGTGTGGTAAGTGATTAAAAAGGAGGCATTTGGGGCAAAATTTTATCAAGTTTGGAGCTTAAATAAAGTCAGAAGATAGGAGCATAGCCCATCTGGTAGGCGTGTTGTGCCTTACACCCATTTGGTAGGGTCTTCAATCAGTACAAGATGCTAAGCCCGCATAGAGGCATGGGGTCCCGAATCAGAACAGTCCTAAGTTGTTCAAACACTGCTAGGACGTGAGCTTTAGTACTTGGAATGCTTTGGGACTCTAAATGGTGTGGGATTGCACTCAGAATATGGGTGTGAACATATAATTATATCAAATAACAAGATCAAAACAATATACAAGGCAATTAACAAAGAGTAAGGACAGATTTTGGGAGCGAGCATTGGAGGAAAGCTAATTGGAGGATTTTTTTCATATCAATTGCAGATTAAAGAAAAAGTGAAGGGTGTTCTGAATTATTCTTCTTCTTTAGTCTTATATTTGTAATTGGAAGGATGTTGCCTTTAATTTATTCAGTTTTTATTTCATATATGATGAGCTAAATAACTTTTTAGGCTTATGATGGATCTTTAAGTGAAACGATGGTTATGTAACTTTGGTTTTCAGTTTAATAAGCTATTATCCAGTTTATCTATATTAATTTTTGTTTGAATTTATGAATTGCCTGATCAAATTTCTTTGTGGACTTGTATAGATTCGAGAGAGGAAATACGAGTCTAGACTTAGTTAATATAGCATGTGTTCTTGAATTCTCTAAATGAATGGAATCTTGATGAATGTTAGGGTAAAGATATGCTTAACATCGCATGTAATTGGGTGGAGAACTTGAACTTAAACATTCTTTAATTGTAATTCACATAGAGATATAGTGAGTTAGTTAATTAAGGTGTTTAACTTAATTATATCTTAATTGTGGATTTGAGTTAATATGGTGTTAGTGCATCGAGAGGTGACTAATTCTACTTTTGTGTTCTTGATTAATAAACTGGGATAATAAGTTAAATTGGAACAAAGGATAATAACCATGGTGAAGCTTAGGGTGAAGTTCTAAGCCTAATTCTCCAATACTTGTTTAGAAATTTAGTTTTTGTGATTTGTGATTGTTTTGAATTTTTTATATTTTTAATAATTCATACTTTATAATTTTAATCATTAATTTGGATAGTTTAATAAAATTGGGATTAATAGGAAACTGGTAGTTGTGAGGGTTAAATTCTTATTAAATTTCTCTGTGGGAACGATACTCTACTTACTATTATATTACTTGTTGACCACGTATACTTGCGTGTTGTGTGTAATTAGATTTTACCCAACACGTACAACACATCAATATTTATATTCAAATAAATATTCATTTTCTTATAATATTGAAATAATTATTTATTCATGAAATTCTCAATTCTTACAGCTTTTCCAAGATGGTATTGAATGGTATGATCATAATCTTTCAACAACTTGAGCCAACGTCGTAGCCTCATGTTGAGTTCCTTTTGGGTGAAGAAATATTTGAGGCTTTTATGATCTGCATAGATCTCCACTTTCTCCCCACACAGGTAATGCCTCCAGAATTTAAGTGCAAAAACGACAGATGCCAACTCTAGATCATGAGTTGGATAATTCCTCTCATATTCTTTGATTTTTCGTGAGGCATAGGCTATGACTTTCCCATGTTTCATGAGAACACATCCTAAACCTCTGCCTGAAGCATCACTGTAGATGACAAATCCCTCTGAACCAGATGATATTGTCAGAACAGGTGCTTAAACGAGTCTCCTCTTGAGTTTTTGAAAAATCTTCACACATTCCTCGCTCCACTGAATTTTGTATCTTTTTGAGTCAGCTGAGTTAATGGAGTAGCGATTCGAGAAAATCCTTCCACGAATCTCTGAAAATTACCGGCTAAGCCTAGAAAGCTACGTACTTCGGTTACTGAATTAGGTTGCTCCCAACTTTGTATTACTTTAATCTTCGTAGCGTTAATAGATATTTCATGATTTGATATCACGTGCCTAAGGAATGCTACTTTCTCAAGCCAGAACTCGCATTTCTTTAATTTGTCATAAAGCTTATTTTCACGAAGCTTTTGGAGTAAAAGCCTCAAGTGTTGCTCATGATCTTCATGGCTTTTGGAATATATGAGGATATCATCAATAAAGACAACCGCAAAATGATCCAAATATTCCTTGAATACTCGGTTCATCATGTCCATGAAGGCAGCAGGAGCATTAGTTAATCCAAAAGACATGACTAGGAATTTGTAATGCCCGTACCGAGTTTTGAAAGCAGTATATGGAATTTCGTTAGTTTTAATCTTTAACTGATGGTATCTGGAATGAAGATCGATCTTTGAAAATAATTTGACACCTTGCAATTGGTCAAACAGGTCATCAATGCGAGGTAACGAGTACCTATTTTTGATGGTGACATGATTCAACTCCAGATAATCAATACAAAGTCGCATATTCTCATCTTTATTCTTTATCAATAGAACATGAGAACCCCAAGGAGATGTACTAGGACGAATGAAACCAATGTCTAATAACTCTTGTAGTTGGGTTTTTAACTCCTGAAGTTCAATAGGAGCCATTCGATATGGGGCTTTGGAAATGGGTTTTGTACCGGGTTCAAGGTCAATACCAAACTTGATTTCACTCTCTAGGGGTAGGCCAGGAAGTTCTTCAGGGAATACGTCAGGAAATTTATTAATAATAGAAATATCATTCAAATCTGACGTATTTTTGTTTAAATCTGTGACATGGGCTAAGAAAGCTTGACATCCATTTTTCAATAAATGAATAGCTTTATGGCTTTATATGACAATGATTAACTTTAGTGGTTTGGTTGCTTGAATTCGCATAATAGGTTGGTTAGGAATATTAAAGCTAACAACCTTACGAAAACAAACAATTTTAGCATGATGAGTAGTTAACTAATCAATTCCTAAAATCACATCAAATTCAAGTATTTTCAAAGAGATAAGATCAACAGGTAACGCGAGGGTGCCGATTTGAATCAAACAAGATTTATAAATAGTGGATGTAATGAAGGTTTCTCCCAACGGAGTTTCAACAGATAAGTCAAAGTCTAATTTCTCTATAGTTAAATTTAAACGTTGAGCGCAAGTAGGAGAAATAAAAGAATGGGTAGAACCATTATCAAATAAGATATAGACTTCACAAGAGTTTATGATTAACTTACCCGTGATAACTTCGTTTGGGTTTTTCGCTTTTTGGGAGGTCATGACAAATGCTCTCCCTTGAACTACCGGCTTTGACTTGTCTGGGACGACATTTGGTGTAACCATCCCAACTGGGCTTGGCTTCACTGCACGATGAAATCGAGCTAGGTGACCTTCTCTTCCGCAATTTTAACACGCTTTGGATTGCATCGTGCAGTTTGGACTGATGTGTCCCTCCCCTCCGCATTTGAAGCATACAATCGGTGGTCGTTCACTTTCCTTAACAACGGTTGCTGGTGCTGACATCTTTCCATCATTATTGAACCTTCTCTTCTTGAAATTTCCACTTCAATTATCTTGGCCATGATTACCACCCAAGTGGTTACCATTTTTGGCATGTTGATTCCCTCTACGTTTGTTGTCACCGCTTCGATAACTTCTACGACTTATATTATCGATTTATCGGCTACTCTCTCTTGGTTGGGTTGACTCATTATCGCGCTCCAATAACTGAGCCCTATTCTCAACATCTGAATACAAGAAAAGTTTATGAGAAATGAGGTATTGACATATTTCGGGTTTCAAACCTCGCAGAAACATTCACGTCATTCTCTCCTCATTATCAACCAAATGGGATGCAAACCGGGATAACTCCGCAAACTTCACCTCACTTTGCTATACAATCATATTGTTTTGTTCCAGCTTGATGAACTCTACCTTGTTTATGTGATGAATACTTTCAGTAAAGTACTTGTCGTTGAACAGTTCTTGGAACTTCTCCCAATACATCTTTAGTGCGACAGGTTAAGTACGTTTTACAGATTCCCACTAGTAATCTGCCTCTCCTCGCAACATGAAGATGGCAAAAGGAACCTTTTGCTCCTTGGAGCATCCCAAGACATCAAATATCTTGGTGATCTACTTTATCCATGTCTCTACCTTAAGTGGTTTTGGCTTTTCCAAAAACTCCGGTGGTCCCAACTCCTTGAATTGCTTAGCAGGGACCGTCCGAGAGTTGCCAGTGTTTCCACCTGTATTTTGAATAGGAGTCTCTCTCGCTTAATGTTGCATGAATTTCAGAAAGCCTCTATACATTTCATCGTTCATCATTTGGTCGATGTTGTTGTGTACATGAGGATTATTACCTTCCTGATGCACATTATCCTGATTATTGATCATCAGTGACTTGATGGTCTTATGTGATCCATTGCTTATCTCAATATTTTCGGATGTCATTTTCAAATACTGCCATAAAACAAGGGTTAATTGACATGCCATATATTATCCCTATACTCTGACCGACCAATTAAATAACAAATAAGCTTAGGTAGGTTATATTAGCGAAGGACTTACCTGTCTCTCCTTTCCTAGTTCTAGTCTCACATCTCAGCCAATAATCATATCCCTAAGCTCTGATACCAATTGTGATGCCCTCAAAATAGGTATACATCACCCATTCTGAGTTGCCAAATACATGGTACATAAATCAAATACAAATTTAATTATGCAACTGTCGTGTAAAATACGACAAAACATAGCTTAGAGTTTTAACATGAATATTGTCTTTTAGACAATATCCAAACTCAAATAGAGTCCTCATTACAATTATTATCACACTATTTTATAAAATAGTGAGGACTACTACAGCCACCTTCTCAGACCGTCACTCCATTCCCCGACTAGTCCTGACTACGTTCTCATTTCCTGATGAGAACAATGAAAGCAAAAAGGTGAGCTCAACTAGCCCAGTAAGAAATATAATGACTAAGATAATGCATAATAAATTATGGTTAGCCTTCAATAGTGTTAAACTGATAGAATACAATAACGAACAAGTTTAACTGCAGCGGAACAAGTTATCCATTAGAAGAGTCAAGTAGAGCATGATATCTACTATCTTCTATGATTTAAAAAGTTTATCATAAATTTTATCGTTGAGACTCAGCTCAATAAATAATCCATATTACTGAATTATCCATGCATTATGGGCCAAGGATATTCATTAGTATCACATCCACGAATTATCCATGCACTACGAGCCAATGATATTCGTGTTATCACCAATGGTCATGATCATGCCAACAACTGTCCATCAATACACTTCGGGCCAATGAGGACTTTTACCACATCATTTGCAATATTACAGGTCATGATTATACCGAATAATCCCTGATCATAATCATACCAATCAATAATCCATTTATGCACTACGGGCCAAAGATGACTTTCATTACAATATAAGCATGGGGATGATGACAATGATATAAGAATTCAATTAAATGAGAGCAATGATAAATTTTAAAGATTTATAATTCAATTTATCCAAAATTCAATAATGTCCAAATTGTCAACATGATACTGCTTTGTGGAGTAAAATTCAAGAATAATATTGTATCAAAAATGATTTGGACCGAAAAGAAATCAATTTTTGTCATGAATAATACCCCGGGTGAATAGTACTTCGGGAATAGTACCCCGGCATAAAAAGATTAAAAATTATCAAGAATTCTCAGAATAATATTTCTATGAAAAGATACTAGATGAAGCGCAAATTTCAAGGATATTCTACTAATTTCACGGAGTATAGAAGTACTACTTTAACAAAATGAGTGGAGAATTCAGAATCTAAAACGAAATAATATTACTTACACACTACTGAGTATGGAAGAAAATATTATTTCTTACAAATATTGAACAAAAATAATATATGTTACCTTAAAAGGAGAGTACTTCTGACTGGTAGGACGGGGATATTATTGAAGAAAACTTGAACTATTTTCTACACTCAAAGCTTCCTTAAACTCTAAAGAAATACGCTCAATATTATAGAAGAAGAATTCTCTGATTCTGGTGTGATTTTCAATTCTAAACTAAACATCCTATTTATAGGATAATGGAAGGATACTATTTAGGAAAAATCACGGACTATACAGTGGGGGAAATCACGGGCGCAACAAATTCGTCTGAAATAATTTTGATTTTACTATGCAGACACTATGCATAATAAAATATAATATATTCTATTTTTCATAAAAAACAAAACTTATAATATATATATACTTTATAACTTCTTACCGATTATTTTGAAAAATGGTAAGTGGGGGGTCCATATAATAAGCCAAATTTATAACAAATACTTCATAAAAAATCCCCTAAATATTTTTAACAACATTTATTCATCTATAATATAATTTGCAATATTAACAACCAGATCATTTCCAAGAATGAGGGGGCTTTCCGATAAGGATTTCTCCCTATTGACGCGCAAATAGGTGACCAAACCCCTTTCCTAGATAGAACATTCTAAACATTGTCAATAATGCAAATAATAATATGAATAACTTGTCATCTCAACTATTGATTTAATAATATAAAATATTGACAATAATTGAATCAATAATGTGAGATATTATGCAGCAATTATTGTGGCAATAATTAAATAAAACTGAGTGACTTCTCACTTAAGCATCAATAATCAATACCGTGTGCTACTATGCAACCACACGTATTACTATACTTTTATCACCGGGTATTTCAATAGTTAATGGTAAAACTTTTGCCGTTATTTTTATAAAAAGATACTTTTGTCATTTTCTAACTTTGATAATAATTCTGTTGTGGGGTCCACCAATGATTGTGTCGTCGTACGAATATTCCCTGTTAAAATGAATATTTCCCGACCAATCGAATATTTTATAATAACTTGCTTACTTTGCAAAATTTATAAATATTACCCACAACTATAACATTATATCAAATCCACACCATAATATTAAAAAATTTATTTCGAGAAATATTATTCTTTATTCCTAAAAGTTGGGGTCTTATAACCTCCCCTTCCTATGAAATTTTGTCCTCGAAATTGGGGTACGTACCTGGTATGTCAAAGAGGTGAGGATACCTTGATTTCATTTTAGATTCTAATTCTCAGGTCATTTCCTCAACATCGTGGTTTCTCCATAAACCTTTGACTTGAGGTATAACCTTGAAGCGTAGAATATATTCCTTCTTATCCAAGATTTTAACAGGTACCTCTTCATACATTAAATCTTTCTCTATCTCATTTGGTTCTAACTCAATAATGTGGTTTGGGTCTTCCACATATTTACGTAACATAAATATGTGAAAAATGTTATGAACACGAGACATACTTGGCGGTAAGGCTATAGGCCACAGTTCCTACTCGATCGAGAATTTCAAATGGGCCAATGAATTGACGATTGAGCTTTCCTCTCTTTCCAAATCTTTGTAACTTCCTTCCATGGAGCAGCACTGTGACGGCCCCAAAATAGGTATACATCACCTATACTGAGTTGTCAATACATGGTACAGAAACAACTACAACTTTATTATTACAACAATAAAACTGTGAATTTGAATACAAATATTATCTTCTAGACAATATCTATACTCAAATAAATCCTCATCACATTTATTGATACATTATTTTACAAAAATGGTGAGGACTACTAAACAATTCTTTCTAAAACCTTCATTCCATACCCCGACTCGTACTCGCTATATTCTCGCCTCCTGGGAAGAAAAATGGAACAAAAAGGAAAAAGGGTGAGCTCAACTAGCCCAGTAAAGAATATTATGACTAAGATAATATACAACAAATTACCATTAGTCTTCAACATGGAAAAATCTAATAGAATACAATAGACAACAAATTTTAAATCAATATTCGCAGCGGAAATAATAATTCATTAGAAGAGTTAAGTAGAGAATGCAAACAACTATCTTCTATGTATAAATTTAAAAGTTCATCGCTCATCTTTTATCCCCAACATCAATCAATATACATCCGAATCAAATATTCATCTTTGCACTACAGGCCAAATATTATTCATCGATTAGTCATGTTCATCTAAACACTGCTCATCTTTGCACTACTGACCAAAGATATTCTTTAGAAATCATTCATCTTTTACACACTACAGCCAAAGATATTCAATAATATCATCATTTAAGATCGAGGATGATGAAAATATTTTTAAAAAAGCGAATCCATTGAAACAAAATGACAAGGATTAAGGATTAAGGATTAGTACTTTGTTTTATCCATGTTCAAAAATACCTCAAAAATAATCATAGTGGTGTAAAATTCAAGAATGATCAAAACATGGATACAATCAAAGCTAGTATCCGAAATAGATATTTTGGACAAAAAAGAAGAAATTTTATTTTTAGGTGAATAGTGCAGATATCGTGAATAGTCTTAGTATCGTGAATAGTAACTCAGACACCAAAAGATAGAAATTTCCCAAAAAACATCTTCACGCTTACGTGAATAGTACTGAATGAATAGTAACTCGTGAATAGTAACTCGTGAATAGTAACTCATGAATAGTAACTCATGAATAGTAACCCGACATGGAAAAGTTCCAAATTTGATAAAAAGTTTCAACTAATATTTGAAATAATGATATTGAAGAAATAATATCATTTGAGAAGAAAATAACATCCTTACCTCGAAGATTAGTACTTCTAGTCGGAATCTACAAGGGTATAGTCTTTGAAGGAACTTACACCGCCTCTAACAATACTCAAAGTATACTCAAAATACTCACAAGAATACGCTCGATAATATAGAGAGAAAACTTGATTTAAATTGTGATTTTCAATTCTAACCTAAGCACCTATATTTATAGGAAAATGCTTAGAACACCAAAGCGAAAAATTTAATATAATATTATTATTTATAATAAAATTTCCTACGCCAACCTTCCAAGAACTGAATTCAGCTCATTCAACCCACATGTGTAACACACCATAATGAAAAAAACGTTTTTCTAATTTTAAATATTTTAAATTTCCAAAAATTAATTATTTGGGAGCTTCGGAACTTCAATAATTCATAATAAATAGCCCTTTCATCAGAAAATTCGAATCTCGCGAGTTTTTATAGGAAATTCAATTCTCTACAACTTTACAGAAGAATGTTTTTCCAAATTCCAAATATAAATTGACCGAAATCCACAAACGGGCGATTTTACAGGCTATAATCAAATTTTAGTCAATAAATGGGGTCCACCGACATGTTTAACATGTTTTAAACATTTATTGCAACAAAAATACTCTTCCTCCTCGTATACTCATATATCCCACATTCGTTTTTAAAAATATCACTATTATTATATTATTAAAATATAATAATATATTTAAATGAATTATTTTATCAGAAAAAGATAAAATTTCAATTTTCAACAATTGTCACATTAAAATTTTTCTCCATCTATATCCACATAAAATCAATATTTTCCTCATCCTATGAATCAATAATTAATTATTCACAAATAATATTACGAATCACAATATTGACAACCGTGCGGTTCCCAAGAAGAGGGGCTTTCAATAAGAATTTCTTCTTCTTGGTAGCGATTAGGTGACCAAACCTCTCCTTAGACGTAACTTTCTAGACATTGCCAATAATGTTATTTAATAATATTATTCGGATAATATGAATTATTGCTTCGATAATGAAAAATCTTGTGTAATGACAATTATTGAAACAACAATATAAAATATCAACGCAGCAAGAATTATTAACTCAATAAAATCTTTGAACAAAGAATTAATTCTTTGTAACCATTATTGAGTAGTGCCTTCTTACGTAAGAATCAATAATTGGTGCAATCTGGTAATACTACTTGTGTTTTAACCACGGGTATTTTAACAATGATTAATCTTGAGTAACAACTACTGTTTATTATTTTTAAACCACTTATATTTGTCGTTTTCTTCATCCAATCGCTTTCAGTTATGGGGCCCATACATGGTCATTTAGCCGCATTCGTGCGAATATTCCCAAACCAGTCTGAATATTCCACGACCAAACGAATATTTCCCAACAACAATGAATATTTTATAACCACTTGCTTATTTTGAAGTATTTGCGTATTTTACCCCTAACTATCCACATTAATCAAATCAACCCTTACTATTTTAAAATAATAAATAGAGAAAATTAAATTTCATTAATAATAAGTTGGGGTCTTACAACCTCCCCTCCTTATGAAATTTCGTCCTCGAAATTGACGTACGTACCTGGTGTTTCGAAAAGGTGAGGATACCTCGCTTTCATTTCCGTTTCCAATTCCTAGGTCATTTCCTCTATAGCATGATTCCTCCACAAAACTTTAACTTGTGGTATGACCTTTCTTGGCGTAGGACATGCTCCTTCCTTTCCAAAATCTTGGCAGTACCTCCTCATACGTTAAGTCTTGGCTATCTCGTTCGGTTCTAACTCTATAACGTGGTTCGGGTCTTTCACATATTTATGAAGTACGATATGTGAAACATTTATGAACACGAGACATACTCGGAGGTAACGCGAGTCTATAGGCTACATTTCCTACTCGGTCAAGAATTTGAAATGGACCAATAAATCGTGGATTGAGCTTTCCTCTCTTCCCAAATCTTGTAACTCCCTTCCATGGAGCAACTCGCAATAATACATGATCCCCTACACTAAATTCCACGTCCTTTCGATGAAGATCCGCATAACTCTTTTATCGATCTTGTCTGGTTTGTATCGTTGTCGAATCATCTGGATCTTTTAAAGTAGTCATACGTACCAACTCGGGTCCCAACGGTGTTGCTTCACCCACCTCGTCCCCAACATACTTTGAGAGCGACACTTTCGTCCATATAATGCTTCAAATGGAGCTACACCTATACTTGCACGATAATTGTTGTTGTAGGAGAATTCCACCAATGGTAAATACTTATCCCAACCGCCTTTGAAGTCAGGACACGAGTCTTAATAAATCTTCAAGAGTTTGAATAGTCCTTCGATTGTCCGTCTGCTTTGAGGATGGTATGCCGAACTGAATCGTAAATCCGTGCCCATAGCTTTTTGCAAGCTAACCCAAAATCTTGAAGTGAATCTTGGGTCATGATCCGAAACTATGGATACAGGCATGCCATGCAACCTCACAATCTCATTCACGTACATACTAGCAAGACGTTCAAGTGAATAAGTCTCCCGTATCGGCAAGAAATGAGCAGACTTGGTTAATCTATCAACAATAACCCAAATAGCATTGATGCCACGAGAAACCGTAGGAAGACCCGTGTGAAATCCATGGTAATGTGTTCCCACTTCCATTTCGTAATCTCAAGTGGTTGCAACGGACCCTTAGGTACTAGATGCTCCGCCTTTACACGTTGACAAGTTAAACACATTGAGATAAACTTTGCAATCTCTCTCTTCATATTGTTCCACCAAAATGTATGTCGAAGATCACGATACATTTTAGTACTTCCGAGATGGATTGCAAATGGTGTATTGTGTGCCTCCATCATAATCATGTACTTCAAATCGAGTCGTTAGGAACACAAAGTCTAGAGTGGACTCAAGTATTCCTTCTTCATCAATTCTCGCTTAGGAATAGCTCCTTCTTGTACTTTCTTCTTCATACGCATCGGCTCAAATTCGGTGGCTTGAGCAACCTTAACTTTTTCTATTAAAGTTGGCTCTGTCGCGTATACTTGACATCATCGCTTTTCGTTCACGCATATGATCTTCTACTCAACGCGTCGGCTACCACATTCGCTTTTCCGGGATGGTATTGAATAGTGTGGTCGTAGTCTTTCAATAGCTCGAGCCAACGTCATTGCCGCGTGTTGAGTTCTTTTGAGTGAAGAAATATTTAAGGCTTTTATGGTGCGAATATATCTCCACTTTCTCCCCATATAGATAGTGCCTCCATATCTTTAAGCTTGAAAATGACTATCGCCAACTCTAGATCATGAGTAGGATAATTCCTCTCATACTCTTTAAGTTGTCGCGAGGCATAGGCTATGACTTTCCCACGTTGCATGAGAACACATCCTAACCCTTTGCACGAAGCATCATTTGTGAGATAACAAATCCATCCGAACCGGATGGTATTGTTAGAACAGTCTTAGAAATAAGTCTCCTCTTAAGCTCTTGGAAACTCTTCTCGCATTCTTCGCTCCAAACAAATTTTGTATCCTTCCGAGTTAGGCGAGTTAATGGAGTAGCGATTCGAGAAACCCTTCCACGAATCTCCGATAATAACCACTAAGCCCAAAAAGCTACGTGACTTGATCCACCGAACTTGGTTGCTCAAACTTTGTATTGCTTCAATCTTCACGGATCAACAGATACTCCATGTTTTGACACCACGTGCCCAAGGAATGCTACTTCCTCAAGCTAGAACTCGCATTTCTTTAATTTCGCATATAGTTTGTTTTCACGAAGCCTTTGGAGTACCGACTTCAAAATGGTGCTCATGATCTTCACGAATTTTGGAATATATAAGGATGTCATCAATAAAGACAACAACAAAGCCCGATCAAATATTCCTTGAATACTCGGTTCATCATATCCATGAAAGTCGCGGGAGCATTAGTCGGTCCGAAAAGACATGACTAAGAATTCATAATGCCCGTCTTGAGTTCTAAAAAGCGGTTTTGGAATATCCTCGGTTCTAATCTTGGTTGATGATATCCGAGCGAAGATCGATTTTTGAAAAGAATTGTGCCCTACAGTTGGTCAAACAAGTCATCAATACGAGGTAGAGGATACCTATTCTTGATGGTGACATGGTTCAATTCCGATAGTCAATACAAAATCGCATACTCCCGTCTTTCTTCTTCTTTACAAATAAAACAGGGGAGCACCCCGAGGAGATGTACTAGGGCCGAATGAAACCGATGTCCAACAATTCCTCAGAGTTGGACCTTTAACTCCTGAAGTTCAATAGGAGCCATTCGATATGGGGTTTTAGAAATGGGCTTTGTACAGGTTCAAGATCAATAAAGAATTCAACTTCACGTTACGGGGTAGGCCAAGGAAGTTCTTGAAAATCGTCGGAAAGTCAATAACAACAGAATATTATTCAAATTTGGCGTGTCTTTATTCAAATCCATAACATGGGCTAAGAAAGCTTGACATCCGTTTTTCAATAAACGAATAACTTTATGATTAGATATAGACAAATTGATTTTAATGGTTTAGTTGCTTGAATTAAATAAAACAGGTTGGTTAGGAATATGAAAACTAACAACCTTACGAAAATAATCAATTTTGGCATGATGAGTAGTTAACCAATCAATCCCTAAAATCACATCAAAAGCAAGTATCTTTAAAGAGATAAGGTCAACGGTAAGGTGATGGTGCCAACTTGAATCAAACAAGATTTATAAGCGAGTGGATGTGATGAAAGTTTCTCTAAACTGAGTTTCCACAGATAGGTCAAAGTCTAATTTCTCCTGAGTCAAGTTTAAACGTTGAGCACATGCGGGAGAGATAAATGAATGGGTAGCACCGATCAAGTAAGGTATAAACTTCGCAAGAATTTATAAATAGCTTACACCTTGATCACCTCGTTTGGGTTCCTCGCATTATGACCAATCACAACAAACGCTCTTCCGGAATCCTTGACTTTGACTTTTTACGGGACATTCTTTTGAGTCACCGTCCCCACCGAACTAGGTTTCGCTCTCTTATAATCTCGGCGATATGTCCTTCCTTTCCACAATTATAGCATACCTTGAATTGTTGTGGGCGGTTTGACCGATATGTCCCTCTTTTCCATTTGTAACATATGACCGGTGGTCATTCTCCTCCCTTAGAACCCGATTCTTTACGCAAGACTTTGTCATCTTCACATGGTCATTGTTAAATCTCCTCTTTTTAAAATCTCCTCCCGACTCGCTTCTTCTATTTTCATGGCCATGATTACCACCAGAGTGGTTACCATTTTTGTCCGTCTGTTTCTTTCTCCGCTGGTTATCATTATTCTGTTGATTGCTATCTCTGATACGATCCTGGTTGTGGTCCCTCAGTTGACCGTACTCGTTATCTCGCTCTAATAATTGAGCCCTTTTTACAACATCTGAATAGAGAAAATTTATGAGAAATGAGATCTTGACGTATCTGGGTTTTCAAACCTCTAAGAAACATCCGCGTCATACGTTCCTCATTCTCCACCAAATGAGGTGCAAACACGGATAACTCTCTGCAAAACTTTGCCTCGTCTTTGAGACACCGCCGTCATGTTGTTTCGCTCCCATCCTAATAAACTCCACTTCCTTCATATAGCGAACACTTTCGGAAAGTATTTGTCATTAAATAGTTTCTGAAACATCTCCCAAGACATCTTTGAAAAGCGGTTTGGATGGAGTACGCTTCACGAGACTCCCACCGGTGATGCGCTTCGCCACGGAACATAAAGGTGGCGAATGGAACCTTCTGTTCCTCCGTGCATCCCAAGACATCGAATATCTTGGTAATTTGCTTGACCCATGTTTCTACCATGATCGGATCTGGCTTTCCCTTAAATTCGTGGTCCCAACTCTTTGAATCGCTTGTTTGTGACAACCCGTGAATTGCTATCATTTCCTCCTCGTATTTTGAACACGAGTCTCCCTCGTCGATTTTTGTATGAATCGCAAAAAGCTTCTAAACATCCCTCGTTCATCATCTCGCTTTCGGTGGTGTTGTTCATAGGAGGAACATTGCCACTGTTGCACGCGTTCTCCTCGTTGGTGAGTCTGAGCGTCTCCACGGTCTCATTTCCATTGTTAATATTCTCGGTTCGACATTCTCAAATCTCGTCATAAAACAAGGGTTAATTAAGGAAATCAATATATCATATAATATCCTTATATCTTGACCAACTAAAAAATAAGCTTAGGTAGGACACACTAGTGAAGGATTTACTCGCTCTCCCCTCCTAGTTCTATTCCCCGATCTCCGCCAGAGATCATATCCTAAGCTCGATACCAATGTGGCGCCCCAAAATAGGTATACATCACCTATTACGAGTTGTCAATACATGGTGCGAAAAACAACTACAACTTTATTATTACAACAAGAAAAGCGTGAATTTGAATACAAATATTATCTTCTAGACAATATCTATACTCAAATAAATCCTCATCACATTTATTGATACATTATTTTACAAAATGGTGAGGACTACTAAACAATTCTTTCTAAAACCTTCATTCCATACCAGGCTAAATACTAAGCTATATTCTCGCCTCACGGGAAGAAAAATGGAACAAAAAGGAAAAAGGGTGAGCTCAACTAGCCCGATAAAGAAAATATTATGACTAAGATAATATACAACAAATTACCGTTAGTCTTCAACATGGAAAAATCTAATAGAATACAATAGACAACAAATTTTAAATCAATATTCGCAATGAAATAATAATTCATTAGAAGAGTTAAGTAGAGAATGCAAACAACTATCTTCTATGTATAAATTTAAAAGTTCATCGCTCTATCTTTTATCCCCGTAACATCAATCAATATACATCCGGAATCAAATATTCATCTTTGCACTACAGGCCGAAAGATATTCATCGATTAGTCATGTTCATCTAAACACTGCTTCATCTTTGCTACTACTACCAAAGATATTCTTTAGAAATCATTCATCTTTTACTTTCTACAGCCAAAGATATTCAATAATATCATCATTTAAGATCGAGGATGATGAAAAATATTTTTAAAGAAACGAATCCATTGAAACAAAATGACAAGGATTAAGGATTAAGTTCGTACTTTGTTTTATCCATGTTCAAAAATACCTCAAAAATAATCATAGTGGTGTAAAATTCAAGAATGATCAAAACATGGATACAATCAAAGCTAGTATCCGAATAGATATTTTGGACAAAAGAAGAAATTTTATTTTTAAATTGAATAGTGCCATATATCGTGAATAGTCTTAGTATCGTGAATAGTAACTCCGACACCAAAAGATAGAAATTTCCCAAAAAACATCTTCACGCTTCATGAATAGTACTCGTGAATAGTAACTCGTGAATAGTAACTCATAAATAGTAACCCCGACATGGAAAAGTTCCAAATTTGATAAAAAGTTTCAACCAATATTTCAGCATAATGATATTGAAGAAATAATATCATTTGAGAAGAAAATAACATCCTTACCTCGAAGATTAGTACTTCTAGGTTGGAATCTAGGGTATAGTCTTTGAAGGAACTTACTGCACCGCCTAACAATACTCAAAGTATACTCAAAATACTCACAAGAATATGCTCGATAATATAGAGAGAAAACTTGAGTTTACGGTGTGATTTTCAATTCTAACCTAAGCACCCTATTTATAGGAAAATGCTTAGAACACCAAAGCGAAAATTTAATATAATATTATTATTTATAATAAAATTTCCTCGCCAACCTTCCAAGAACTGAATTCAGCTCATTCAACCCACATGTGTAACACACCATAATGAAAAAACGTTTTCTAATTTTAAATATTTTAAATTTCCAAAATCAATTATTTGAGACTTGAACTTCAATAATTCATAATAAATAGCCCTTTCATCAGAAAATTCAATCTCGTGAGTTTTATAGGAAATTCAATTCTCTACAACTTTACGTAAGAAAGTTTTTCCAAATTCCAAATATAAATTGACCAAAATCCACAAGCGAGGCGATTTTACAAAGCTATAATCAAATTTCAATCAATAAATGGGGTCCAATGAGCATGTTTAACATGTTTTAAACATTTATTGCAACAAAATACTCTTCCTCCTCGTATACTCATATATCCCACATTCGTTTTAAAAATATCACTATTATTATATTATTAAAATATAATAATATATTTAAATGAATTATTTTATCGAGAAAAGATAAAATTTCAATTTTCAACAATTGTCACATTAAAATTTTTCTCCATCTATATCCACATAAAATCAATATTTTCCTCATCCTATGAATCAATAATTAATTATTCACAAATAATATTACGAGAATCACAATATTGTGACAACCGTGCAGTTCCCGAAGAGGGGCTTTCAATAAGAATTTCTTCTTCTTGGCGCGCAATTAGGTGACCAAACCTCTCCTTAGATGTAACTTTCTAGACATTGCCAATAATGTTATTTAATAATATTATTCAGATAATATGAATTATTGCTTCGATAATGAAAAATATTGTGTGTAACAATTATTGAAACAACAATATAAAATATCAACGCATAAATTATTAACTCGATAAAATCTTTGAGCGATAATTCTGTAACCATTATTGAGTAGTGCCTTCTTACGTAAGAATCAATAATTGGTGCAATAATCTGGTGTACTTTCTTGTGTTTTAACCACCGGGTATTTTAACGATGATAACTTGAATAACTACGCCAGTTATTTTTAAACCACTTATATTTGTCGCTTTCTTCATCCAATCGCTTTCCGTTATGGGGCCCATACATGGTTTTGTCTTGGTTATACGAATATTCCCCACAGATCACGATATTCCATGACCAAACGAATATTCCCCAAGCAACAATGAATATTTTATAACCACTTGCTTATTTTGAAGTATTTGCATATTTTACCCCTAACTATCCACATTAATCAAATCAACCCTTACTATTTTAAAATAATAAATAGAGAAAATTAAATTTCATTAATAATAAGTTGGGGTCTTACAAGCACGTCATAACACATGATCTCCAACATTGAATTCCACATCCCTTCGATAAAGATTAACATAACTCTTTTGTCGATCTTGTGAGGTTTTTATACATTGCTGGATCATTTGAATCTTTTCTGTTGTTATGCGTACCAATTCTGGTCCCAACAACGTTGCTTCACCCACCTCATCCCAATATACTGGAGAACGACACTTGCGTCCATACAACGCCTCGAATGGTGCCATGCCAATACTTGCTTGATAACCGTTGTTGTAGGAAAATTTCACTAATGGAAAGAATTTGTCTCAACTTTCTTTGAAGTCTAGGACACAGAGTCTTAATAGATCTTCAAGAGTTTAAATAGTTCTCTCTGACTGCCCATCCGTTTGAGGATGGTATGCCGAACTAAAACATAAATTTGTGCCCATAGTTTGTTGCAAACTAACCCAAAATTATGAAGTTAATCTTAGGTCTCGATCAGAAACTATGGATACTGGCATACCATGTAGTCTTACAATCTCATTTATGTATATACGAGCAAGACGTTAAAGTGAATAAGTTTCTTGTATAGGTAAGAAATGAGCAGACTTGGTTAATCTATCAACAATGACCCAAATTGCATCTATGTCTTGAGAAATCTTGGGAAGACCAGTAACGAAATCTGTGGTAATGCGCTCCCACTTCCATTTTGGAATTTCAAGTGGTTACAATGGACCTTTTGGCACTTGATGCTCCGCCTTGACACATTAACAAGTTAAACACCTTGAGCTAAACTATGCGATCTCTCTCTTCATATTGCTCAACCAAAATGTATGTCGAAGATCACGAAACATTTTGGTTCTTCCAGAATGGATTGCAAACGGTGTGTTGTGTGCCTCCATCATGATTTTATACTTTAAATCAGGGTCATTAGGAGCACAAAGTCTAGAGTTGACTCGAAGTATTCCTACTTCATTGATTCTTACTTCTGAAATATCACCTTCTTGCACTTTCTTCTTTATACGCATCAGCTCCAGGTCTGTAGCTTGAGCAGCTTTAACTTTATCGATTAAAGTCGGTTCTACTCATATATTTGACATCATCACGTGAGTCCCTGGAGTCTTTATCTCTATCTCCATCCTTTGTAAGTCATACCAAATGGGCCTTTGCATTAACAATATCGCACTCGTACACGCATATGATCTTTTACTCAATGCGTTAGCTACCACGTTCGCTTTTCCAGGATGGTATTGAATGGTATAATCGTAATCTTTCAACAGCTTGAGCCAACGTCGTTGCCGCATGTTGAGTTCCTTTTGCGTGAAGAAATATTTGAGGCTTTTATGATCTGCATAGATCTCTACTTTCTCCCCATACAGGTAATGCCTCTAGATTTTAAGTGCAAAAATGACAGCTGCCAACTCTAGATCATGAGTTGGATAATTCCTCTCATATTCTTTGAGTTTTCGTGAGGCATAAGCTATGACTTTCCTATGTTGTATGAGAACACATCCTAACCCTGTGCCCGAAGCATCACTATAGATGACAAATCCCTCTGAACCAGATGGTATTGTCAAAACAGGTGCTAAAATGAGTCTCCTCTTGAGTTCTTGAAAACTCTTCTCACATTCCTCGCTTCAACCGAATTTTGTATCTTTTCGAGTCAACTGAGTTAATGGAGTAGCGATTCAATAAAACCTTTGACGAATCTCCGATAATAAGTAAATAAGCCCAAAAAGCTACGTACTTCAGTTACTAACTTAGGTTGCTCCTAGCTTTGTATTGCTTCAATCTTTGTTGGGTCAACAGATATTTCATGATTTGATATCACGTACCCAAGGAATGCTACTTCCTCAAGCCAGAACTCGCATTTCTTCAACTTGGCATAAATCTTGTTTTCACAAAGCTTTTGGAGTATTAGTGTAACGCCCCAGAAAATATAGATTTTTGAGAATTAAATTTTTATTTAATTATGTGGATTAAAATGAATTTAATTAATTAATTATGTGAGTAAGCTATTTAAAGGTCGTTTGATGACCTAGACATATCGAAATGTCGTAGTATTTTGGCTACGTGATAGAATTAAAGTGTTTGAATTTCCAAGACGAAAATAAAAGCTTTCCGAATTTTTTTTCGAAAAACACTATTCACGCATTTCTGCTCGGGAATTATTTTTGAACTTCCAAGAAATATGTAATGATAGAATATCGAGGTGAGATAGAATATCCAATAATATTTCAGTTACGGAAAACACAATTTTTCGCCTACCGACTTAAAACCTAACGGTTAGGGAAAGTGAGTTCCGAGAAGGAATTTAATTGCGTATAATGAATTAAAGCTATGATTGTATAATACGTAGGTATTATACGAGGTAATGAATATGAGTATAATACGAGGTATTATACGAGTATGTATGAAGAATGGAATAACGTCTATTACGAATTAGTATACGAGTTAGCATACGAGAATTGTACGTGGTGTATATATGTTAAGATTCTAAATTTAATATAATGGACTTGTAGGATTATGAGCTTAATGGTAGAAGACCAATTAGTAAGTGATACTCAAGCCCAAGAGTTTGATATGTTATGAGTCCAAACTATTGTAGTATGAGCCCAACAAGAAATTAGCTAGATTAATTAAGCAAGCCCAATGAATTGGCCATGATCCATGGAGCAAACCAAGTGAGATGTGGGTAGACTTGATGGGCAAACATTTTAAGTGGTGAGCAAGTGTTGTGATGACCAAGTATTAGAAGTGGCTAACAAGTAGACTTGGTTGTTAAGTAATGAATAGTAATGAGGTGGGATTAAGGAGGTTAGTTGAGGAGGTGCAATGCCTAATTGACCATAATGCCCTAACTTTGGGTTGCCTATAAATAGAGAGCTCTCAATTCAGTTGATGGCTTGATTAAAATTTCTCCCAACTCCTCTCAAGTTAAGCAACTTATTGGTTAGAGAGAATAAGCACTTATAGGTCAAACTTCCATTATTAGATTTTCAAGAAGCAAGAAGGAGATTAAAGCTTAGTCAAGTGATATGCAAGGGTAAGAACTTAAACCATGAATCTCTTTCTCTTCCATTGGTAGGGAGATGGGTAGTGGTAGAACATGTATGCTAAGGAATGATAGGAATGAGTAATCAAAGAGATTAAGTCTTAATAAGCTGTATAAGTCATGAATAAGCTAATCGTAATCATATAAGTTATTAAACAAGGAAGAACTTGTAGGAACTTGTTTTATGTTGAAATAATAAGGTTGTATGATAATAAGAAGTAAGGATGATGGTTAAAAGATTTAAGCTATGATAAGTCATGCAAAGTGAATTTATAAGTAGTTCATACTTTTACAAGTTATAAACTAATGAAGAACAAGTAATAACTTATCATGTCAATAAGTTAATGAAGTATGTATGTCAAGATGTTATTATGATAGATTGAATCCATTTAAAACGATGAACAAAACATAAGAAATGAAGTTAAGGCGAAATTTACGAGTTTGGACGATAATCGTCGAATTCGTGAAATTCTCAGAATGGAAGTCGAATTTTGATATTGAGCTTGGAAACATTGGTTTTCAATGGAGATAATTCATATTTGGCATTATAGAGTTGCAGACTCAAAAATGACCGGATCCCGACTTGGAACGAAGAAACGAGCATTGAACGTTCACGAACGTTTATCGTTTTCATTAAAAATAAACTAATAGGTGAATTTTTAGCAAAAGAAGTCAAATAGATAAAATTCTTGCATGAACGTGTAGAGTATGTAATTTGTGAACCGTAGGCTTTTGAACGAGCCAATTCGGACTTATAACAAAGAAATTATGAGTACGGGAGTTTCGTAAAATTTTCAAATTTTGCAAACTAGCTGAGGCATAGAGTTGGCGCCGCGGCGTCAACCCAAGTCCAAATGGGTGTACACAAGAAGACCGTAATAGTGTTAGGGTATCTTTAACTAACTTCAAATGGCGAGATGAAGAAAAAAGCTAAGTGTGGCCGCCATATTTTGGCTGATCCTAGAGTTTTGACAGACAAGAATGTTTACAAGTATAGAATGAAAGATAACTCATTAGTAATGAACTAAGGTGTAAATATAACATTGTTAAAGCATTGTTAGACACTTAATGTATGATGATTTAAGGTTAATAATCAATTTAAGATGAACGTAATGAGAACAACGTAATGTGCTAACCCGGTTGTAGAAATTTGTTGACCAAGTTGATTATAAATCCAATGGTTTGCAATACCAGTATGGGTTATGTAATTACTTAATGAACATGATAAGACCTTTCCTAAATCACTATTATAGTAATGACTTTAGGAATTTAATGTTGTTTAATGAGTAGTTAAATGACAAACGTAAAGTATAAAGAACATGAACCGTATTCAATAATGATAACGACTATAACGTTAAGAGTTACAACTACAAGTTGTTATATAATACATAAACGTAAACGGAATGCAATAAAGTGTACTTAACAAATGACGATCGAGTTTCGAATAACGTAGGAATGTTAGTAAGCCGTGAGGAAGGATGATTAACTCGAAACAAGTTCTATTAATGAAGTAAATCCACGTAAGACATAGAAGAGAAAGAAGTTAGTAAGAATAATGTAAAATATAATGGTAAGCCAGAACCAATAGTAACAAATCTAATATATGATTAGATTGAGAAGAAGGGTAAGATTCATTAGGAACCATGTATGTTCATTCATGACCTAATGTGGTAAGTTATGTGGTTATTTATTGTAGAGACCATAAAGACTGAAAGGAAAAGTTATTTTTACTGTAGCAGACGCTGAAGGCAAGTTTTTCTTAAACGCTTGTCTAACCTTCGTGTTAGCCAAGTTTTCTGTGATTCATGTTATGAGATGCAAGAAGTGTTTTACTAAAGGGTCGATGCCAGTTTTATCTCGGCTAGACTAATCTTGAAGAGTTGATTGATTTATTTACAAGTCTTTCAATATAGAATTGCTAACGCTTATCCTACGCCAATTGTTTGGTACGGATTCAAGGTAAGCCTGAGTATGAATAAACAAATGTATTTTTCATCGATTATTTGATGGGCACGCGAGGTTGCCAAAACTTAAATGTACACACGTTTAACAGGATGTAGTGTTGATCAACATATAATACTATAGGCTGATCACCCAGAAGTGCTTGTAAGATATGCCGGACTTATGGACCTAGTGTCGAGTTGTCCTTTTCAAAGAAATTATGAAACGGTCATGGTCTTGAGCCAGAATTGATGTTTTACTGAATATTGTTATTGTAAAACATTTTGAAGGAAAAGAAATGCTATTTTGAATTATTGATAGTACTTCATAACTATTATCCAGTTATTGAAGATATACGATTCCTATGTTTTAAGCATGTTGTTTAAAAGAAATTGTTGTACTTGCTGAGATTGTTAAGCTCACTCTTGCTTGAACCATATGAATGCAGCTAGGACCGAATGAACCGAGGGATCTGACAAGGATAGAGGAAAGACAAAGCTGAACGATTAGTTTACCTTGTAATAAACTAGTAAGTTGTATATATTATAGAATGATGAACAAAGAATGTAATGGTTTTAGAACCTGGGAACGAGATGCAATATTATTAATGTAATAAGAATGTCGTTGATACACACATTTTGATGTCATTTCAATAGAATGAATGTACAATTATGAGTACCGTGTAGCACCATCTGTCGGGTTGGAAGATACCCGGATTTGGGGGCATCACAATCAGCCTCAAGTGTTGCGCATGATCTTCACATCTTTTGGAGTATATGAGGATGTTATCAATAAAGACAACCACAAAATGATCCAAATATTCCTTGAATACTTGGTTCATCATGTCCATGAAGGCAGCAGAAGCATTAGTCAATCCAAAAGATATGACTAGGAATTCGTAATGCCCGTACCGAGTTCTGAAAGCAGTCTTTGGAATGTCATTAGTTTTAATCTTTAACTGATGGTATTCGGAACGAAGATTGATCTTTGAAAAGAATTTGGCACCTTGAAACTGGTCAAACAGGTCATCAATGTGACGGAACAGGTACCTATTTTTGATGGTGACATGATTCAACTCCCGATAATCAATACAAGTCGCACACTCCCATCTTTCTTCTTAACGAATAGAGCAAGAGCACCCCAAGGAGACATACTAGGATGAATGAAAACTTTATCTAACAACTCCTGCAGTTGGGTTTTTAACTCCAGAAGTTCAATAGGATCCATTCGATATGGGGCTTTGGAAATGGGTTTTGTACCGGGTTCAAGGTCAATACCAAACTCGATTTCACGCTTTGGCGGTAGGCCAGGAATTTGTTCAGAGAATATGTTAGGAAATTTATTAACAATTGAAATATCATTCAAATCTGACGTATTTTTGTTTAAATATGTGACATGGGCTAAGAAAACTTGACATCTATTTTTCAATAAATGAATAACTTTATGGCTTGATATGACAATGATTGACTTTAGTTGTTTGGTTTCTTAAATTTGCATAATAGGTTGGCTAGGATTATGAAAGCTAACAACCTTATGAAAATAATTAATTTTAGCATGATGAGTAGTTAACTAATCAATTCCTAAAATCACATCAAATGCATATATTTTCAAAGAGATAAGATCGACAAGCAACGTGAGGGTGCCGATTTGAATCAAACAAGATTTATAAATAGTGGATGTAATGAAGGTTTCTCCCAACAGAGTTTCATTATAAACAGTCAAAGTGTAATTTTTCTGGAGTTAAATTTAAATGTTGAGCGCAAGTAGGAGAAATAAAAGAATGGGTAGAACAGGTATCAAAAAAGGTATAGACTTCGCAAGAGTTTATGGTTAGCTTACTCGTGATAACTTCGTTCAGGTTTCTTGCTTTTTGGGAGGTCACAAAAAATGCTCTCCCTTGAAATACCGGCTTTGACTTATCTGGGACTGCATATGGTATCACCATCCAACTGGACTTTGCTTCACTACACGATAAAATCGAGCTAGGTGACCTTCTTTTTCGCAATTGTAATGTGCTTTGGATTGCATCATGCAGTTTGGACTGATATGTCCCTCCCCTCCGCATTTGAAGCATGAGATCAGTGGTCGTTCTCTTTCCTTAACAACGGTTGCTGGTGCAGACTTCTTTCCATAATTATTGAACCTTCTCTTTTTAAAATTTCCACTTCTATTATCTTAGCCATGATTACCATCGAAGTGGTTATAATTTCTAGGATGTTGATTCCCTCAATGTTTGTTGTCACCGCTTCGATGACTGCTACCACTTGTATTATCGATTTGTCAACTACTTTCTCTTAGTTGGGTTGACTCATTATCGCGCTCTAATAACTGAGCCCTATTCACAACATCTAAATATAAGTAAAGTTTGTGAGAAATGAGGTATTAACATATTTTGGGTTTCAAACCTCGCAGAAAAATTTGCTTCATTCTCTCCTCATTATCAACGAAATGAGATGCAAATTGGGATAACTACACAAACTTAGCCTCATATTGCGACATGGTCATATTATTTTGTTCCAGCTTGATGAACTCTACCTCCTTCATGTGACGAATACTTTCAGGAAAGTACTTGTCATTGAACAGTTCTTAGAACTTCTCCCAAGACATCTTTAGTGTGGTAGGTTGAGTACTTTTTACAGATTTCCACCAATAATTTGCCTCTCCTCGCAGCATGAAGGTGGCAAAAGGAATGTTTTGCTCCTCGGAGCATCCCAAGATATCAAATATCTTGGTGATCTACTTTATCCATATCTCTGCCTTAAGTTGTTTTGGCTTTCCCAAAAACTCCGGTGGTCCTAGCTCCTTGAATTGCTTAGCGGTGACCGTCCGAGAGTTGCCAGTGTTTCCACCTGTATTTTGAATAGGAGTCTCTCTCGCCTGATGTTGCATGAATTACAGAAAGCCTCTGAACATTTCATCATTCATCATTTAGTCGGTGTTAGAGTTTATGCAGTAGAGTCCAATTATTTGATATAATTGCTTAACATTTTGATATTATATTTGATTGAATAAATGAATGATTTTATTATGGTTTTATTTACCGCGTTATATAAATGTTAACATAATAAAATTTCTTAGAATAGTGATACAAATTATATACTTTTAAGTATGTGACCTGAACATGAAATTATATAATTACAATTAGTATCATTTCTCTTAAATGTCCCTAGTCGAGTATCATTATTGATGGGATAACAATGATGCATTGAGACTAGTATGTGGATTGACTGATGACCAAATCTCATTGGTCATAAATTTATGAGATATTAAGTCAATACATAGGTACATGTTAAAGAACGATGTACTGGACAGATCCACCATGAGAATTCTACGTGGAGCATTATGTGAAGTGTCATTAGCGATTCTCATAGTGACAATGATATAATGATCCTTCGACCTGAAATCACTATATTACTACATGGGAATTTATGTACTTTGATATCATCAAAGGTTACCTTTAATAGGGTGGACTATAAAGGTGATTATTGCATACATTATGAATCGTGTGAGAAATATGAGTGATCTAGATGGAATTTAACCCTCCTATATATTAGGGGTGATATCCATAGGCCTCTTGATTGAGTAGGACTATGAAATGCATGGCCATGCTCAAATAGTGATTTGTTTCATATAGTATACTCATTGATCAAGAAAACTTAGATTAAATTATGAAGAGTATAACACATTCCATGACTCGAGTTTAATCTAAGATGTCAAGGTTAAAAGGATTAAATTACATTGAAACATTGGTCACGAAAATGTTGCATCGAATCATCGATCTTATTATTACTTGGGAGCAGTGATGCGCTACTAGATGCTGCTCATTGTTTATAATTTTATAATATGATTTTAAAATTATTGCCAACGTAATAATAACCTATAAGATCACACACATAGAACGTAATTAAAAAGGAAATTAATTTAAATTGTAAAGTTTTAAATATGTCAATATTATTGATAGTATTTAAATTATAAATTTAAATTAATAGGATAATTTGTATTATATGTATATTAATTAAGTAAGACTTAATTAAGATATAATATATATAAATTCAGATTTTACTTTTCTAATTAAATTAGGTTTTGATTAAATTCCTTTTTACAGCTATGTATATATATATATATATATATGATATATTAGACATATTGGGTGGAGATCATTAACCTTAAAAACCCTAGCCGCTCTTAGAGAGAGACTAGAGAGAAAAAGTTTAAAAATCCTGATCCTTGATGGCTAGTACCACGGCTCCTTTAACTGCAGATCGTGTGACGATTAACGGGGTGTTCGTGTGGATACCATAGAGACATAGCACCATGAGGGATTGCGTTTAAGATTTGAAGCGTTTTAGAATTTTCTATAATCAGTATAAAATCTAAACATTGAATTAATATGTTTTTGGATGGATCCTATTTTAAGGTTTCGGAATTGTTTTTAAAATTTTAATTTCCGCTGCTTTTATGTGCCAAAATCCTAACAGTCGATGTTGTTGTGTACATAAGGATTATTACTTTCCTGATGCACATTATCCTAGTTAGTGATCATCGGTGACTCGACGGTTTCAGGTGCTCCATTGCTTATCTCAACATTTTTTGATGTCATTTTTAAATACTGCCACAAAACAAGGATTAATTGACATGCCACATATTATCCCTATACACTGACCGACCAATTAAATAACAAATAAGCTTAGGTAGGTCATACTAGCGAAGGATTTACCCATCTCTCCCCTCCTAGTTATAGTCAGGGATCATATCCCTAAGCTCTGATACCAACTATGATGCCCCCAAAATAGGTATACATCACCCATCATGAGTCGCCAAATACATGGTACAAAAAATAAATACAAATTTAATTATACAACTGTCGTGTAAAATAAGATAAAACATAGCTGAGAGTTTTAACAGGAATATTGTCTTATAGACAATATCCAAACTCAAATGGAGTCCTCATTATAATTATTATCACACTATTTTATAAAATAGTGAGGACTACTACATCCATCATCTCGGACCGTCACTCAATTCCCCGACTAGTATCGGCTACATTCTCATTTCCTGAAGAGAATAATGAAAGCAAAAGGGTGAGCTTAACTAGTCCAGTAAGAAATATTATGACTAAGATAATGCAGAATAACATAGCCTAAGGTAGCTGGGGTGTTAGAAGTAGATGGGGTAACATCATTAGCGGCACATATTTCAGCTTTATCAATAAAGATGGATGCTCTGACAGGAGCACAAAGTCAATAGGTTGCTTATGTTTGTAAATTATGTGCGGGAGAACATCCTACAGAACAGTGTGCCATTAATATGACGACCCCAAATCCGGGTCCCTTTAAACCTCGGATCCGGTCCCGGTCCGCCACGATACTACTATCGTCAAATTATTTATATCTTTTATTCATAAGTTAATGAATATAACTTTGCTTATTACAATTTAGAATAAAAATTCTTTCCATTTTCAGGATATGTATAATGACCCCAAACTTTTATAAGTTTCAAATCTTGGTCATTTACCATTCCTGTCTTACATCATATTCGATGTTATAAAAATATGCGGAATAATTTAAACTTTTTCAATCTCCTTTGAAAAATCTATTATTGATTTCTTAACTTGAATCAATTACATATCCTTGAATCAAATTATGTTTTGTTTCATTCTATTCGAATTACTGTATAAATTTTTACACCTCGATTCGAATTCCTCTATGCATCACATAGTATAACTTTACAACTCAACATGTATTACACATCGTAAACTACTATCATGTACATCTCCTAGAACCTAAACATGGTTCAAGAGTATATATTTAAATAAATAAATAAATCTCCTTCGATGCTATTGAACTTTATCAATCAAGTAGCACGTAACTTTACCGTGAGTCCTTAACCTGCAACAATGGTTATTTGCAAGGGTGAGCTCGACAGCCTACCAATTCTAACAGTTTTCATGCAGCACATAGCATATAATAACATACTCAGTTCATGCATTCATAATCAATTAATATTTACTACACATGTTACTTCCCACATAACAGGCATATGGATTTACTTCACAAGCATATCACCAAAGATCAACTTTCAACTTTTATACATATCTCATATGCATTTCATATATATACATCAACATTTGCATAGCATAATATAGCTCAACTAACAGTTATCGAATTCATATATCAAATAGGAACTGAAAGACTTATCTGATTCGTAGTTTATCAACTACGACTTAACTGCTTAAAGCTTATCTGCACTGTGTTTGTTCCTACACAGTTATATAATCATGAATTCATACCCATTAGTCATACATTTAATACGCTCTTAATATAAGAACAAATATTATTTCCTAACTTGATTTCATTTTTCATTAAACTTAGGATAACCATGAGACTAGCTCATTCTACTATCATATTTATCTAAACAATCTTGTTTCATATCTTGTAGTCTGTAAGGACAACATATAACCATAACTTAAGACCATGCAGTTAACGAACTGCTCTTGGTCACTCTGTAGAATGGTGCGGTCGTGCTGCATTTAAGATGGGGAGTAGCGTGGCCGCGCTACTCCCTGCCAGAACCAAACTTAGGCTTTTTATTGCCTAATATAATTTCTAGCATAACATGTATTCTAATACATACTGTAACTTACATCAAGTAGGTTGTGATCTATTTTCATATTCAAACTATTTATCTCCATAATGATTTATTCCAATCAATAAGGCTTAACAACGTTCTTTAACAAGATTCAATGTTATAAGCTTTTAAACCATATATTGGTATTAATAAGCCGCTAATAGAATGCTCACATGTATATATCTTATTTACATAGACATAGCATAGTTCATTATTTGAAAACTTATTTTAAACCACACTTGAAAGGTCCAATTCATGCTTAGCTAGATGATGAACACATTCGTCATGTCTAGAGGCATAAAGCGTCTTAGTATGCATGCTAAAAAGGTCAGAGTATACTTTACACAATATTTGAAACTATTAGTTCTCCAAAACATTCGAGTTTTCTTTCAAAAAATTTTAAACCAAGCTATATCAATCTAGTATATACAAGGTAACTTTAAAACTACATTTCATGCACGTTGATATGCATACATCGGGTCCAAGGTTAGAACTCAAAGGACACCAAATTCATCAACTTCTGTTTCTCAAAAACTTCAAGTTTTCTTTAAGAAAATCATGTTAAAACATTCGATTATGAGTAAGGTTATCTTAGTTATATGACATATCTATTATCATGCATATTTATGTTTTATCACTTAGAATAACATATTTTATCGTCGGGAGCACTACACTTGCATACGTGCATGCCTGACGCCCTCTGATTGCCTTCTATTACACATTAGTCCTAAAGATGACAATTTTTACCCCTTCTAACAACCTCAAATTTAACAACTTAAAGAACAAAATTTGTACGTTTATTCGTTCTCGTTCCGGATCATCTAGAATCGCCTCAATCAGAGTCTGTATAAAAATGTTATGGTCATTTTACCAAAATAGGTCAAAGTAGTCATACTTAACACACTTTGGGCGGGGCCGCGACCATTTTCTTCACCATCCCAGTGTGCCCGCACCATTTGGCAGCATCCAGCTATGCACCCATGCTCCTGGGCAGCGTGCCCACGCTTGGCTTTGCCTATATTACAGTTTTCTCATTGTTTTTACTTCAAATCTTCACAACTTCTTCATTTTAAGTTAGATTTAGTTGGTTTTCGATTCGTTGAACTCATTAAACTATTAGCTACTCATCTATAGAATAATTATAACACTTCAAAAACATTAAAAAATCATTTTAATGGTTCCAATTTAGCTTTCATGCTATATTTTCATGTTTTAAACATGTTTAGCGAATTCATTCACTACGAATTCGTTTCTCAACCAAATTGGTCCGTTTAACTTTCGTTGTTTTCGTATTTAACTTTATTAATAGTATCTAGCAATAATTCACAGATTGAAACAATTTTTAGTCATCAATTTTGTGACTCAAAAGCAAGTATTTCATTATACTTTTCTAGTAATTGAAGAACTTTAAATTCAATAACATATATAACAAAAATGTTACCTTCTTAATGTTTGAAATTGGTTAACTATTGCTCTTTAATCCTCTAATCTCAAATTGCTCACACAATAGCAATTCACTCTTTATCAAAAACTTATCAGAACTTAGCAAATGGAACTTAGGAAAGAGGGTCTTCTATTTACAGGGAATTCAATACCCATACCAAAGCTTTGCCTCAAAGATTAAACTAATGGAAGAAGGAAGAAGATGTTGGACAAGAAGGAGTTGGTGGAATGTGGCTAACCACTCCCTCTCCACCATTCTCATAGACATCATTAGCAAGCATTCTAGCCTTTTCGGTTTCTCAACAAAGAGGGGAATAGGCCATTGGCCTACACACGGCTGATGCCATTTTGGGACTAAGAAATTGGGACAAGTTATATTACTCTTATATATATATATATCTGTAGAATTGACCTCAAATACAAAGGTTAATTCCTTTTTGGGCTTATTAAATCCATTATAAAGACTAAACATTACTACATTAAATAAAGTTATGGGCACATACATACACATATATATGTACCTACCCACGTATAGGAAGTGTACTTATATTTTAAATATAAACCTATATATAATCTTATATCTCATGTACATTGGGCTAGTCCAAATAATACTTTAATTGGGCTAATTATAGTTTAGTTGGATATTTTCAATCCATCATTTTCCATAAAATTTATCATCTCAAATATACTCAATTATCATAATGATAATTAATATCAATTATTTGTTAACTCACCATTTATTTTAATACTTCACATTAAATCTCCCTTTGATTTAACTTCACTAGTTATGCCACACAAGACATAATTATGTGAACTTAGTAATTAATAGTCCACAAGCTTTTAACAATATAATCTCACAAAATAATATTATTCTTAACATTACATCTTATAATATGGTCCATTTATGTAACTCATGCGACTCATTCCACTTTGCCATATAGTTTCCTATATTATATAGTTACCATTGAAGTGTCATACTTCATTTCATATCATATAGATGTAGCTACTATATAATATATAATCATTGCACATACCAATTAATTCCTTAAAGGGTTTTGACACAAAAATGCAGCGGAAATAAACCGATTTAAAGACAATTTCGAAACCCTGAAACAGGATCCATGCGAAAATCAATTAACTTAGTGGTTAGAAATTATACCGATTGAGAAAATAAAATTGATGCGCTCGAATCTCCAACGCAATACAAATGAATCGCGCCTCTACAAGATTCATCCTACACGAACGCATCATGAAATCCGTCAGACGATCTCTGCGATAAAAGGCTAGCGGTACTAGCCATCAAGGACGAGGATTTCAGAACTATTTCTCTCTAGTCTCTCTCGAAGAGCGGCTAGGGTTTTGGTTAATGAATAATACCTAAAATGGCTGCTACATATCATATATATAGCGATTAAAAGGAATTATTCAAAAACCTAATTTAATAAAATTCGAATTTATATATATATATATATATATATATATCTTAATTAAGTCTTACTTAATTAATATATCTATATATAAATTATCCTATTAATTTAAATACTATCAATCATATTGACATATTTAAATCTTTACAATTTAAATTAATTCCCTTTTAATTACGTTCTATGTGTGTGACCCTATATGTTATTATTACGTTGGCAATAATTTTAGAATCATATTATAAAATTATAAGCAGTGAGCGGCATCTAGTAATGCATCACTGCTACCAAAGTAATAATAAAATCGATGATTCGATGCAACCTTTTCGTGACCAATTTTTCAATGTAATTTATCCTTTTAACCTTAATATCCTAGATTAATCTCGAGTCATGGAATGTGTCATACTCTTCATAATTTAATCTGAGTTTTTCTTGATCAATGAGTAGACTATATGAAACAAATCACTATTTGAGCATGGCCATGTATTTCATAGTCCTACTCAATCTAGAGGCCTATGGATATCACCCCTAATATATAGGAGGGTTAAATTCCATCTAGATCACTCATATTCCTCACACGATTCATGATGTACCCAATAATCACCTTTATAGTCCACCCTATTAAAGGTGACATTTAATGATATCAAAGTACATAAATTCTCGTGTAGTAATATAGTGATTTCAGGTCGGAGGACCATTACATCATTGTCACTATGAGAATTGCTAATGACACTTCGCATAATGCTCCACATAGAATTCTCATGGCGGGTCTGTCCAGTACATCGTTCTCTAACATGTTCCTATGCATTGACTTAATATATCATATATTTATGACCAATGAGATTTGGTCATCAGTCTATCCACATACTAGTCTTAATGCATCATTGTTGTCCCATCAACAATGATACTCGACTAGGGACATTTAAGAACAATGATACTAATTGTAATTATATAATCTTATGTTCAAGTCACATACTTGAAACTATATAAATTGTATCACTATTCTAAGGATTTTTATTATGTTAACATTTATATAACGCAGTAAATAAAATCATAATAAAATTATTCATTTACTCAATTAAATATAATATCAAAATGTTAAGTAATTATATCAAATAATTGGCCTCTAGGGCATAAACTCTAACATAGTTCATCACTTTGCCACACTAGGCATATCTCACAAGCTTACATTAAGCTTATTCTCATTCTCATTACTTATTCATTTCCCACCACATTACTATTTATAACATGTTCAATTTACATCGAACTATTATATCATAATGTTCACATATATAAATATATCGTGAATGAAAATATTTAAATATTCTTTATAACATTCAGCGGTAGTATAATAACTCAAGTTATTAAAATAACTTGTTTTCTTTTATAACTTTAACCCTCTTGGAAATACATTATCGTAATCAAGCTTATGTATTTAGCCATAAGAAGATAATATAAGATGTTTTATCATATTTTCTCTAAATATAGGAACTAATCATAATAAAATGATTTACTCATTTTCCTCAAGATATTATTCTTAATATAATATCTACGTATTATTAAAATATTTACATGCATGACACACGTAAACACTATATATAGATAATAAGTTTATTTCTTATTATGATAAATTGTTTCCATCAACTTATATAGAAAATATGTTTTAATATATTTACCATATTACTTAATCACACACACATTACCTCGCATAAAGCTATATAAGGTAATATCAAAATAATATTCCCCTTTTATTAAAATAATCAAATGCTAGAATTTATTTTAATATCCTTTATTAGAAATATATTATAATTATTTCTCTTTTTGTTTTCTATAGATTGTCTCAATACAATTTCTTTAATCTATACATTTAACCATATCTCAATATTAATCAACAAATCTCTAACCAATATTTACTTAAAGATATTTCAATTTTCTTCTCTCGTTAACAATGCACATATATACAAGTCTAAACCGAGAACACATCGAGTCTTTAATAGTATTCAATATAGTACACTGAGTGGTTTCCCACAAACAACCAACAAATTAGTTTCAGGTCTAAATAACACTTGCTTTCACCTTCGAGTTAAATCGATTTGCTAATTCGTATATACCTCCGCTCTCTGAAGGAATCGTTTAGCCCAGCTCCTATACATCCATCATTAAAGGGTACGGTTGCACTGCCTTAGACTTGATACTTAATCGTACATATACTCAAGAAATTGGTGATTATCAAAGATATTTAATGTCACCAACTTACTATGATAAAATAATTTCACATAAATTAATTAATATCGATATATAAATTTCTATCCATCTTCTTTACTTCAAACAACTCACCTTTTCAATAAATAAAAAATATATAATAATAATATATTTATTAGACATAGAAATTACTTATTTCATAGTTTATATTATCCCATACAACACCATAACACATACCTCACAGCATATATAGATATATTCTTATTCGAATCCTTCTCATGCCTTAAGAATTTTATTTACTAAATTCTTATTTTAATATTTTCTAAAAATTCGGGTTCTTACAATTAATCTAGCAGTGGTAGAATTTGGGGGCAACTATAATAGTATTTCGCAGAATATATATCAGAATTCCTACAATCCGAGGAATAAGAATCATCCAAATTTTTTGTGGAGTAACAACCAAAATCATCAGGCTCCACGACCATCTTATCCCCCTGGATTTCAAAATCAGCATCAACAAGCAGTTCCGCATCAAGAGAAAAAGTCAGATTTAGAAGGGTTGTTGTTGAAGTCCATATCAAACAATGAGGCGGCAATGAAAACACAAGAGGCATCAATGAAAACACAAGCAATGGAAATAAAAAACTTGGAAAATCAGATGGGACAACTTGCGTTAGCGTTGAATAACAGGCCTCACAGGACTTTACCTAGTGACACTAAGAAAAATCCAAAGGGGAATCATGAACAGTGTCAAGCAATCACTTTGAGAAGTGGAAAGCATCTTGAGGGACATAATGTAGAAAATTCAAAAAAGAAAGATGTTAAACAACGTGAAGACAAAGTGGTTGAAAAGAAACAAGGTGAGGACAAGCAAGTGGACAAGAGTAAGACAGATGTTTAGCCAATTGTTTATCCTCCACCACCATTCCAGCAGAGAGTTCAGAAACAGAAATTGGATAAGCAGTTTTTAAAGTTTTTGGAAGTTTTCAAGAAACATCAGATCAACATACCTTTCGCAGAAGCCCTAGAATAAATGCATAGTTACGCTAAATATTTGAAGGGTATTCTGTCAAGCAAAAAGAAGTTAGAGGATTACGAGACTATGGCATTAACGGAGGAATGCAGCCTCCAAAGTTGAAGGATCCAGGGAGTTTCACAATTCCTTGCACAATCGGTAACATGGCCTTTAACAAGTGATTGTGTGATTTGGGGGTGAGCGTGAAGCTCATGCCTTTGTCAGTATATACGCAGTTAGGTTTGCCACCTCTAAAGCCTACAAATATATCACTACAGTTAGCAGACAGATCAGTGACTTATCCGAGAGGGATTATGGAAGACATTTTAGTTAAGGTGGATAATAAGTTTATTTTTGTGGCAGATTTTATAATTTTTGATTATGAAGAGGACAAAAATATCCCAATCATCTTAAGGAGGTCATTTTTGGCTACGAGTTGAACTCTCATCGATGTGAAGAAAGGGGAATTAATTATGAGGGTACAAGATCAAGAGGTCAAATTTAATGTGTTTAAAGCCATAAGGTTCCCTATAGATGAGGAAGAGTGTTTTCGAATGGATGTGATTGACAAATTGGTTAATGAAAACTTGGTTAGAGGGTTGGTCAGGGATCCATTGGAAAATACTTTACTGGGGGATGAGGACTTGGATGATCCAGAGTTCGTAGACTACTTGCATATGATGGATTCTTTGCCTAGAGTTAGCAGTTTTAAGGTACCATTCAAGCCACTACATACAGAAGAAAAAGTTTCGGCACAGATGAAACCTTTATTGGAGGAGCCACCCACTCTTGAGCTTAAGCCCCTTCCTAAACACCTCAGGTATTTGTATTTAGGTAATTCTAATACTTTGCATGTTATTATTGCATCTGCGCTTAACGAATTGCAGGAAAGTAAGTTACTGAGGGTGCTTAGAGAATACAAGTCTGCAATAGGATGGACGATCGTTGATATCAAAGGGATAAGCCCTCCTTTTGTATACATAAGATTCTCTTAGAAGAGGATGCCAAGCCAACAGTGGAACAACAGAGAAAATTAAATCAAATCATGAAAGAAGTGGTGAAGAAAGAAATATTGAAGTGGTTGGATGCTGGAATAATCTACCCGATTTGAGATAGTACATGGGTAAGTCCAGTTCAATGTGTTCCAAAAAGGGTGGAATGACAGTTGTGACAAACAACGAAAATGAACTGATTCCAATAAGGACAGTGACCGGATGGAGGGTTTGCATAGACTACAGAAAGCTAAATAAGGCAACCCTGAAGGACCACTTTCTTCTACCCTTTATCGATCAGTTGTTGGATCAGTTAGCTAGGCATGAGTATTATTGCTTACTGGATGGATATTCAGGGTACAACCAGATAGTCATAGCTTCTGAGGATAAGAAAAGACCACCTTCACATGCCCATACAACACCTTTTCTTTCAGGAGTATTTCCTTTGGGTTATGTAACGCACCGGCGACTATCCAAAGATGTATGATGGTCATCTTTTCAGACATGGTGGAGCAAAATGTTGAAGTTTTCATGGATGAATTCTTAGTCTATGGGAACACTTTTGATATATGTCTTGAAAACCTAGTCATGATTCTAAAACGATGTATGGAAACTAACTTGGTGCTGAATTAGGAGAAGTGCCACTTTATGGTGGAAGAAGGAATTATTTTGGGGCACAAAGTCTCTACAAAGGGTTTATAAGTTGACCGAGCAAAGCTGGATACAATAGAGAATCTTCCACCGCCAACTAAAGTTAAAGGAATTCATAGTTTTCTTGGACATGCAAGATTCTATCGTAGGTTCATTAAGGATTTCTCTAAGATTGCAAAACCACTGTGCAGTCTATTAGAGAAAGATGCAGTTTTTAGTTTTAATGAAGAGTGCATATCAACATTTGAGCAGTTAAAAAAGAAATTGACTACAGCTCCCGTGATTATAGCACCAGATTGGACAATGCCTTTTGAGTTAATGTGCGATGCTAGCGACTACACGATAGGGGTTGTATTGGGTTAACGCCTAGAGAAGATATTCCATGCCATATACTACACAAGTATAATCCTCACGAATGCCCAATTGAACTATACAACCACCGAGAAGGAATTACTTGCAGTAGTATACGCCTTTGACAAATTCAGATCTTATTTAATAGGAACAAAGGTGGTGGTATACACAGATCACTTGGTAATTTGTTATCTGATTTCAAAGAAGGATGCTAAGCCTAGACTCATCAGATGGATTCTGCTCCTTCAGGAATTTGATTTGGAAATAAAAGATAGAAAGGGGACAGAGAATCAAGTGGCGGATCATCTTTCCAAAGTGGAAAATTCGGATAAGGACGGGGCAGATAAATGTTCGATCAATGAGTCATTTCCGGATGAACAGCTATTTGGAGTAAACTCTAAGTTTCCATGGTATGCAGATTTTGCCAATTAATTGGTGAGCAAAATCCTTCCCCCTAATCTGACACGTTAGTAAAAAAAGAAATTCCGACATGACGTCAAGTGGTACATGTAGGACGTGTGACGCCCCCAAATTCAGACACTCATATCTCGAATTTTATTCGTCACATGCTAATTCTCATATTATACTAAAATCATCAACAACAAAAATAATAGAATAATTTACATTGATATAATATAAGTATTCACGTCCCAAGGTACCGTAACCATTACTACAACAATCTAGTGATTAAAATTAAACATAACTTAATCATCCTTAAATACATCATAATAACCATAACAATAATAATAATACTTCTACACATAAAGGACTAAGTTATTCTGTAGCCTTGCCCTTTCCCTTGTTCTTTCCCGATGTACTGCCTTGTTCTGCCGTAATTGTAATGTTTTTAGGGAAGCAAGAATGAGCAACAAGTTTGCCCAACAAGTAATATATCAAGAAGAATAAGTAGTTATAGCATTTGAATCTTCAAGGGTATAACAATAATTAATAGTTCAAGGATATCAAGAAATATCAAGAGTATTCAATAGGTGTCACTATAGACTGAAGGATATCAACAAAATTTTAGGATTTATTCATTTCGAGGTTCAATAAGAATGAACACTGAGCAGTCACTAAGGACTAAGAACTCTTACTAGAATTAATAGTATTATACTGTAATCCAATATAAACGAGTACAACAGGTGATCAACCTAAAGTACCCTACGTTATGCATTACATTTAATCCTACTCATGTGCGCACGTCGGTTCCTCGATAATATAAAATTTCCCCTTTTTAAGAGGGTTGTTCATCTCAGTAGATTTATAAGAGTCCGTACCAAGTCAATTGGTTTGGATAGCTTTCTTAACACATGATTATAGTCTAACCGAATCAAAGTCTTAGACCACTTTTATAATGTATTTATGAACAATAGGTCCAATATTTATAACAATGTTAAGGCATACAAATGATTTTCAAATAATAATAAGTATTTGCTCGATATAAGTATGGCAACAATTCGGGTTACATAATATACAATGTAAAGATTTTAGAAAACTTTCATTCAATATGAGAATCAAACGAAGTTCGAGAATTCGCACAAAATCCAAAGTTGTGTGAGTTAGGAGACTTGCCTTTAGCGTTGATTACCACTTATAGCGTAAAATCACCTCAATGAACTATATTATCCTATTTATGTATGTATAGGTATTCATTAGACACACACACACTTGATATATATATTTGCATACTTTCATCATGTATGTCTAAATTCATATAGGCTACACACATTTAAACTCATAGATGCGTAACTCACATTGATTTATACCTTTAAAATCTTTAGTACCATATGCTTATTTTTTTTATTTGTATTTGCAAAATATGCCTTACTTTATGTATTTTTAAGTTGTTTCACATATTAAAGAACCTTTAAGCTAGTTTGACCCTTTATTAAAGTTACTCATACAATTCCATCTTTCAAAGTTAAAAGAGTTCATTATATCAACCACTAACCATAGTATTCATTACACCACATAATATTGCCAAACAACTTCTTTCTACACATTCTTGCATAGTTTATAAGATGTCTAACTAGATGCGTGAACATGTCGATTATCTCTAGAGGCATAAAACATCCTATCCTATTTGTTCAAAAGTTCACAGTATAAGCCATAGAGTTTTCAACTCAATTGGTTTTCAATTATTAAGATGTCATGTCTAACAATCTATACATGCAAGGTACATTGAGTCCACATTTTGTGTGTATTTACAATACTAACTAAGCTATAAACATATGCTCACAAGGTTAGATTCAAAAAGGCGTATGTAACGCGTTTTATAAATACGGTTTTCGTCTTTTAACTTTTCTTTTAAAAGGTTATAATTCAACTCTAAACCAACTAAAACATCTTACCACTTTCATTGATACATGTTTAAGAAGTATGTATGTTCTTGAATTTAAGTGAAGTTAAGACTCCTTGCATCAAACAATCAAAACAAAACAAAATAACAAAAAGTCAAACATATAATCAGAACCTCTCACGGGGGCGTGGCATTTACACTATAAAACCCCGTAGGAAGGGCATATCTCTTCGTTAAACATCTCCCCCCCAGGCGGCGGGCCTTATATGCAAGATGACCCGCCAAAAAGGTATACGGTACTTCATCGTAAGCTTGAAAATCTTCCCCTCGCTTATGAACCTTATGAAATTTTCAACCAAATAACCAACCAAACAACAATGTAATGATGTATAATTGATATAAACTTATTATGAAACATCTCTAGCATGCTTCTAACACTTCCAAACATACAAACAATTAAATTCAAGGATCAATTCAAGATTTTTGTCACTTTTCCAAAGTTTAACACATTTAGCGATTATCTTCATTACTACGGATTATTCATTTTCAACCAATTTACTTCGCTTAACTTTCGTTGATTTCAGATTTAACCATATCAACAATGTCTAGCATCAATTTACACATTCTAGCATGCTTCAACCATAAACTTTTCAACTCAAAACAAGTATTATTGTACTTTTCCAAGAACTTTGCAGAAACATGAATGTAAGAACATATAGAGGAATATTACCTTTGGTGGAGTTGAATTGCTACTCTAGCTTCACTTTGCAGATTATATAAGCTCCACCCAATCACACTCACACACACTTGAAGTTTTAACAGAGAATTAGAAAAATGGTTGTGAATGTGAAGAGCTCAATTTATAGGAAAGCTTGTGACCAATCTAAGCTTTACTCAATGAATTAAACCATTGGAATGGAGAAGAAGCTGATGGTTATGAAGGATTTGGTAGAAGAGTACCATATAGACCACTCCCCTTCTTATGATTTGCTAGCTTTGTGTTTGGTAAGGAGGGACTAGGCCAATGGCCTATTACGTGATGAAGAAAAGAGAGTAACACTCATTTTGGGACACTACCAATACTCAGCATTTGCAAGCCATTACTTAGCATACATAGGTTTATTTTCCAATTGTCCAAAAAATGTACATACACATACACCCACTCATATAATACATAGAATTATATAATCCATTTACATTGGATTAATTCAAATAATATTTACCCTAAACTAGGATATAATTTAGTTGGGTACAAATATTACTTATCATTCCAATTCTACATAGATTTTAAAATAATCACTTATTATTAATTATTTATTTAATCCAAGTTATTTTCTCCTACATAGGTTTATAATATATATTTAAATACCCCTACACACAACATGGGGTCACATAAGACTCTTTTTCACCCAACATAATAATTTACATAAGTTAAGCTTTACTTTTATCATATAGTGTTATATAATAATTCCAATGTCACACCTCATCTTATATTGAATGAAAAACCTTATTATATATGATTTCTCCTTACATGCTATTATTCATGATAATTAATGAATAACAATTAGTCCGTAACATTATATATTTATTAATATTAATAATTAATTTCATTTATTTCATCATTAATTAAATTAGTACTTTCTCATCTCACCACTTTGCCACACTAGGCGTAATTTCCACAAGCTTAAACTAAGCTTCTCATCACTTTTGCTACATTTCTTAATTATCACAAAATAAATCAATTACATTAATTTCCACACTCATGCCAATACTATATATATTTATATTAAAATAAATATGCAAACAATCTTTATTCTCAATATTATAATTTATTAAAATTCACGAGTATTACATCCCCCCCCTTATAAGAATTTTGTCCTCAAAATTGTACAAGGTCACACAAATAAATGGGGATAATCCCTTCGCATCTTATCTTCTATTTCCCATGTGGTCTCTTCGATATCGTGGTTTCGCCAAACCACTTTTACAGAAGATATAATTTTATTCCTCAATGTTTGATCTTTTCTATCTAGTATTTGAATAGGAATTTCCTCATACATTAAATTTTTCTCTACTTGAATAGGCTCGTAGGAGATCACGTGTCTATAGTCGGGCTTGTACGGACGTAACACCGAAATGTGAAACACGTTGTGAATGTGTTCCAATTCAGGTGATAATGCAACTTTGTATGCCACTTCGCCCACTCGTTTCAATATCTCAAACGGTCGTATGAACCTCGGACTCAATTTCCCTTTCTTTTCGAATATGATCTTTCCCTTCTAGGGAGACACCTTCAAAAATACAAAACTACCGACTTCAAAGTCTCGATTCTGACGATGCAAATCGGCGTACTTCTTTTGACGATCTTGAGCTGCTACCAATCTGCCCTTATCGTCGTTGTTACCACATCGGCCGCTTGTTGAACTAATTCTAGTCCCAAAAGTCATCGCTCTCCCAGACTTCGTCCCAACACAATGGTGTTCTACATTTTCTCCGTAGAGAGAGTTCATATATGGCGTAGATACCAATACTCGCATGATAGCTATTATTGTAAGCGAATTCTACCAATGGTAAGTGGTCATCCCAATTGCCCTTGAAGTCCATCACGCAAGCTCTAAGCATATCCTCCAACGTTTGTATGGTTCATTAACTCTGCCCATCAGTTTGAGGGTTATATGCAGTACTTAATCTCAACTGAGTTCCCATTCGTTCTTGCAAACTTTTCCAGAACTTTGATGTGAAACGCGGATCTCAATCGGAGAAAATCGACACCGACACTCCATGTCGTGATACAATTTCCTTTACATATAAATTTTCTAATTGGTTTAAATTGAATCGGATCTTGATGGGTAAAAAATGAGCTGTCTTTGTCAATCGGTCCACGATAACCCAAATGGCATCATAACCCTTCTGTGTGATTGGAAGTCAAACCATGAAGTCCATCGCAATATGCTCCCATTACCATTATGGTATTTCTAGCGGTTGAAGTAGTCCACTTGGCCTCTGGTGTTCTGCTTTGACTCTTTGACAAGTAAGACATCTACTAACGCACTCTACAATATCTCTTTTCAAATTAGGCCACCAAAAGTGGTGTCAAAGATCTCGGTACATCTTTGTGCCTCCTGGATGAACAGGATACATCGTATTGTGTGCTTCGTGCAAGATTTCCTCTCTCAGCTCGGTTACAGCTGGCACCCATACTCGACCATCAAATCTCAATATACTATCCTTATCTACTTTGAACTTTTCTTCCTCATTTTCTTCTATTCTCTTCCTTATCTTCTCACATTCTTCATCTTTCTCTTGTGCTTCCCTTATTCTGTCTAATAATGTCGGGTAAGATCCCATTACGAATTATTTTCCTTTCACTTCTTTCGGTTCTTCCACCTCTATTTCTAAGTTTTCCATTTCTCTTATTAATTCCTCCTGAGTTGTCAATTTGAATAATTTCTCCCTTCCTTTTCTACTCAAAGCTTCGGCAACTACATTTGCTTTTCTCGGGTGATAAAGAATTTCGCAGTCGTAATCCCTGATTAATTCCAACCACCTCCTTTGCCGCATGTTCAACTCCTTCTATGTGAAGATATATTTCAGACTCTTGTGGTCCATGTATATCTCACATTTTTCTCCATACAAATAATGCCTCCAAATCTTCAACGCAAAAACTACCGCTGCTAACTCTAAGTCATGGGTAGGGTATCATTTTTCAAAATCCTTCAACTGTCGTGATGCATACGCAATGACCTTGCCATGCTGCATTAGCACACAACCAAGTCCTTGATGCGATGCATCACTATACACCACAAATCCTCCTGTATCATCCAGTAATGATAACACAGGCGCCTCACTCAACCTCCTCTTCAATTCTTAGAAACTCTCTTCCCATTTGTTCGTCCACACGAACTTTATTGCCTTCCTCGTTAGATTGGTCAGCGGAGTTGCTATCTTAGAAAAATCTTGGATAAATCTTTGATTGTACCCGGCTAACCCTAAGAAACTCCTTACTTCAGTTGGCATCTTCGGTTGTTCCCAGTTACTTACCGCCTCCACTTTTGCTGGATCTACGGAAATTCCATTTTGATCTATCACGTGTCCTAAAAATTGAACCTTCTCCATCCAAAATTCACATTTCAAAAATTTAGCGTACATCTTTTCCCTTCTAAATGCTTCCAATACAATCTTCAGGTGTTCGACGTGCTCTTCCTTAGTCTTTGAATAGATCAAAATATCGACGATAAATACTACTACAAACTTATCTATGTATGGCTTGAAAACCCGGTCCATCAAGTCCATGAATGCTGCCGGAGCATTAGTTAACCCAAATGACATCACTAGAAATTCGTAATGTCCGTAACGAGTTCAGAACGCTGTCTTTGGTATGTCCTCTTGTCGTACTTTCAACTGATGATAACCCGTTCGTAAGTCTATCTTGGAAAAACACTTCGCTCCCTACAGTTGATCAAAAAGGTCGTCTATCCTTGGCAACGGATATCTATTCTTAATGGTTACTCGGTTCAACTCTCGATAGTTGATACAGAGCCTCATCGATCCATCCTTTTTCTTTACAAACAACACTGGTGCTCCCCAAGGGGACACACTTGGCCGAATGTAACCCTTATCTAGCAACTCTTGCAATTGTATCATCAATTCCTTCATTTCTACTGGCCCCATACGATATGGGGCTTTCGAAATCGGTGCAGTTCCTAGTGCTAAGTCTATTATAAATTCTATTTCTCTGTCTGGCGGAAGACAGGGCAGATCGTTAGAAAACACGTCTTGGAAATCTCTCACAACTGATATATCCTTCATTTCTACACCCTTTTTCTTGGGTATCCACTATATAGGCTAAATAACCTACACATCCTTTCTTTAACAACTTCTTGGCCTGCATCATCGTAAGGCAACACGATTGCTTGAGCGATGAGCTACCATAAAACACTACCTTAGACCGATTTGAGGTCCAAAGGTTCACACTTTTCTCTTTACAATCGATTATCACAGCGTGGCTAGATAACCAATCCATTCCTAATATCACATCAAACTCTCCCAGTTTAATCGAAATTAAGTCTACGTTTAGTTTGTGACCTCTAATGTTTGCACAACAGTCTCGGTAAACAAAATCTATGAAAATTACTTCCTTATTCGCAATCTCTATGTTCAACGAATTTTCTAAGCTTTCAAAAGGTATGTTTAATCGATTAGCAAATTCTTCAAACACAAAGGAATAGGTAGAACCCGAATCAAATAATACATAGGCATTTATATTATTGATTGGGAGAATACCTGACACCACGTCCTTTGCAGTCATTGCGTCTTGGACAGTCATGTTAAAGGTTCGGGCAGTTGGTCGGTTGGATTGGGTTGGTCCGCCGATCATCAGCTTGCTGCCCCCTCCCTGTTGGCCGCTTCCTCTGTTGCTACCCTTCTTTGGGCAATCCTTGATTTAATGCTCAGTTGAGCCACACGCAATACATCCCTTGATCTTTTTCATCTTTGGGCAGTTGGGTGAAATGTGCCCTTCCTGGCCGCAGTTGAAGCAGACACTGCGCCCCTTCCAGCATTCCCCTTGATTGTTTTTCACATATTTTGAGCAAGCTTCACTTCTTTTCTTAAACCCTCCTTGATAACTTTCTGACTGGTTGATGCTTCAGTTGTTGGTATTGTTGTTGTTGTTGCGGTAATCCCATTTCCTCTTTACCAGATAACTTCCACCATTGCTACTCCCCCCACGAGTTTCTCCCCCAGCATTCTTGTTCTTCTTCTCCTTATTGTATTGGCTCAATGCCTCACTACCACCTTCAACAATTATCACCTTCTCCAATAATATGGCGAACGAGTCGATTTGAAGGACCAACACCTTGTTGAACAACCAAGGTTTTAGTCCAAGTTCAAATCGTCGAGCTTTCCTTTCTTCGGTGTCTACTTGATTTGTTGTGAATCGTCTGAGTACGTTGAACTTGGCCGCGTACTGCACCACCGTCATCTCCCCTTGTTTCAGTTCTAGAAAATTTACCTCCGTCCTATTCTTCATGCTCTTTGGGAAGTAATTCTCGAAGAACAAGGTCTTAAACATCTCCCAGGTTATAGTCCCTTCTCCCGCCCTCTGTTGATTTGCTTCCCATAAGTAGTTTGCTTCTCCCCTCAACATATATATAGCGAACACGATTTTCTGCTCTTTACCCACACGAGCAATGGTGAAGGCTTTCTCCATTTCCTTGATCCACATTTGAGCTACAATAGTGTGACGCCCCCAAAACAGGTATACATCACCCATCTTGGGCCTCCACTTACATGGAACATAAATTCAAATACAACTTAATTATACAACTTTCGGGTAAGATACGACAAAACATAGCTGAGAGTTTAAACAAGAATATTGTCATATAGACAATATCCACACTCAATGGAGTCCTCATTACAATTATTATCACATTATTCCGTAGAATAGTGAGGACTACTAAAGCTATTTATCCTGGACCATCACTCCATTCCCCGACTCGTCCCAGCTAAATTCTTATTTCCTGAAGAGAACAATGAAAGAAAGGGTGAGTTCAACTAGCCCAGTAAGAAATATTACGACTAAGATAATGCAGAATAAATTATCCTTAGCCTTCAACAGTATAACAACTAATAGAATATAATAGACAACAAGTTTTAGATCAACAATTGCAGCGGAATAAGCAATCCATTGTGTCTAGGATTCAAGACTTTGGTGATAGCCCCAACGTCGACATCTTTGGAGACTTGGATCGCATGTCCAAGCCATTGCTGATTGTCCTCCCAACAGAATTAGCTGGGAATCGATAACCATTTTCATCATGCATCATACATTTGCATCATGTTGCTGCACATAGCATCATGTTTATCTTTTTACATTTCAAGTGTCTAGGATTCTTTATCCTTTCCATGCCTTGTATTGCATGAATATGATAAAGAGGGGCATCTGTAGACACTCAAAATTTTTTGCACACCTGTTACTAACATTGCAGGAGGGCAGATTCGTCTTTTAGAGATAACCAGGAAGACAACTCACATCCATTCCGAATACTACAGGAAGTTCAGTCTCAAACCCCAGAACACACAGGGAATCTCATTTCTGAACCCGGAACTCACACCGGAAGGATCATTTCCAATCTCGGAGATAACCCCGAGTTTCGTCCGTGGCGATAACACCAAGGAATGCTGCTGCAGTTCCGGCGATAACTCTGGAAATGCTTATGTCAAATGCATGCTATCAGCTTCAATCTCAGACCTCCTGCCAAGGCACTAATACCTCAGACTCGGAGCTAACACTGGGCAGACAGGCACACCTATAGATGACATTACGACATTCAAACAAGCCGTCCAATCTCAGATGTAACCCTGAGCAACATCTGCTATCATCTCAAATCGGCGATAACCCCGGTGAGGAGTCAAACGTCATCTTGGCACCTCAACACCTGCGTGTCGTCTCAACAGTTCATACATACATACATACATACAACAACGTCCTACAAGAACCAAGGAGTTACAATCCCGAGTGACTATTACGCCTGACAGCACATCGGATAGAGTTTGAAGCTTGAAGACCATGGGCATGGTCCCCTCTTCCTGACTTCTTACAACCTCTAATCCCATGTCATTGCGTAACTCTCGACACAAGTGGTCCAAAGAAGGTCGTATATACCTCGTTCAGATGCTCGGATTGAAGTTCTGCAAGTTCAAGCGGACATTACAGTGCACGAGTGCACGTACTTGGAGATGACGAGACCCAAGGAGCCCGGGGCACCCCAGGTAGCCGTAGGTGCATCTTTGGTCGCCAGCAGTGCATTCATGCTGGCCACCCAGTAGTACACTACGGCCACCAAATTTATAAATATAGAGCTTGGTGTGGTCAATAAAAAAAGGGAGAGGGGCGAGGAAGCCTTGTCCAATTTTCTCTATACACACCGCATATTGAGTGTTTCCTCATTTTAAACATCTGTTAGCTCACATATAGCTATATTTTTATCCGGCGGGAGCTGAGTGTTTATCCATATAGAGTCATAGAAACCTACATTGGCAGCCCACTGTAAGCCTTCTCATACTCTATAAAGCCTTTCCTTTCATATTTTCACACACTGTTTTACACATTGAGAGTCGTGTTGTGTGCATTTACCCGGACTTCGGTCCATGGTTTTCATTTCTGTCTATATATATAGACTTATATATATGTATATATTTATATATGGACTAACATTATGGAGTTATGCCTCGATTGAGCCTAGACTTATGTCTGGAGCGTTTATTTGCTTATATATATATATATACATATATATATAAACACTCAGCTCTCGCTCTTCATATTGTTCCACCAAAATGTATGTCGAAGATCACGATACATTTTGGTACTTCCAGGATAGATTGCAAATAGTGTATTGTGTGCCTCCATCATGATCTTGTACTTCAAATCAGAGTCGTTAGGAACACAAAGTCTGGAGTTGACTCGAAGTATTCCTTCTTCATCGATTCTTGCTTCTGTGATAACACCTTCTTGTACTTTCTTCTTCACACGCATCAACTCCTGGTCTATGGCTTGAGAAACTTTAACTTTATCGATTAATGTTGGTTCTATGCATATACTTGACATCATCGCATGGGTCCCCGGAGTCTTGAATTCCATCTTCATCTTTTGTAAATCACACAAAATGGGCCTTTGTGTTGACAACATCGTACTCGTTCCCGCATATGATCTTCTACTCAATGCGTCAGCTACCACATTTGCTTTTGTAGGATGGTATTGAATGGTATGGCCATAATCTTTCAACAGCTCAAGCTAATGTTGTTGCCGCATGTTGAGTTCCTTTTGGGTGAAGAAATATTTGAGGCTTTTATGGTCTGAATATATCTCCACTTTCTCCTCATTTAGATAGTGCCTCCAGATCTTTAGCACGAAAATGACTGCTGCCAACTCTAGATCATGAGTAGGATAATTCCTTTCATATTCTTTAAGTTGTCGTGAGGCATAGGCTATGACTTTCCCATGTTGCATGAGAACACATCCTAACCCTTTGCCCGAAGCATCACTGTAGATAAAAAATCTATCTGAACCAGACGGTATTGTTAGAACAGGTGCCAAAATGAGTTTCCTCTTAAGCTCTTAGAAACTCTTCTCGCATTCCTCGCTCCATACGAACTTTATATCCTTCCGAGTCAGCTGAGTTAACGGAGTAGGGATTCGAGAAAATCCTTCCACGAATCTCCGGTAATAACCAGCTAAACCCAGAAAGCTACGCACTTCGGTCACCGACTTTGGTTGCTCCCAACTTTATATTACTTCAATCTTTGCCCGGTCAACAGATACTCCATGTTTTGACACCACGTGCCCAAGGAATGCTACTTCCTCAAGCCAGAACTCGCATTTCTTCAACTTGGCATATAACTTATTTTCGCGAAACCTTTGGAGTACCAGCTTCAAATGGTGCTCATGATCTTCGCGGCTTTTGGAATAGATGATGATGTCATTAATAAAGACAATAACGAACTTGTGACACCCCCAAAACAGGTATACATCACCCATCTTGGGTCGCCAGATAAATGGTACAAAATTCAAATACAACTTAATTATACAACGATGCCGTAAAATACGACAAAACATAATCTAAGAGTTTCAATAAGAATATTGTCATCTAGACAATATCCACACTCAATGGAGTCCTCATTACATTTATTATCACACTATTTTATAGAATAGTGAGGACTACTAAAATAACCATCTGACCAGTCAATCCGCTCCCCGACTCGTCCCAAATTTATATTCTCATTTCACAAGAGAACAAAAGAAAGAAAGGGTGAGCTCAACTAGCCCAGTAATAAATATTATGACTAAGATAATGCAGAATAAATTATCCTTAGCCTTCAACAGTATAACAACCGATAGAATATAATAGTCAACAAGTTTTAGATCAACAACTGCAGCGGAATAAGCAATCCATTAAAAGAGTCAAGTAGAGCATAAAATCTACTATCTTCTATGATTTAAAAAGTTTTTCATCAACTTTATCGCTGAGACTCAGCTTAATAAATAAAATTGAATCAAATCTGCACCACGGCCAAGGATATTCATGTAATCATCAATGGTCATGATTATACCGAATAATCCCTAGTCATAATCATACCAACAACTGTCCATCAATGAATTACATGCCAATGAGGACTTTTACCACATCATTCGTCACATTATGGTCATAATTATAACGAATAATCCCTGGTCTTAATCATACTAAGTCCATCTATGCACGTAAGCCAAAGATGACTTTAATCACAATATAAGCATGAGGATGATGACAATGACATAATAATTCAATAAAACAAGTTCAAGGATAAATTTTAAAGATTTATAATTTAATTTATCCATAAATCAATAACATCCAAATTGTCAACATGATACTGCTTTGTAGAGTAAAATTCAAGAATAATATTCATGTACCAAAAATAATTTGAACAGAAAAGAAATATATTTTTTGGGTAAATAGTACCCCGTGAATAGTACCTTGTGAATAATACTTTGTGAATAGTACCTCGTGAAAAGTACCCCGACATGAATAGTACCCCAAATACCCGAGTGAATAATATTCGGGTGAATAGTAATTTAGGTGAATTGTAACTCGTGAATAGTAATTTATGAATAGTACTTTGACACAAAAAGTGCCCTGATTACTCGAGTGAATAATACTAGAGTGAATAGTAATCAGGTGAATAGTAAGCCGTGAATAGTAACTCGTAAAAAAAATACCAAAGAAAATGATATTCCATGACGAGTATAAAAGAAATGATATCTCATACGAGTATAATAGAATATACGAAACTGTAAATGGATTTTCACCCGCCATACTGTAATCCACGTAGACAGATCATTTCCACAATTTAATAAAGAATGGATACGAAGGATCATTCACCATGCATGCGGTAATCCACATAGACAGGTTATTCCAATAGAATAATAAAGAAAGGAATAACTGAAGAATTCACCAAGCATGCGATAGACCGCACATACAGGTTATTCCAACAGAATAATAAATAATGGAACCAAGTCATGTAATACGCATACATGTGATATTCCAAATGTAATAATAAAGAATCGGAACTGTGTCATGCGTAATCCGCGTATGCGTGATATTCCAATAGAATAATAAAGAACGAAACCGTGTCATGCGTGATCCGCATGCATGATGTATATTCCAATGTAATAATAAAGAATGGAATAATAATGAAATTCACCGTGCATGTGATAGACCACACGCATAAAGTTATTCCAATGTAATAATAAAGAATGTAATAATGTAAGAATTTCACCATGTATGCGGTACTTCATGTGACAAAGTTATTCCAACATAATAATAAAGAATGGATAACAGAAGAATTTTACCATGTATGCGGTACTTCGCATAGACAAGTTATTCCAACATAATAATAATGAATGGAATAACAATAGCTCTCTTCATGAATACGAAAGAAATAATACCCCTTACCTCAAAAGAAGTTTGGATACTGGAATAGTTAGGTAGTAGACTTCTCTTCTTTCTCTCTATAATTTCTCTCTATAATAATTGCTCTATAGCTTTAGTGAATTGGTGAGAAATGAAGGAAGTATGATCTTCTATTAATAGGAAAATATAGTTTCGATAATTGCATGTTTTGGGGCTCGAAATATTACAGTATAATACCTTCCTCTTTTTCTTCATTTTTAATTTAGTCCTGCAAGTATTATCAATCTTGCACCACCTTCCCTAATAGTAAATCATGTGAATTAATAGTAAATCATGTGACTCAATAGTTCTAAACATGTGAAAAATTAATTATAGTATAGTACCTTCATCTATACCTCCATTTTTAACTTGGTCATGCAAGTATTATCAATCTTGCACTAACTCCCCTAATAGTAAATGAATGTGAATCAATAGTACACACATATGAACAAATAGTTATAATCATGTGAATCAATAGAAATTAATTGCTCATTTATCTGGTTACCCGATTGGTCAATATAACCTCTAGACATCAATTAATGTTAATTTCCACTAACACTAATAATCCCAAAACAATGGAACTATCACTTTCATCTTTAATCAACATGAACCTATTCATCATTAATATTATAATTCTCAATATTTAACAACCAGGTTGTTCCCAGGAAAGAGGGGGCTTTTCGATAAGGATTTCTCCTTATTGGCGCGCAATTAGGTGACCAAACCTCTCCTTGACAAAACTTCTAGACATTGTCAATATTGCAAATAATAATATGAATAACTTTGCCGTCTCAATTATTGATTTAATAATATAACATACAATATAGATGATACCGTGACAATAATTGAATCAATAATATGAGAGATAAGATGCAGCAATTACTATAGCAATAATTGAGTATAACTGAGTGACTTATCACGTAAGCATCAATAATCAATACTGTGTGCTACTTACGCAACCACGCCAGACATCGTACTTTTTACTACCGAAGTAGTTCAACAGTTTTAACGGTAACACTTTCATCGTTATTTTTATAAAATGATAATTCTGTCGTTTTCTAACTACGACAATACTTCCGTTGTGGGGTCCACCAATGATTGTGCCGTCGTACGGATATTCCCCGACAAAAAGAATATTCCGCGACCAAACGAATATTTTATAACAACTTGCATACTTTGCAAAATTTATAAATACTACCCACAACTATAACATTATATCAAATCTACACCATAATATTAAAAAAAATATTTCGAGAAATTTAAATCTTTATTCATAAAATTTGGGGTCTCAAAAATAGGGTCGATAGTACCCATGAATTCCGAAGGTCCTACGCTCTTAAAGTCCTTGAAGTTTGTGACCGGAGCTACTTGGAGAATAGGTGGTACTGGTTCATTTCTTCCCCCAAGAGCTTCCCCTAACAAATCTACAAGCTACTGAATGGGGTCTACTTGTCCTCTCTCATCATTAACCGGCTCTTTCGATGCAGTTAATCTACGTCTGGGCGGCATTTTCTGCATCACAAAACTTCCATTTTTATTATCTAATTATATTATTTTAACAATTCTCCGTAAAAGAAATAAGATTTCATAACACATAAGATCATTTATATTCATATGCCAAATTGTTACATTACATGATTATCTCTAGCATACTTCTATAAATGACACAATCTATCCCCTAATATCACAAAAGATGGGGACATCCATCAACATACTACCCCTCTAATATAATTCAAAAGTTTGGGGTTTACGACTATCTCACATCTTACACAAAAGACTGAGATTACAACAACAAATTATACATCATGTAATAAAATACTACAACTACTAACTTCTAACACCTAGACTTAATATATCATTCTGCGCTCCACAGCGCTCTGGTACTCCCTTTGAGTAATGTGCACCACCATATCTCTGCTTATGGTGCGCCGAGTCTGTCCTTCCTCCGCCGAGTAGTGATTTACCCCATCAATCAATCTTTTCATGGTCATGCGCACAACATAGCCCATCTGGTTCATCTTCCTCTTCTTACATCTCACCTCGTCCTCCAAATCACTAGCCCTATCATTGGTTTTTTCCCATTTTTCCTCAAAATGGATCCTATCCATCACCTCCATCTCTAACTGAGTTCGGAGAGCTTCATTCTCTGTCCTATCGCTCATTACTTTCTGCTCCATTTCTTCCAACTTCCCTGCCAGCTCTACATTCCTAGCCACTGCCCAATGAAACAAAGCTCCATTCTGGATCCCTGCCTCCTTGCGGTGAGCAACCTCCACCTCCAACTCTTGCGTCACTAACTTTCTCTGGTGGTCTTTGTCCCTCAGTTTCTGGAACTCGGACTCCCTCTCTCTAGCCTCAGCCTCTAACTCCTCCACTCTACATCCCAACTCTAGGATTTGCTCCTCATACTCTCCCAACATCCGATCCTCAAAAGTAGTCTCGTCGGAGTCCTCCATAGGCTCCTCCTCCATAGGCTTCTCCTCTAGATCAGATTCCTCGGGTAGGGGCTCCATCTCCTCCTCCTCATCATCATCATCAATAGGGGCCACTACTGATATGTGCTCAGCCATCGATAGTGCCTCAAATACCACATGTATGTCATGCGGCTCCTCTTTTACTACTCGGCTAGGTCCTCTCATGTCAGTCATCCTACATTCACTAACATAAGACAAGACAAACAACAACTTCATTAGAATGTTAAATAACATAAGTTCATTGTATAGAATAAAGTTATATTCTATAACACACTAAGTCACTCTCTATGAAAACTCTATATGAGTTCCATCCCTCTTTATCTTCTAAGTCCTCCTAAGTTATAATCTAAGGACTTTCGCTCATAAGGTTTATAACTATAGCTTTGATACCAACCTGTGACGCCACCAAATTCAGACACTCATATCTCGAATTTGATTCGTCACATGCTAATTCTAATATCACACTAAAATCATCAACAACAGAAATAATAGAATAATTTACATTGATATAATATAAGTAGTTGCATCCCAAGGTACCGTAACCATTACTACAACAATCCAGTGATTAAACTTAAACATAACTTAATCATCCTTAAATACATCATAATAAGCATAAAAATAATAATAATACTTCTACACTTAAAGGACTAAGTTATTCTGTAGCCTTGCCCTTTCCCTTGTCCTTTCCCGATGTACCACCTTTCTCTGCCTTAACTGTAATGTTTTTAGGGAAGCAAGAATGAGCAACAAGTTTGCCCAGCAAGTAATATAGCAAGAAGAATAAGCAGTTATAGCATTTGAATCTTCAAGGGTATAACAATAATTGATAGTTCAAGGATATCAAGAAATATCAAGAGTATTCAATAGGTGTCACTATAGACTAGAAGATATCAACAAAATTTTAGGATTTATTCATTTCGAGGTTCAATAAGAGTGAACACTGAGCAATCACTAAGGACTAAGAACTCTTACTAGAATTAACATTATTATACTTCAATCCAATATAAATGAGTACAACAGATGATCAGCCTAAAGCACCCTACGTTATGCATAACATTTAATCATACTCATGTACGCACGTCGGTTCCCCGACAATATAAAATTTCCCCTTTTTAAGAGGGTTATTCATCTCAGTAGATTTATAAGAGTCCGCACCAAGTCAACTGGTTTGGATAGCTTTCTTAACACATGATTATAGTCTAACCGAAAAGGCTTAGACAACTTTTATAATGAATTTATGAACGATAGGTCCAATATTTGTAACAATGTTAAGGCATACAAATGATTTCTGAATAGTAATAAGTATTTGCTCGATATAAGTATGGCAACAATTCGGGTTACACAATATACAATGTAAAGATTCTAGAAAACTTGTATTCAATATGAGAATCAAACGAAGCTTGAGAATTCGCACAAAATCCAAAGTTGTGTGAGTTAGGAGACTTGCCTTTAGCGTTGATTACCATTTATAGCGTAAAATCACCTCAATGAACTATGTTATCCTATTTATGCATGTATAGGTATTCATTAGACACACACTTGATTTATATATTTGCATACTTTAATCACATATATCTAAATTTATATAGGCTGCACACATTTAAACTCATAGATGCGTAACTCACATTGATTTATACCTTTAAAATCTTTAGTACCATATGCTCATTTTTTTTATTTGTATTTGCAAAATATCCCTTACTTTACGTATTTTTAAGTTGTTTCACATAATAAAGAACCTTTAAGCTAGTTTGACCCTTTATTAAATTTACTCATACAATTCCATCTTTCAAAGTTAAAAGAGTTCATTATATCAACCACTAACCATAGTATTCATTACACCACATAATATTGCCAAACACCTTCTTTCTACACATTCTTGCATAGTTTATAAGATGTCTAACTAGATGCATGAACATGTTGATTATCTCTAGAGGCATAAAGCATCCTATCCTATTTGTTCAAAAGTTCACAATATAAGCCATAGAGTTTTCAACTCAATTGGTTTTCAATTATTAAGATGTCATATCTAACAATCTATACATGCAAGGTACATTGAGTCCACATTTCGTGTATATTTACAATACTAACTAAGCTATAAACATATGTTCACAAGGTTAGATTCAAAAAGGTTATAATTCAACTCTAAACCAACTAAAACATCTTGCCACTTTCATTGATACATGTTTAAAAAGTTTGTATGTTCTTGAATTTAAGTGAAGTTAAGACTCCTTGCATCAAACAATCAAAACAAACAAAACAACAAAAGTCAGTCACAACAGCACCCCCCCCCGCCAGGGCAGGCATTTACCCTACAAAACCCCCCACCGGGGTGGGCATAGCTATTATTAAACATCCCTCTCCCAAGGGCCTTTTATATGCAAGACATGACCCCGCGGGCGGTACGGCTCTCGCAAGTCGGAAAATCTTTCCCCTGTTATGAACCTTATGAAATTTTCAACCCAACAACCAACCAAACAACAATGTAATGATGTATAATTTATATAAACTTGTTATGAAACATCCCTAGCATGCTTCTAACACTTCCAAACATACAAACAATTAAATTTAAGGATCAATTCAAGATTTTTGTCATTTTTCCAAAGTTTACCACATTTAGTGATTCTCTTCATTACGGATTCGTTACTGGACCAATTTACTTCGTTTCACTTTCGTTGATTTCGCATTTAACCATATCAACAATGTCTAGCATCAATTTAGACATTCTAGCATGCTTCAACCATAAACTTTTCAACTCAAAACAAGTATTATTGTACTTTTCCAAGAACTTTGCAGAAACTTGAATGTAAGAACATATAGAGGAAATTACCTTTGGTGGAGTTGAATTGCTACTCTAGCTTCACTTTGCAGATTATATAAGCTCCACCCAATCACACTCACACACACTTGAAGTTTTAACAGAGAATTAGCAAAAAGGTTGTGAATGTGAAGAGCTCCATTTATAGGAAAGCTTGTGACCAATCTAAGCTTTACTCAATGAATTAAACCATTGGAATGGAGAAGAAGCTGATGGTTATGAAGGATTTGGTAGAAGAGTACCATATAGACCACTCCCCTTCTCATGATTTTCTAGCTTTATGTTTGGTAAGGAGGGACTAGGCCAATGGCCTATTACGTGAAGAAGAAAAGATAGTAACACTCATTTTGGGACACTACCAATACTCAGTATTTGCAAGCCATTACTTAGCATACTTAGGTTTATTTTCCAATTGTCCAAAAAATGTACATACACATACACCCACTCATATAATACATAGAATTATATAATCCGTTTACATTGGATTAATTCAAATAATATTTACCCTGAACTAGGATATAATTTAGTTGGGTACAAATATTACTTATCATTCCAATTCTACATAGATTTTAAAATAATCACTTATTATTAATTATTTATTTAATCCAAGGTATTTTCTCCCATAGGTCTAGAATACATATTTAAATACCCCTACACACAACACGGGGTCACATAAGATTCTTTTTAACCCAACATAATAATTTACATAAGTTAAGCTTACTTTTATCATATAGTCTTATATAATAATTCCAATGTCACACCTCATCTTATATTGAATGAAAAACCTTATTATATATGATTTCGCCTTACATGCTATTATTCATGATAATGAATGAATAACAATTAGTCCATGACATTATTTATTTATTAATATTACTAATTAATTTTATCCATTTCATCATTAATTAAATTAGTACTTTCTCATCTCACCAGTTTGCCACACTAGGCGTAATTTCCACAAGCTTAAACTAAGCTTCTCATCACTCTTGCTACATTGCTTAATTATCACAAAATAAATCAATTACATTAATTTTCACACTCATGCCAATACTATATATATTTAAATTCAAATAAATATGCAAACAATCTTTATTCTCAATATTATAATAAATAAAATTCACGGGTATTACTGGACGAGCGTTATCTATTCTAACAGTGTGCAGAAAAAATGATTCGTAGATGTCTGCCTTAAAATGAAGTAAAGAATATCTTGCATGAATGTCATTCATCTGCATATGGGGGACACTACGGGAGTGAGCGGACATCGGCCAAGGTACTTCAGGAAGGATTCTATTGGCCTACTGTGTTTAAGGATGCCCACCAGTTCGTGAAAAACTGTGATAGATGCCAAAGGGTGGGCAATATTTCGAGAAAAGAATGAGATACCGCTCAACACTATCATGGAAGTCGAGGTTTTGATGTATGGGGGATGGACTTCATGGGACCTTTTCCGCCTTCAATCAACAACCTGTACATTCTGCTAGCTATGGATTACGTATCAATATGAGTTGAAGCCGTAACACTCCCTACAAATGATGCCAAGGTAGTTCTAAAAGTTCTACAGAAGAATATTTTTACAAGGTTTGGCACGCCGAGAGCAATCATAAGTGACGAGGGAAGTCACTTCTGTAATAGATCATTTACAAGTCTCTTGGCGATGTATGGAGTCAATCATAGGGTTCCCACAACTTATCACCCCCAAACAAGTGGCCAAGCTGAGGTTTCCAATAGAGAGGTGAAGCAAATTTTAGAGAAGGTGGTTAATCCGAATAGAAAGGACTTGTCTCTAAAATTAGATGATGCATTATGGGCTTATCAGATAGCATACAAGACACCAATTGGGATGTCTCCGTATTAGTTGGTCTACGGGAAAGCGTGTCACCTCTCAGTGGAACTTCAACATAAGACGTATTGGGCCATTCAAAAACCTAACTTTGATCAAACAGCTATAGGAGAGAAGAGATTACTCCAATTGAATGAACTCGATGAATTCCGACTGCAAAACTATGAGAACTCAAAACTATACAAAGAAAAGGTTAAGAAGTGGCATGATCAAAAGATTATATAGAGAAAGTTTGAACCAGGACAATCTGTGTTACTATTTAACTCAAGACTGAGGTTGTTCCCTATAAAGCTCAAATCCCGATGGTCGGGCCCATTTATAATCTAGACTACTTTCCCATATGGCGCCGTTGAACTATACAACAGCAATCCACTCGAGATATTTAAAGTCAATGGGCATCAGTTAAAGCATTATTGGGGTGGCAACATCGACAACGAAGCCATTGCAATCACACTTGCCGATGCACCATGAACCAAGAGGCACCGTCGGGCTGACAACATTAAAACAAGTGCTACTTGGGAGGCAACCCAAGCTCTAAACCTTTTCTCTATCATTTATTCAGTAAATTTTAGTTCATATCATAGACTAAATAGTTAGCTTCCAATAAACTATTGTAGTAATGACTTAATTATGGTTTATATGTAGGGAATCAAGGAAAAAAACTACACCAACACAGACACTGCCCTGATGGCGTCGACCGCATCAGAGAACTATACAAAGACGACGCGGCGCGCTTACTCATCGATCGACAATGCAAGATTAGCGCTGGGCACGCCAAAGTTACATCATTACTGAGATGGGGCGCGCCATCCTGGCCTTACTCTCTGCCTAAGTAGCGCGGGGAGCACCACCTTCCATGAAGACACAGCGCAGGGGCGCACCATTCGTTAATTTTAGTTTTTAAAACTAAGTTGCTGTTTCCCTTTCCCATTCTAAACCCACATATACCAATCCTTCCTTAATTCATGACAAATTCAAAGTATCCCACTCACCCACAACCACTATAACTCCCCCATACACGTTCTATGACGCCCCCAATTTCGGACCTCCACTTGGTCACTCAAATTTGGTTCATCACGTTCTCATGGTAAAACCATAATAACTAAATTAACACATTCACAATGGAAAATCTAAATTAGAATAATATACAATGATTTATTATAATTATTCCCCCAAGTCTCGCAACCTACAATACTTAATAGATTACATAATAGTATAAAAATAAAGACCTATTACATAATCCTACTTAAGTTTAAACATTGTCTAAAAATAGTCTTAACATAACATAATAGTTTTAAACATAAAAGGATAAGCTAGTCGGTAGCCTTGCCCTCGCCCTTGTCTATTCCAAAGACACCTCCCTGTTCCTCCTTAACTGAAAGGTTTTAAATAAGCAAGGATGAGCACAAATTGCCCAGCAAGTAATATACAACAAGGGTAAAGAGTTTCATAACACGAGTTTGAAATATCAAAGTATCATATCTAAGATAGTAAGAGTTTCAGAATAATATCATGAGTAATGAATATCAATAATTCTTGGAATAAGAACGATAATTCAATATAAATCGGAAATCATCCACTTGTTGACCGACTAGAATCCACTTGTTGAGCATGCTATGGAAATCATCCACTTATTAACCGACCAGAATCCTATCCAAGTCATTGTTGATGCTGTTATCAACAGGTATTCAAATTAGATAGAATATCAATTTTTAGTTTTGTTTACTTTTTTTTCTGAAATGTATGAGTTGAAACTATGTACCCATGTTAAAAATCAATATTTATTCTCTAGAGAGTTTTACTTATGAAACCTATTCTTTCTATTTATTCATTTGATCAATTTTTTCCCACAATATTCTTGATTAAGTTAGCAAGATGGTATTTCATAGTTATTCAAGCTTTCCTTTAATGATGTTGTTATGCCATTATAATAATTTCTCATTTTCTATTTTGTTAATTCATGTCTGATTTTCAAAACATAGTGGTCCAAGAGAAGATGCCACTTGTATTGGTTCTGCTGGTGTTCTAAGACGTCGGGCTGTTGATATTTTTGTGAATGTATTTGAGCGTCTTCAATCGTATTTGGCGATTCTTCGTTCTTTTTATTTTGTAGGTTCTCCATGATGCCTTCTTTAAATACTCGCATCAACCTAAGTTGATATCACATGGTGACTTGTATAATGATGAAAAAGAGTATGAGGCATGAACTCTGCTTCATATAGTGCTAGAAATTGGGTTTAATTGTTTCTGATGTGGGGTTTGGGTTTTTGATGTCAATTAGATATACCTGAACCTACTCAAAGCCTCTGACACACCGAATATTCAATCCATATTTGAAGAGGTTTGACTCATTTATGTGAACTACCTGCCTATATATTGAAGTTTACTAATGTCTTATCTGTAGTTGCAAACAAGGAACTGTAGTTATAGAACTGTGAAGCTATCTCTTGCATATTATCTGTAGTTGCGGAACTGTGCTGTCTTTGCCACCAATTAGTAGAGGTGAGTGGAAGGATTTCTTTAGTTTGTATGAAAAGAAATTTGGTGCTAGCTTGAGTGATCCTTCAAAGAGGTCCACTGATGTTCTGCTGGCTTTTCTAAAAATAGACTCTAATTTGTAAAATAGACTCTAATTTGTTGCAGTAACTTAACACTAATTTAAGGGTTATTAGTAGCATATTTGTTAAAATGGACTCTAATTTGGAGCCTCGATGGTTCTTTGTTTGGTAAGAACAGTTTATTAATGTAATTTACGAAGTTTATAAATGTTATAATAGTTTATAAATGTTTTGCGTAAAGAAAGACTTCACCGCAAAAAACAAAGAAGAAGTGTGTCAGACAACGAATGTATGTAGGTAGAAAAGCAATGTAAGCGCTTTTAACCTTCTCTCAAGAATCTATTAGTGCTAGAGCAAAAGTTACTGCCATCTATGGCTAGTGCTAGAGCAAAAGTTACTGGTGTATTTTGGGAGAACCTAGGCTTTTTTGAACATGCTTAGGTAGTAGCTTAATTTTATGAATAGTTTGGTTTATTGTGGTTTATTTTGTGGATTGAAAAGTGAATTTGAGATGTATATATGGATAATTTGGTATATATTTTGTGGATATAGTAATTTGAAATTGTAAACGAATGGTATTATTGGGATGTATTTTGAATGGTTGATACATTTTGGCTTTAAATTTAAATGAGAATTTTAGACTTTTTAGCTATATATCATGGCATTAGCATATTGCAGGTGCATTGGTAATATAGATGAATCACAACATTTTTTTTCTTTTTTTTATCTACAACATTTTAAAAATGTTGTATATTTGTATAAATAAATGACATCTTCTAAATAGATGACACATTATAAACGTTGTGTAAATGTACCTAAACGTTGTCTGATATATTAAACTACAACATTTTTATCTAGAAAACATTGTGGAATCATACCTTCTACAACGTTTTTAAGCATCTCCTAATTTATGGAAAACAAATCTACAATGTTTTTTTCTTAAAAAACGTTGTGTAATGTGCTTAACTACAACGTTTTAAAAACGTTGTGTAAGGGTGTCAAATAGATGACACCCTTAACCACGACGTTTTTCTGACTGAAACCACAACGTTTTTTCTGCGTTGTCTATTTACTGTTTTGTAGTAGTGCGATTAGATAGATTAAATTAACAACAGAATTGAAAATAATCGTGGTCAAATTAGGTTGACCAAACTGTCTCATGAATGTTTTCTGGAAAACCATGATCTTCAACAGCCAAACTTTCTGACAAGGTTTGACTGACTTGAATCTTATGATTGTGTTGATAATAGACTGATATTATGTTATAGGATTGCTCTTTTACATGTTTACTACAAGCATGAACCTTTACAACACACTAAGCAAGCTCAAGATGCAAGTTATAGAGATCATAAGTGGCCCGATTTCGATCGTTCTTCATTTCGAAAACCCGAAATGAAGAAATGACTTTCCATACATTTTCCAAGCTTTAATCTCTCAGTTTAGTTATAGTTTGATCATGGAATCGATTGATAGTTGTAGTATTACATGTACACTACAATATTAAAGCAAATACAGGCCTAGAAATCAAGTAGAACATGGATTAAATTATGGTTAAACTAGCTACCTTGGTGTCTGACATGAACATTTTGGGTTTGCTGAAGAACACAATCAGCGACGGTTTTGTCACTAAAGCCACTTTTAGCGACATTTAATTTCTGAAAATAATTATTTTATTTAAAAATTAGAGAAAATTGGTTTTTAATTATGAAAAATACAAAATAAATTTCTAAAAATTATTTTAAAGCCTAAAAATTAGTTTTTAATAATTTTGAATATATTTCATTAATATTTAATATTTTTGGAATATTAAGGGTAATTAATTTATTTAATTATAATATTAAATAAATTATTCAAAAATGATTTTAATATTTGAAAAATCATGAAAAATTATATTATGGTGTTAGAAAATATTTTATGTTATTTCTAATAACTTTTGATATTTTGTGATGAAATTCATTAAAAAATTAATATTAACTATAATGGATTTATTTAATCAATATATTAAATAAATTATGGAAAAATAGAATTAATATTTTAAAAATCATATAAAAATGATTTAAGTGTTATAAGAATATTTTAAGTTATAAAATATAACTTTTGATATTTTTTCATGAAAGAATTAATATTTTAATATTAATAACAATTGTCTGGATAATGAATTTAATTGTTTAAAATCATATAAATATAATTTTAAGGTATTAAAATACTTTGATATACTATAAATATATTATAATATTATGTTATGATTTTCATAATATTTAATATTAAATAAATATTAATGATAAGAGAATAATGTGGTATTTATATTATATAAATACGATATAATTGATTGAAAAATTATGATAAATGGTAATAATTACTTGAAAATTATTATGAGCTTATGAAATATGTTTTGACTAATAATAAAATTATCTAAGATAATTGTTAATTGTTAGGCAGAGTTTAATTGAACTTAAACTCGATATTTATCCGACTAAGCCGTCGGGATGTTAGAATTGTGTCGGATTCAACTTAAAGTGAAAGAGTTTGACTTGATACCGAGTTTTAGTAGTTTATGGACTGATAGGGTTATGTATTATGTGTTTAGGTTGTTCTATATATATATATATTGTGTTAGGAATAACCATGTGAATGATATTTTTATTTACATATGATTTAATTATGACATATATATGAATGAATATGCAAGTATGCTTGCATTAAGAAAAGCTGTAAAGTCCTTTGATAGATTATAGAAACATATGTACAAGCAAAACAGCTGTGTAAAGTCCTTAAAAAGAAATGATGTACAAGGACTATAAATATAGAAAGATCAAGCATGTTAGATTGATCTTATGATGTAATAGATAGGCTTGTCTGATCGTCGAGCACTGCACCAGAAATCGTAGTCTGCCAGGAAAGTCAAGGATAACTCGAGAGCTATCGAGGCAGAATCATAGTCTGCAAGATAGTAGATCTCGGAGTTCATAGACTACCAAGAGAGATGAGGAAGGATCGTAGTGTGTTGGGTAAAGCTTCCTCGGAGTCGTAGTCTGCTGAGAAAGTCATGTTCAGAATCGTAGAGACAGCCTGCTAACGAGCCGACCGAGCATCTGTCAAAGATAAGTCAAGAATCGTAGACTACACTCAGAGTCGTAGAGTCTACTGATCGTATCAAAGGCAGAGATCGTAGTCGAGCAAGATCAGATGAAGACAACAAGCACAATGACAGAAATTGTAGTGTCAAGATCTGATCTCGGAGTCGTAGTGTCTGCACAGCCAAAGCTGAATCGTAGAGAGCAGAACTAAGACTTCAACAAATGTGCTCACAAAGCCAAGGCAGAATTGTAGAGCAAATACGATTCTCTATAAATGAGCACTCCCAGAATATCCAAAGGAATGAAGCCTCTGGTTGATACTGCAAAGATACATCTCACCTAAAGGAAGCCAGAGAGCACTCAACGAATGGCATGCAAGCTAATAGAAGATCTAAGCATAAACCCAATCAACATCCAGATTAAGTTGTGAAGCCATTCAAGATGTAGTCTTCCACAAGATGATCATAAGAAGACTTTAGTAGCTGAGTAAGGAAAGTCAGCATATTCAGTAGCTGTCAAGTGGAAAGATTACAATGATCTTGGAAGTAACCAGGATCGTAGTGTTTGCTAAACAAAGAAGGAACTGATGGAGTATAGACAAAGATAATGGTCAGCCTTTGAAGAACAAGGCTAAAGTGATTAAGCATTGGGTCAGTCCATTGATGATAAGTGAACGGGAGATCACAAGGAGAAAGTGAGCTGGACACGCCACAAATCTGAAGTGTCTTGTTATTCAGAAGGGGCAAGAGCAAGGAATCAAGCAATCAATATCTGAGAATAGTCGTGGTAAACAGAAGTGATGAAGCACTGCACGAAAGAAGGAAGAGTTGTTCTTCACTAATGATCAAGTGAACACTCTCCAAGATCGTAGTGTTAATTCTATACGTCAAAAAGCAAGTCAACAAGACACTACGATCAGGTCCAAGAAGATATGCATCAGAATCGTAGAGTTTGAACAGCTGAAGATTGAGGCATTGGCAATGACTCAATCTGAAGATTGATATTCGAATAGAGCTTATTGAGAGCATCGATGCAAAAGGACAACCTCTGATCAAGAAATCAGAAGGAAGAAATAAAGTTGACTACCTGCCCAAGACATAAAAGTGACATCTCTGATGGGGTAGGTGAAATAGTAGACTGCAGTGTTAGAAAGTCAGAAAAAGGTGTCATGTCACATCTGCAGTCAGCACCAAATAACTCAAGATCTGTGAAGCAATTTGAATAGCTTTCAATGGCTACCTTCCAACGGGAAGATTGGAAAGTAGTATAAATCGACAGAGCTTCAAAGATCAAGAGTTGCTGAAGATTGCTATGTTGCAGAATTGCTGAGTGTTGAATGCTATTGTTGACTCTACGAGTTCCACCAAAGATCAACAGAACAAGTCTCAGTGACAGTGAGACTACATAGGTGGAAGTGAAGCAACTTTGAAGAAGGACTAAAACACACTAAAGCTTCACTCCACAAAGATGAGAATGCCACTGAAGATGGCAGCCAAGCTGAGAGCCGAGAAGGCCAAGAAGATAGCATTCAGAAAAGTGGTAGAGTACATAGAAGATCAGGAGAACCACTTTATGAATCACCATGAACCTAAAGCTGAAATCGAACAAGTGCAGAACCATGTCTGTAAAACATTAAATAAGGGTTCAGCGATTGCTAAGTGCTAGACAAAAAGCTCAGGGACTTAGCAAATCCAGATGGTGATGGTGTATAGCTGACATCAGATGAAGATGAACAGAAAAGAGTAAAGATCAGCTGCACCAAAGAAGATGTGGTTTAAACTTAAAGCAGAATGCTAAGACGACCACACCAAGCTGCTAAGTACAGAAGATGTTTAGAGCTTAATGACATCTTAGCAGCTCAGCACCGACAACATCAACAACTACAACAACAAGACGCCAGAGCCTGAGGGGTCCTTGTTCGGAGGGACTAAATGAAGTTTCCAAGCTTGCTGGGCTTGAAGAGTTCCTAGGGAACTAGAGAAGTTCCAAGGCTGCTGGCCTTGAAGAGTTCTTAGTGAACTGAAGTCCCAAGGCTGCTGGCCTTGAACGAATCTTAGATTCAGGGTGCTGCCCTTCCTTAGTGGAAAGCCTGCTAGTTGAAAGCAGAAGAGTGGATTAGGAGTTTGAGTCTCTGAACCACTTAAAACCCCTTGCGTCTTTTACTTTATGTCATTTACTTTATGTACATTAACTGCAATAACTGCTATGTATGTTTTAATTGCTTACTACTGAATTAACTCTACGAACAATGTATGTCTGATTATGAATATATCAATGAAGGGGATCTTTTACTTATTCCGCTATGCTTGAAAAGATTCCTATGTTTGTCATACGCTAATTCATGAGCAATACAAAATAAATGAGAAAAGTTTTTCAAATCGAAAAAGGATCTATTCAACCCCCCTTTCTAGATCTATATTGTGCCTACTGGGAACTAACAATTGGTATCAGAATATGTTCTCATGCTATATTCAAAAGTTAATCGCTTTGAGTCTGATCCTAGGCACAAACATTTTTCTAAACTTAGTTTAGTAGTAAGTCACTTGTTATATGCAGATGAGCTCACACATTGGAAATATTGTGTACATGTAAATGTTCATATACACCTAAAGCTGCTCAGATTGGTCCATGTTCTTGACTGTCATATCAACAAGACCAATCCTTTCCCGTGGTCAATCTTGTAGTCTGAAGACTAGGCTAGAAAGCTCAGGAGACATCAACAGAAAAGAATAAAACATCCATCAACCTGAAAAGATGAAAAGGCCATACATGCTAAGCAATGCTTATCCAGAGAAGAAAGAAGAACTTCTCAAACATGTGTTTGGCCAACCTGCAGCTGGATGTAAACCTTGTGAACTCAAGGATGTCAAAGAATTAAAGATGCTGATATTCTCTTAGCTTGCATCTTCAAGACTACTACTGATTGATTGAAGGTCAATTGGAGCAGCTGGCTATCAGGAGAAATTGAGAAACTATGCACATCAATGCCTAAACTTAGTATATCTTAGATAAATGACTGATAAGAAACTGACAGTAAAAAGGTACGGTTCCTCACTTATATAAATATGTACATCATGATTGCACTTCTTATGAACTATAATAGTATTCTTTCAAGGAACCATAATCTACCTACAAAGGTGAGGAGAGAAAGTACACTAAGGGTGGAAACTCAAATTGTAAGACCCCATCTTTTATAAATAAAGATGAATTTTTCTATAAATATTATTTTTGAATATTATGGAATAAATTTGATATAATGTTATAGTTGTGGGTAATATTTATAAATTTTGCAAAGTATGCAAGTTGTTATAAAATATTCGTTTGGTGTGGAATATTCTTTTTGTTAGGAATATTCGCACAATGGCTCAATCATTGGTGGACCCCACAAATGTAATTATTGTCGGATTGAGAAAACGATAAAAATATTTTATAAAAATAACTACGAGGTGTTACCGTTAAAACCGCTGAACTACCCTATGGTAAAAGTACAATGAATACGCCAGTAGTTGCGTGAGAGTAGCACTACGGTATTGATTATTGATGCTTACGTGAGAAGTCACTCAAATATGCTCAATTATTACTACAAGAATTCTTGCATCATATCTCTTATATTATTGATTCAATTATTGTCACAAAGATTCATCTGTATAATATGTTATAGTATTAAATCAATAATCGAGACGACAAGTATAAATGATTAATAATTGTTGAAAGATTAAATATGTGTTGATGAAAAAAAAATGATTTGTGGTAAGTTTGATTATTTTATGGGGGCTCTATGTCATCATCTAAGAGTCTCTTCACAATAGTAATTACCTTCGTCAATAGTAATTACCTTGTGAATAGTATTTACCTTCGCCAATAGTAATTACCTTCGCCAATAGTAATTACCCTTGTGAATAGTATTTACCTTCGCCAATAGTAATTACCCTTGTGAATAGTATTTACCTTCGTCAATAGTATTTACCTTCGTTAATAGTAATTACCTTTACCAGACGTCGAACCACTTGTCGCTTCACATTACAAAAGCGCCGAACCACTTGTCGCTTCACATTACGGGCATCAAACCGGTCCGTCAAGCCACTTGCCTTTTCACACTAAGCGCAGTGCTAAGCTAGAAATCTTCTATAAATAGAGGCCTAGGGCTTCATTATTTTCACGAAATTCATTCAAGCTATAGAGAGAGAAAATATAGAGAGAATAAGATAGAAAGAAGAAGAGTATTTTGTTACTACACCGCCGCAAAGATTCAATCTTCTACCAAATGTAAGGGTGTTATTCTTTCTTATTCATGAAGAGAACTGCTGTTATTCCATTGCTTATTATTCTGTTGGAATAACTCAGATACGCTGGTTTACCCTATACTTGGTGACATTCTTCTATGATTCTGCTTGGAACATCCTCGTCATGTGTTTTACAATCGGACCGGTTCCGCCTTTATTATTCTCGTTGAATATCCTGTCTTTGTGTTTTACACCGGATCCGGTTCCGCTTTTATTATTCATTTGGAACATCCCGCTTGTGAATTTCACCGACCGTTCCGTTATTTATTATTCTGCTTGGAATAACTCGTCATGCATGCCTATCGCATGCATGGTGATTTCTTTTGTTATTCCATTCTTTATTATACCCAAATTGGTTAAAACTTTGACTTCTATACTCCATGAAATTAGTGGAATATCCTTGATATTTGCGTTTCATCCAAAGATCTTTTCATGAAAATATTCTTCCGATCATTCTTGAATTTTACTTTACAAAACAAAGATCATATTGATAATTTGGACGTTAATAATTCTGGATAAAATAATTCTTGAACTTGTTTTATTGAATTCTTATATCATTGTCATCATCCTCATGTTTATATTTTTTTTAAAGTCATCTCGTGGCTGTAGTGCATAGATGGACTTGGTATGATTATGACCAGAGACTATTCGGTGTAATCATGGTCGTAATGTTACAAATGATGTGGTAAAAATCTTCATGGTTGTAGTGCATTGATGGACGCTTGTTGGCATGATCATGACCATTAATGAATACACAAATATTCTTGGCCCGTAGTGCATGAATAATTGTGGTCGTGATACTAAAGAATATCCTCGGCAGTAGTGTGTGGGTGATTCGATGATGTGGAATATTTATTAAAGCTGAGTCTCAGCTATAACAGTGATGAAAAACTTTTTAAACCTAAAAGATAGTAGACTTTATTTTCTACTTGACTCTTTTAATGGATTGCATATTCCGCTACAGTTAAACTGGTTGTCTATTGTATTTTATCAGTTTAACATTGTTGAAGACTATTGATAATTTATTCTGCATTATCTTAGTCATAATATTTCTTACTGGGCTAGTTGAGCTCACCCTTTCTTTCCACTGTTTCTCTTCGTGAAATGAGAATATAGCCGACGAGCCTGGGAAACGAGTGATGGTCCTGAAGATAGCATTAGTAGACCTCACTATTCGTGAAATAGTGTGATAATAATTGTAATGAGGACTCCTTTTTGAGTTTGTATAATATCTAGTAGATTTATATTTGTATTTAAACTCACGCTTTATGTCGATTGTATACCTACGCTTATGTTAGTAAGTTGTATTTAAATTCTATACCATGTAAGTGGCGACCCAAGATGGGTGATGTATACCTAATTTTGGGGGCGTCATAGTTGGTATCGAGCTTAGGATATGATCCTCGCTAAGATGTGAGAATAGTACTAGAGGGGAGAGACGGGAATACCTTCGCTAGTATGACCTACCTAAGTTTATGTGCTATATTTATTGGTTGGTCGAAGATAGGGATAATTTGTTACATGTCAATTAACCTTTTGTTTTGTGGCGATTCGAAAATGACATCCGAGAATGTTGAGAATAGCAATGGAGCGCATGCGATTGTTGATTCACCACATATCAATAATCGTGGATAATGTGCATCGTGAAGGCGATAATCCTCATGCAAACAATAACACCGACCAAATGATGAATGATCAAATGTTCGTAGAGGCTTTATGCAATTTATGCAACAAAGAAAGCGAGAGCGACTCTCGCCCAAAACGTAGGTGGAAACACGAAAAACTCTCGGTGGTCACCGCTAAACAATTCAAGGAGCTGGGACCACCGGAGTTTAAGGGAGAGCCAAAACCACTTCAAGCGGAAGCATGGATAAAGCAGATTACCAAGATATTTGATGTCTTGGGATGCTCCGAGGAGCAAAAGGTTCCCTTTTGCCTTTTTATGTTGCTTGGAGAGGCGATTCTTCGGTGAAATCGGAAAACGACTCAACTCATTGATCAAGATATCTTGGGAGAAGTTCTAGTTGTTTGTTCAACGATAAATACTTTCCCGAAAGTATTCGCCACATGAAGGAGGTGGAATTTATCAAGTTGGAACAAAACAATATGACCGTGTCGCAATACGAGGCAAAATTTGCGAGTTATCACTTGCCATACGTCCCCACTTGGTGGATAATGAAGAGAGAATGGCGCGAATGTTTTAAGAGGTTTGAAGTCGAGATACGCCAACATCTTATTTCTCATAAACCGTGTTTGTATTCGGATGTTGTAAATAGGGCTCGCTTAGTGGAACGCGATAATGAGTCAACACAACTAAAAGAGAGCAAATGTAAGCAAAATTATAATACCAAATGAGAGTAGTCATCGAAGGGGTGACAACAAGCGTGAGGGAATCAACGGGCCGAGATATGGTAACCACTTCGGTGGTAATCGGGCAAAACAATAAGAATGGACATTTCAAGAAACGGAGATTCAACAATGGTGGAAAGACGTCAAAGACCAAAGACCCATTGTTAAGGAAGGAGAAAGACCACCTATCATATGCTTCAAATGCGGAGGAGAGGGACACATCATCAAATCAAGGCATGTCGTCCAAAGCATGCGTATAATTGTGGAAGAGAAGGTCACTTAGCTCAATTTTGTCGCCATCAAGACAAATTTAGCTAGGATGGAGGCACCAAAGGCCATCCCGTAAAAATTCAAAACCCGTAGTGCAAGGGAGAGCGTTTGTTGTGACCTCCCAAAGAGCAAGGAATCCGAATGAGGTCATCACGGGTAAGCTTATCATAAACTCTAATGAAGTCTATACTTTATTTGATACCTGGTTCTACCATTCTTTTATTTCTCCTACTTGCGCCATCGATTAAATTTGACTCGGAGAAATTAGACTTTGACTTATCTCGTGGAAAACTCCGTTGGGAGAAACCTTCATTACATCCACTATTTATAAGTCTTGTTTGGTTCAAATCGGTACCCTCACATTACCTTACGTCGATCTTATTTCATTAAAAATACTTGCATTTGACGTGATTCTAGGGATTGATTGGTTAACTACTTATCATGCAAAAATTGATTGTTTTCGTAAGGTTGTTAGCTTTCATATTCCTAATCAACCTATTATGCTAATTCAAATGACCAAACCATTAAAATCAATCACGGTCATCTCAAGCCATAAAGCTATTCGCTTATTGAAAAATGGATGTCAAGCTTTCTTAGCTCATGTCATGATTTAAATAAAAATACGCCGCTTTTAAACGATATTCTATATTGTTAATAAATTTCCCGACGATTCCCCGAAGAACTTCCCCGCCTACCCCTGTGAGCGTGAAATTGAATTTTGTATCGACCTTGAACTCGGTACAAAACCTATTTCCAAAGCCCCATATCGAATGGCTCCTATTGAACTTCAGGAGTTAAAGACCCAACTGCAGGAATTGTTAGACATTGGCTTTATTCGTCCTAGTACTTCTCCTTGGGGTGCTCCTGTTCTATTCGTGAAGAAGAAAGATGGGAGTATGCGACTTTGTATTGATTATCGGGAGTTGAATCACGTCACCATCAAAAATAGGTATCCATTGCCACGTATTGATGACCTGTTTGACCAGTTGCAAGGAGCCAAATTCTTTTCAAAGATTGATCTTCGTTCCGGATATCACCAATTGAAGATTAGAACTGCTGACATTCCAAAGACGGCTTTCAGAACTCGGTACGGGCATTATGAATTCCTAGTCATGTCCTTTGGATTGACTAATGCTCCTGCTGCCTTCATAGATATGATGAACCGATTTAGATCACTTTGTGGTCGTCTTTATTGATGACATCCTTATTTATTCCAAAAGCCGTGAAGATCATGAGCAACACTTGAGGCTGACACTCCAAAAGCTTCGTGAATATAAGCTTTATGCCAAGTTGAAGAAATGCGAGTTCTGGCTTGAAGAAGTAGCATTCCTTGGGCACGTGGTATCAAGTCATGGAATATCTGTTGACCCAAAGAAAGATTGAAGCTATTCAAAGTCGGGAACAACCTAAATCGAAGGACCAAGTACGTAGCTTTCTCGGTTTAGCTGGTTATTATCGGAGATTCGTGGAAGGATTTTCTCGAATCGCTATTCCATTGACTTAGCTGACTCGGAAAGATATAAAGTTCGGTTGGAGCGAAGAATGTGAGAAGAGTTTTCAAGAACTCAAGAGGAGACTTATTTCAAAGACTGCTCGACAATACCATCCGCCTCGGAGGATTTGTCATCTGAGGGATGCTTCGCAAAGGGTTGGGATGTGTTCTCATGCAACATGGAAAAATAATAGCCTATGCCTCGCGACAACTCAAAGAATATGAGAGGAATTATCCTACTCATGATCTAGAGTTGGCATATTGTTGTCTTTTGCACTTAAAATTTGGAGGCATTACTTGTATGGGGAGAAAGTGGAGATCTTTACGGATCATAAAAGCCTCAAATATTTCTTCACTCAAAAGGAACTCAACATGCGACAACAACGTTGGCTAGAACTGTTGAAAGATTATGATCATACCATCCAATACCATCCTGGAAAAGCGAACGTGGTAGCTGACGCATTGAGTAGAAAATCATATGCAAGTACGAGTGCGATGTTGTCAACGCAAAGGCCCATTTTGTGTGACTTGCAAAGGATGGAGATAGAGTTAAAGACTCCAGGGACGCATGTGATGATAGCGAGTATACGAGTAGAACCGACTTTTAATCGATAAAGTTAAAGTCGCTCAAGCTACGCACTGGAGCCGATGCGTAGAGAGGAAAAAAAGTGCAAGAAGGTGCTATGCCAAGCAAGAATCGATGAAGAAGGAATACTTGAGTCAACTCCAGACTTTGTGTTCCTAACGACCTTCGATTTAAAGTATAATATCATGATGGAGGCGCATAACACACCATTTGCAATCCATCTCGGGAGTACCAAAATGTATCATGATATTCGCCATACATTTTGGTGGAGCAATATATGAAGAGAGAGATAGCGATGTTTATCTCAAGGTGTCTAACTTGTCAACGAAGTTAAAGCGGAGCATCAAGTACCAAAAGGTCCATTGCAACAACTTGAAATTCCGTAATGGAAGTGGGAGCACATTACCATGGATTTCGTTCTACGGCCTTCCTAAAGTTTCTCAAGGCATTGATGCGATTTGGGTCATTGTTGATAGATTGACCAAGTCCGCTCATTTCTTACCGACACGAGAAACTTATACACTTGAACGCCTTGCTCAGATGTACATAAACGAGATTGTAAGATCGCATGGTATGCCAGATCCATAGTTTCGATCGAGACCCAAGATTCACTTCACGATTTTGGGTTAGTTTGCAAAAAGCTATGGGCACAGACTTACGATTTAGCTTCGGCGATATCATCCTCGCATCTTGACGGACAAACGATGGAGAGGACTATTCAAACTCTTGAAGATCTATTAAGACTCGTGTCCTTGATTTCAAGGGAGTTGGGACAAGTTCTTACCATTGGTGGAGTTTTCCTACAACAACAGCTTATCAAGCAAGTATTTGCATGGCTCCATTCAAGCGTTGTATGGAAGAAAGTGTCGTTCTCGAAAGATTTGGGATGAGGTGGGTGAAGCAACGTTGTTAGGGGCCTGAGTTAGTACGATGACTACGTAAAAGATTCAAACGATCCGACAACGATAAAAACCTCACAAAATCGACAAAAAGTTATGCCGATCTTCATCGAAAGGACGTGGAATTCGATATAGAGATCATGTGTTGTTAAGAGTTGCTCCATGGAAGGGAGTTACAAGATTTGGAAAGAGAGGAAAACTTAATCCTCGATTCATCTATTCCATTTTAATCCTCGATCGAGTAGGAACTGTGGCCTATATAGACTCGCTTTTACCGCCAAATATGTCTCTGTGTTCATAACGTTTTTCACATATCTATGTTACGTAAATATGTGAAAGACCCAAACCATATTATTGAGTTAGAACCGGACAAAATAGCGGAAGATTTGACGTATGAAGAGGTTCCTGCTCAAATTTTGGATAAGAAGGAACATATTCTACGCCCAAGGTTATACCTCAAGTCAAAGTTTTGTGGAGGAACCACGATGTTGAGGAAATGACTTGGGAGTTAGAATCAAAATGAAATCAAGGTATCCTTACCTCTTCGACATACCGTGCACGCACTTCTAATTTTGAGGGCGAAATTTCATAAGAAGGGAGGTTGTAAGACCCCATCTTTTATAAATAAAGATGAATTTTTCTATAAATATTATTTTTGAATATTATGGAATAAATTTGATATAATGTTATAGTTGTGGGTAATATTTATAAATTTTGCAAAAGTATGCAAGTTGTTATAAAATATTCGTTTGGTCGTGGAATATTCTTTTTGTTAGGGAATATTCGCATAATGGCTCAATCATTGGTGGACCCCACAATGTAATTATTGTCGGATTGAGAAAACGACAAAAATATTTTATAAAAATAACTATGAGGTGTTACCGTTAAAACTGCTTGAACTACCCGGTGGTAAAAGTACGCGATGTCTACGCGTGTAGTTGCATAGTAGACACTCAGATTGATTATTGATGCTTACGTGAGAAGTCACTCACCATTATGCTCAATTATTACTACGATGAATTCCGTGCATCATATCTCTTATATTATTGATTCAATTATTGTCACAAAGATCATCTCAGATAATATGTTATAGTATTAAATCAATAATTGAGACGACAAGTTATAAATGATTAATAATTGTTGAAAGATTAAATATGTGTTGATGAAAAAAAAAATGATTTGTGGTAAGTTTGATTATTTTATGGGGGCTCATATGTCATCATCTAAGAGTCTCTTCACAATAGTAATTACCTTCGTCAATAGTAATTACCCTTGTGAATAGTATTTACCTTCACAATAGTAATTACCTTCACATCGATAGTAATTACCCTTGTGAATAGTATTTACCTTCATCAATAGTAATTACCCTTGTGAATAGTATTTACCTTCACAATAGTATTTACCTTCGTTAATAGTAATTACCTTTACCAGACGTCGAACCACTTGTCGCTTTCACATTACAAAAGTCCAAACCACTTGTCGTTTCACATTACAAAGGCCAAACCAACCGTCGAAGCCACTTGCCTTTTCACACTAAGCAGTGCTAAGCTAGAAATCTTCTATTAATAGAGGCCTAGGGCTTCATTATTTTTCACGAATTCATTCAAGCTATAGAGAGAGAAAATATAGAGAATAAGAGAGAAAGAAGAAGAGTATTTTGTTACTACACCGCCGCAAAGATTTCAATCTTCTACCAAATGTAAGGGTGTTATTCTTTCTTATTCATGAAGAGAACTGTTGTTATTCCATTGCTTATTATTCTCGCTGGAATAACTCAGATACGCCGATTTACCCTATACTTGGTGACATTCTTCTATGATTCTCATTGAACATCCTGTCTCATGTGTTTTACACCTACTGGTTCCGCTCTTTATTATTACATTGAATATCCTCATGTCTGTGTGTTTTATACCGGATCCGGTTCCGTCTTTATTATTCTGTTGGAACATCCCGCTTGCGTGAATTTCACCTCGACACGTTCCGTTATTTATTATTCTGTTGGAATAACCTGTCTGTGCGGTCTATCGCATGCATGGTGATTTCTTTTGTTATTCCATTCTTTATTATACCCAGTTGGTTAAAACTTTGACTTCTATACTCCATGAAATTAGTGGAATATCCTTGATATTTGCGTTTCATCCAGTATCTTTTCATGAAAATATTCTTCTGATCATTCTTGAATTTTACTTTACAAAACAGTATCATATTGATAATTTGGACGTTAATAATTCCTGGATAAAATAATTCTTGAACTTGTTTTATTGAATTCTTATATCATTGTCATCATCCTCATGTTTATATTTTTTTAAAGTCATCTGTGGCCTGTAGTGCATAGATGGACTTGGTATGATTATGACCATAGACTATTCTTGTAATCATGGCCGTAATGTTACAAATGATGTGGTAAAAATCTTCATGGTAGTAGTGCATTGATGGACGATTGTTGGCATGATCATGACCATTAATGAATACACAAATATTCTTGGCCCGTAGTGCATGAATAATTGTGGTCGTGATACTAAAGAATATCCTCGCCGTAATGCGGGGGTGATTCGATGATGTGGAATATTTATTAAAGTTTGAGTCTCAAATATAACAAAGATGAAAAAAACTTTTAAAACCTAAAAGATAGTAGACTTTTATTTTCTACTTGACTCTTTTAATGGATTGCATATTCTACGGCTGCAGATTAAACCGGTTGTCATTGTATTTTATCGCTTTAACATTGTTGAAGACTATTGATAATTTATTCGCATTATCTTAGTCATAATATTTCTTACTGGGCTAGTTGAGCTCACCCTTTCTTTCACTGTTCTCTTCAGGAAATGAGAATATAGCTGGGACGAGTCGGGGAAACGAGTGATGGTCCTCAAGATAGCATTAGTAGTCCTCACTATTCTGTGAAATAGTGTGATAATAATTGTAATGAGGACTCCTTTTTGAGTTTGTATAATATCTAGTAGACGATATTTGTATTTAAACTCACAGTTTATGTCGTATTGTACACGACAGTTATGTTAGTAAGTTGTATTTAAATTCTATACCATGTAAGTGGCGACCCAAGATGGGTGATGTATACCTAATTTTGGGGGCGTCACACAAATGCCTATAAACTTTCTCTCCATCCAAGTTTTAGGTTGAAGATGATATCTTGAAAGAAATTTGAAATGGGTCATAATAGCATCACAAGTTAAAATAATTTTATGTGTAGTAATATTTGCTGATGGGTTAGTATATATGTATAACCTATGGTCTAAGTGTTTAATAACACACTGAGTATGATCAGTTCTACAAGAGCATATTGAAGATTCGTAGAAACTGATCACCTCCATGAATTAACCAGATACAAATAAATTGCAGAGTTGATTCTCACTCTATGAACATTTAAACCCAATGAACATAACCTAGCAAATGATGAAACCATCAAAGAAAAAGAGTGTTTTATTAAAATAGCAAATCTCACACACACTCACCATCATGCATCTCAAAATGTATTATCTAACTTAGTTACATGCATGAATATGACTGTTGGTAATCAATATGATGATTATCCAAATATATGAGGAACATGGGTTTAAAAAACTAACCTAGCAGGACCCATATAACCATGGGTACCAAAAATAGAAATTTATAACCTGCAGGTACCTGGTCCATCTGACCACACTAAGGAATGTTGAAGCAGAAGATTTCAGTCAAGAAATTTCAACCAGCAGAAGGCTCAAGACCGTTCAGAAATGATTCTGATAAAACTCCTATATGTCAAAGCCTGTCCTGGAAGACTTGTTGAGCTAATCTGAATGAAGCTCTCATTGTTGCTGATCCTTATAAGGAAGCAAGTCATTCAACCAAAGATGTAAAAGGTTCTTAGATGCTTAATCATTAAAAGCATGTCATAAGTGAAGAATCCTCATGAAGCTCACCATAGAGGATCATTGAGCATCAAACATGAGGAACTCATTACAGGAGCAGAAGTCCACAAGTACAAACTGTAAAAGAAGACTATGTTCATAGTGCTGTCAAAGGATCGTAGAATGATCAACCCTGAAGATGCCCATTTCTACAATATAAGAAAATTTAATGATTTCAGTCAGTAGGAGATATGCAGGGATGCTTCCTAATGTACATGAAGAAAAAGAAATCACACCTCACTTAAAAGACATCATCAACCATGGGGGAGCAGTGATCTGTTAAGAAACAACAACACTGAAATATTCTATGAAGCAATATACCAGGTACAGAGTCCCAAAACTTTGTGGTTGATGAACCAAATGAAGATCCATAGTCAGTAGGAACGTCTCAAATGTACTACTGATAACCTATCAGCCACCCAACTTAAAATCGTGGAGTGCCTACGATCAAACATCTAATCGTAGTGTAAAAGCAGGAGGACACCACGATTACAGCAAATGCAATTGTCTAAAGTTGATAAAGGACCTCCCCATCAGAGAAGGTCAAATGAGATATCAATGCAAATTACTTTTGAAGTACTTCATCTGGAAAGCACCTCAAGGACAAACCTGATCCTTAGCTCACTCTAAGAGGTTGGCCCTTCCTGAGCTACCTTAACCCAGAAGGATTGCTTGATCAAGTTTATCTCAAGGACCAAGACAATCAATGATCGTAAAGTAGAATTTGAAAAGAACTCAACGATCGTGATATAAACTCAACGATTGTAATATAAGCTCAATGATCATAGTGCAACCTCAGCGATCGTAGAAACAGACTCAACGATCGTAGTCTTACAAGAGGTTACTCTAACGAATGAGGAGCCTGAAAGAACGGGACAAATTGCTCAACCAGTCAGATTATGGGGAGACCAGTTCGAATGCTGATTGGAAAGATGTCTTGCTGAAGAAAAATGCCTAAGGTTTCATGAAGTACGTAAGTGGTTGAGGCATGCAGTTTCAAAATGAGGAGTAATATCAAAACCATCCACTACAGCTTCTATCAAAAGTTGATCGTTGAGACAACAATGGAAAATGTAGAGTCCATAGCTGCCTTACCATGCTACTCTACGAACCAAAGAAGTCAATGGTCAATCCACGTCAATTAAACGTCCACTCTCCTAAAAGAAATATATATAACTGAAAAGTTTATAGGGAGTTACAGCTCATTACTGGGCATCGTGCAACCAATGGCTAGTTGACACATCACAGCGTATACAAAATCAGAAGTAACTTCTATAAAGACAAATTCAAAATCTGCAAACAGTTACCAAAAACTATCGAACCTCTCTACCTCCCATTTTCAAACCCTAGAATCCTCTTCGAAGCTTAAATCAATTAAACCTCCAGAACCTAAAATAACAATCAACTGTCTCTCATAAATCTCTTCGAATCAATACCCATACTCCTTGAATCATTCAAATGGAAGATTGGCGAGTAATCACTGGCATCCAACTCAGAACCAAGTCGTTTGAGAAATTCAAAAAGAAGTTCAGAGACATTCTTGAACTTGTGAAGAAAGCTAGATTCTCAGAATGTCTTGAGGCAAGCACTCAAGTATACACTGAACTGGTCAAGGAATTCTACTCAAATGCATCCATAAATGCCAGAACCCTTTCAACCAAGGTTAAAGGTCAGTTTCTAAAGCTAAAATCATCCAATATCAATCAATGCTTAGGTTTTCCTGACCTAGGACTGAAAAACCTTGATAAGATCGACACTGAGCAAGCAAAGGAGATTATGGGGTACCAAAGAAACCCTAGTCTGAAGGATATGAAGAAAAAGGAGTTTCCTGAGGAATTCAAGTTCCTTGCTGAGATAGTGGGAAAATGTATACTATGCAAGGATACTCCACATGACACTGTACTTGATCAGCAGTTAAAGATTACGTCTCCAATAGTTCTGAAGAAGCAAATAAACTTTGGAGTCATCTTGTTCAATCAAATCTCAAAATGGGTAGAAAAGGCTGAGTTGAAGAAGACTATGGAAAAACCACTTACTAAGGTGTTTCATGGAAGACTGCTGAATATTATGATGAAGAAGAAGCTGGGAAGCAAGATCAAGGATGATGGGGGAGAACCTTCGAATGTTCACAAAGAAATGTCTCCACAACTGTTTGTGAATTGGAAGAAAAACCCAAAAGAGAACAGAAGGCTAAGCACAGTAGGGGGCAAAAGAAAGAACTCTGCTAAGAAAAGAAAGGCAAAAGAGGTGGAAAGTTCTGAATCTGGTGATTCTGTACCAGCAGTAACCACACCAGTGAGGAAGAAATTCAAAGGTGTGAGGAAAACTGAGGCCCCACCAAGAAGTCTCTCCACCAAAGATAAGGATGAAGATGAAAATGTCTCAACTGTAGAGACCACAAAGAGGAAAAGTAATTGACTATCTCAAGGGCCATCCAGAAAGAAAGCTAAGGTGGTAAACAGACAAGTCCCAATTTTCCAAGAAAGTTCATCTGACAAAAGGGAGATCATAGAGTCAGAGGAAGAAAAGGGAACTGATAGTCTCAAGACCAAGCCCCCGAAGAACGAATCCGACAATGAAGCCGAAGCTGCATTCGCAGAAGAAAATGTAGACTCTGCCGATAAAGGAAAAGCACAAGCCCTGTGGCTAACTCTCAGAGCGTTCACTCTGATGATGAAGAAAAGTCACAAGCTAACCCAACTGCACCTCCAAATACATATGCTCTAACAAACCCTCATGATGGGTCAAATGATGAGTCTGAAGAAGAAATACCTGCCCCTGACAATGCTGAACCTCAAGGAAGTTCGTCTGATGATTCAAAGACCTCAGAATCTGAAGAGAAAGAAAAGTCTGACTCTCCTATAGCTGAACCCCCAAGAAGAAGAAAGAGCAACGGACTACTTTCCAGGGCTATTCTAAAGAAGAAAGGAGAATCATCTACTGCAGTAATTGAATTAACCGATGATGAATCTGAATCACTGGAAGAAAGTGCTGACGATGGAACTAGTGATGAAGAAGATGATTCCAAGGAAGATCTTGCTGAAGAAGATTCTGGAAATGAAATACAGCAAGAAGGATTCACTGATGGATTCGATCAGAGTGGCTCAAAAAGAGACGAAATGGAGAAGGATTCTGATTCTGCACATCAGGAATCAGAGGAACTAGAATACTATCATGTTCTCTCTCTAGCTAGAATTAGCAGAAGAATAGTGGTTGAAGTTTTTGATGAACCACCAGCTGAACCAACAACAAGATGGATAAGTCATGGAAATGAACAACTTCGAGTTGTAAGGATGACTATAGATGAAGTGCTTCACAATTGGAAAAATATGGAGTTAGATTGCACAACAATACTGTATAACTCTGAAGATCTCCTGATGAGATGGTTCTTCCTGTGGATGCCGTAGTTAAAGGCACATACTGATAAAGATGAGAGCTACTTTAGCTGGTGCTACTCTCAATTTTCAAATGTAGAGTTGGTGTCACAAAACTTCCTAAGGGTAAAGAAGTTTGCAACCATGATGATAAATGACTAGCCCCATTACAAAGTCTACCGACATGCTGACAATCATTATATTCCCTACGATCGTAGAGTGGACTCGGAAGGCAGAAGGTTTATGGCCAAGGAGACAATCGTAGAGTCGGGTCACTCTACCAATGATGGCATTCAAATAAAAAATGAGGAGCCTCCATCTACCCAAGCTTAGATATCTGATATTCCTTCATCCTCCAATTGGTATTTAATGATTTTTCAGATTCTCACTACTTTTAAAAATCATTCAAAGGATGAAAATTGTAAAGTCCAATCTGGTGTTCAAGAAGAGGCTGCCCATCCAAATGAACAAATTCCTTTGGAGCAGGAACTATTGAAGAACTCTGATGAGCTGATCAAGAAGATTTCTCAAATCACTGAAGAGTCAAAGAGGTTGACAGCAACAAAAGATAACTTAGTTCATGAGAGTCTACAAGCCACCATGGCTGATGTATCTCTCAAAATCAAAGAGAGAGAGATCACATCTATCTACAAGCCATAAATGATCAGAAGACAGAAGCTCTACGAAAATAAAAGGCAAATGAAGAGAAACTCCAAGTCCTCTCTGATAAGATTGACGACATGAATCAGTCTTTCTCTATGCAACTTGAGTTAAGCCAACAAGAACTCAAGATTGAAGTCGGTAACTCCTCTTATCTAATGGAGCAGCTTATGGAACAGCTCTCCCAAGTGATTAATGATAAAAAGGGGGAGAAAAAGAGGTATAGAAAGAGGCAAAGCAAGAGGCTCTCAAGAAAGGGCAAGGAGATCAGAAGGAAAGAAAAGAAGAAGATAACATAAGAAATAGCTGAGTCATCATCTAAGGGGGTGCCAAAGGATGATGAGCTTGAGGCTAAGGGGGAGCCAGAGGAAGAAGAGGAGCATACATCTATAGAGGAGCAGACAAAAGAAATGAAGCCAACATCCCAGGGGAAGAAGGAACAAAGAAATCAAACATATGAATAGATGATCAACAGACATCCTAGAAGCATTCATGGAACCAAAGAGGTTCATCTCTAACCAGTTAGGTATGTTCTTGATTCAGGATGTAAAATTTCAGTGTATTAAATTCCACATCATTATAAATGATATTCATGATTATCTATTTTAGAAATACAGTTGCTCACTGTATATAAGATTCATTCATAACATGCATATGCACTTATTATTTTTGTCATAATCAAATAGGGGGAGATTGTTAGGAATAAGCATGTGAATGATATTCCTATTTACTTATGATTTGATTATGACATATATATGAATGAATATGCAAGTATGCTTGCATTAAGAAAAGTTGTAAAGTCCTTTGATAGATTATAGAAACATATGTACAATGACTTAGAATGAATTGATCAAATATGTTAGGTTGATCCTACATAAGCAAAACAACTTTGTAAAGTCCTTAAAAAATGTAGTGTTGATCAACATAGAGTACTATAGGCTGATCACCTAGACGTGCTCGTAAGTAATGCCAGACTTATGGACTTAGTGCCAGGATGTCCTTTTCAAAGAAAGTATGAAATGCTCAAGGTCTTGGACCAGAATTGATGTTTTACTGAATATTGTCATTGTAAAATGTTTTGAAGAAAAGAGAAGTGCTATTTTGAATTATCATTAGTACTTCATAACTATTGTCCAGTTATCGAAGATATATGATTTGTATGATTCAAGCATATTGTTAAATGGAATTGTTGTACTTGATGATCTAGTTATGCTTACTCTTGCTTGAGCCATATAAATGCAGCTAAGACCGAATGGACCAAAGGATCCGACAAGGATAAAGGAAAGGCTAAGGCACACCCGTAGATTACTTATGTAATATGACAAGAAAAAATATAACGGTTATAAAGAACCTGGGGAATGGTAATATTGAGTCGCAATATATATAAGACATATTCATTCTTTTGAGGCATTTCGATTGAATGTTTGTATGAACTGTAGCACAGTGGAGCACGGTATGTCGGGTTGGAAGATACTCGAATTTAGGGGCATCACAGAAAATCCCCGTGAGAACTCCTATGTATATAGGACATTCTACCAATCTTTAGCTTCTTGATCTTTAGCTCCTGCCTGAGCTTAAGGACCTCGTGTTTAAGCTCATGGACCTTATCCTTAGCTAACAATTTTTTGTCGTGCTCTTCCTCCCACATTGACTCCATACTTTTGTTATCCTCCAAGATAACATGGTGCTCCTCCTTTAATTCTTTTACCTTCTTCCCATACTGGATGTTTCTATCCAATACGGTTTTGAACAATGATTTCATTGACTCCCCCAGAGTCATCTCTTCTACAGGTGTTACCGTGTTAAACGATACCACCTCCACCTCCTCCTCTGACATCCCATCAAATAAAGACATGAGGTCTAAGTTTTTCGAGTCTTCTGACTCAATCACCACCACTTCTGGCAACTCTGCTACAGGTGTCGGTAAAATCTCTACTTGGTTTACTGACTCCTCACTATCAACATGTATATCTCTATACATCACATTCTCTCCTGACATCTACAACAAAATAATTTAGTTTGATTAGTAAACATCATTAGCATAGTAAAAACACATATCACATTTAATGCATTTTTAGGGTAAATTTCATCTTTTACTCCTTTAACTCTTCTTAAGGTTATGACTTAAGGTTCTTTTTCCCCCCTTAAGTTTTATAACCTATTGCTCTAATACCAACCTGTGACGCTAATGGTACTTCATTCCATAGCACCTCACAAGGGTACCTATCAGCTTGTCACCGACTTGCTTTGCGTCCCCCTACTTGAGAGTCCGCTACTACTTGCATTCCCATTTAAGAATGTCACCAGCGAGAGGCTCGGGGTTCTTAACGCATTGCGCTTATAGCTCGGATACCAATCTGTGATGCCCCCAAATTCGGGTATCTTCCAACCCAACAGATGGTACTACACGGTACTACCATTCACACATACATTCAATTAAAATAACTTAAAAGAATGAATATGTCTTATTTATATTTCGAAACAATATTCCCTTTCCCAGGTTCTTTATAACCATTACATATGTTCCTTTTCATAATATCAAATAATTATAACATTAATCCTATACTGGTACATAAACAGTTCATTGGTCTGCCTTAGCCTTTCCTTTATCCTTATTCGATCCTTCAAGTCGTTCAGTCTTAGCTGCATTCATATGGTTCAAGCAAGAGTGAGGCAAGTATGACAATTTCATTAAACAATATGCTTGTATCATATGAATCGTATATCTTCTATAAATGAGGCAATAGTTATGAAGTACTATAGATAAATCAAAATAGCACTTCTTTTCCTTTAAAATATTTCACAATAAACCACGTTCATTAAACATAAATTTTTTTTGGTCCAAGACCTTGAGCATTTTGTTCTTTCTTTGAAAAGGACAACCCAATACTAAGTCCATAAGTTCGGTATATCTTACGAGCACGTCTAGGTGATCAGCCTATAGTACTCTATGTTGTACAACACTTTTTCTTTAAATGTATTTACGTTTAAGTTTTGGCAACCTCACGTGCCCTGTCGATTGACGACAAAACGTTTCTTTATTCATACTCAGTCTTTCTTTGAAATCCATACCAAAACAGTTTGGCAAAAGATAGTAAATTTGATAATAATTCGATAGATTATAAAGAAATCCATCAAAACATATTAAGTCTAGCCGAAGGAATTTGCTTTGACCTCATTATACATCAACTCATGCGTAAGAGACATGAATCACAAAGCTTGTCTAGAATAAACATAGACAAGGGTTAGAACACTTGCCTTTGGGTTCTTCTACAGATTAAATACTTTTCCTTTTGAGTCTTTAAGGATTCCACAATGCATAATCACATAACATACCACATTATGTCACAATCAATCAGGTATGGTTCCTAACATATCTTACCCTTCTTCTCAATCTAATCGTTCATTAGATTTGTTTAACATTGGTTACGATTATCGCATTGTTTTACATTTATGTTCAAGTAATCATTCGTCAACCTTTCGTTGTAATTATTAAGGTTGTCTCATCATTAAGGATGTTACTTTAAGTTCTTTAAGGTTATAATTCACCTTTAATCAACTTCTACATTGTTTACATTCATGAGCTTTCTTTACTCTGCCTTATCTAGTGTTGGCAATCATTAGGTCTGACTTCCTATACTTCTCGCATCACAAGACGAATCTCCAAGTAGCTTTTGCTTTTGGCTGCTGCATGGCTATTTCATGCTCAAGATAAAATAGTCGCTTCTGCCAAGAAATCTCCAATAGGTTCTGGCCTTGTCCTAGCACTGCGGTGCCAGCATTAAAACCTTGGGCCGCGCTACAACACCGTCCCTGTGCCTCAGACAGTTATAAAAGTTTTCTTGATTAGTGAACTTTTCGGGCTCATAAATTGTTCATTTTAAGTCCGAATTGGCTCGTTCAAAAGCCGTTAGCTCACAAATCACATGAATTATGTGTTCATATAAGAATTTTACATTTTCAAATCCGTTAACATGGAATTCGCCATTTAAGTCCGTTATTACGAAAAAAATAAACGTTCATGAACGTTCATAACTCGTTTCTTCGTTCTAAGTCAAAATTTGACCATTTTTGAGTCCACAACTCTAAAATGCAAACTTAGACTATTCTGCATCGAAAACCAATGTTTTTTAGTTCAATGTTAACTTTTGAATTCCATTCTGAGAATTTGACGATTTCGACGATTATCGTCTAATCTCATAAATTTTGCCATAACTTCGTTACTAAAGATTTTTACACCATTCCAAATGGATTCATCCCATTAACATGACATATATTATCTAAGCCTACACATGATGGTTTTAAACTTCTCCATCAACAATAACATTACAATTCTCTAATGTCTTTCATTGGTTCATAACTTTTATACTTATGATTAACTTTCAACATGGTTTATTAAAGTTTAAGTCTTCTAACAACCATCCTTGTTCCTTCTTATAATACATACTCCATCAATACTCACTTCTCTATCAAATGAAGAGATAGAGAATCATGGTTTAGGATGCTTACCCTTGATGTTCTAGCTTGGTTCTTTTTCTTCCTCTTGTTCTAGCAAAACTAGCTCTTACTTTTCTCTTTCAATATAAGCTCTAGATGTTGGTGGAAAATAAACAACCAACAAATGAAGACATAGCTCTCATATTTATAGGAAATACAAAGTTAGGGTATAATAGACATTAAATCATCCCACCTTCTTTCTCCACCTCCTTACTATTCCTTTCTTGGCCATCACACATCTTATCCCTTGCTTGGCCACCACACATGGCCAGCCATTACTCACCTATGGGGCCCACATGGGTTGCTCCATGGGTTTTTCTTTCCCGTTTACCCATCGGTTCGATCCACGGATCCGGTTCTTGGTTTGGGCTTAGGTTTTTAATAACTTTAGCTTAACATTTAAGCTTGCATTTCATATCATTAGGTTTTAACATTATTCCATTTGGGCTTGTACAATTCCTACACAAATCCTACAAGTCTAATACAATTGCCTTTAAGCCTTGTAACGTATAGTCTATGTATTCTTCTCGTACGCTAATTCATATACTCATTCATCATATACGATATACCATCATTCATACATACTCATATAATAACTCATATCATACTCGTATTCATTACCTCGTACAATACTTGCGTATCATACGATCGTTTATTCATTAACGCTTCACTTTCCCTAACATTCTCGATCTTAGTACGCAGGTGAAAAACTACGTTTGTCATACTTGAATTATTATTACATAATCCATCCTTCCTTGTTATTCTATCGTTAGGTATTTCTTGGAAGTTCAAAAATCATTCCTGAGCAGATATTGATGAATAATGTTTTTTGGAAAATTTCTCGAAAAACTTTTATTTTCGTCTTGGAAATTCAAACACTTTAATTCTACCACGTAGCCAAAATACTACGATATTCCACCATATTTAGGTTATATAATAACATTCATCTTGCTTACTCATTATAATATAATTTTATTCATTATTTAATCAAATAAAATTATTTTACAAATTATCCAATTTTCTCAGGCATTACAGTTGGAAGATACCCAAATTTGGGGGCGTCACTGGTTGGTATCAAAGTTGTAGGTTATAAAACTTAAGGGGGAAAGAACCTTAGGCCATAACCTTAAGAAGAGTTAAAGAATTAAAAGATAAAGTTAACCCTAAAAATGTATTAAATGTGATATGTGTTTATAATATTCTAATGGTGTGTACTAATCAAGATAACTTGTTTTATTATAAATGTCAAGAGATAACATGATGTATAGAGATATACATGTTGTTAATGAAGAGTCCGTGAACCAGATAGAGATTTTACCTACACCTGTAGTTGAGTTGTCAGTGGTTGTGGTGGTTGAGTTAGAAGATTCTGAGAACTTAGGATTTACATCCTTGTTCGATGGTATGTCAAAGGAGGAGGTGGAGGTAGTATTGTTTAACACGGTAGTACCTATAGAGGAGATGACTTCGGGGGATTCAATGAAGGCATTGTTCATGACGGTGTTGGATAGGAATATCCAGCTAGGGAAAGAGATCAAGGAATTAAAAGATGAGACCCATGATATCTTGGAGGACAAGAAAGACACGAAGATATTTTGGGAGGTAGAGCATGATGAGAAGGTGTTGGCAAAGGACAAGGTCCTTGAGCTGAAACACGAGATCTTTGAGCATAGGGAGGAGCTAAAGGCCAAGAAGCAAAAGATTGCACAGATGTCCTATATTCATAGGAGTTCGCATGAGGATTATCAGCGGCAAGTTGCTGAGTATCCTGTGGAGGTAGGGCAGACTCGGCATACTATCATTCGAGTTGTAATAGCCAGTCTGGCCGATGCAGATTATGAAAATGCCATTAGGCAAATGTAATCTAGTTAGTAACTAGAGTAGGTTTAGATATATAAATATTGTGTATCTATGTAGTGACGTAGAACCCTCTTTTGTATAATCAAAGGGTAGTCTTTTATAAATCCCAATTTTTGGAAAGTAATTGCGGAAAAATAATGTAATCAGCCAAGGCTGTGTAATTATGAACAATATAGTATTATACTACAAAGAATAAGGCATATCAATATAAGTCCATTAATGAACATATTGTGCAATGAGTTGAGTTATTGTTTAAAAATAATGACTAATTAACAAGAAGAAAGTAATAATGAAGTGTTATTCATTTTAACAGAAAGATGCCACCAAGAAGAAGACAACAAAATCAGGAAGCTAACGTGAATCAACCGGAAGGGGGACTGGTAAACCCGATCCAGGAGTTTGTTAACTTATTAACAACTGCCTTTAATATAAATGGTGCAAATATACCTGTCAATCCTGCAATAGTACATGCTACTACGTTTAAGAATTTTAAGAGTGTAGGTACGCCAGAGTTCAAAGGAACTACGGACCCTATAGAAGCCCAAACTCGGGTAAAAGAGATTAAGAAGGTATTTGCAATTACAAATGTCGAGGAGGGGCATAAGATTTCTTTTTCCACATACATGATGAAGGGAGAGGCCAACTTCTGGTGGGAGGCAAACCAGACTAGGGCTGGAGTAGAAAATATAACGTGGACACGATTCAAGGAGATCTTCTTCGAGAACTATTTCCCCATGAGTATGCCGGATAGAATGGAGATGAGATTTTTAGAACTAAAAAAAGGGGACATGACTGTTCCCCAATATGCTGACAAGTTCAATGAACTGGCAAGATTTGCTCCACGTTAGGTGGATACGGAGGTGAGGAAGGCAAGGAGATTCGAGCAGGGCTTAAAACCCTGGCTCTATAGCTGGATATCAGTGTTTCAAAGTAACTCCTTTGGAACCATTCTGGAGAAGGCGATAATTGTCGAGGGTGGTAATGAGGCTTTAAGCTAATACCATGGAGAGAAGAAGAACACAAATAAAGTAGATGGGGGGGTAAAAATTGAGGGAGATAGCGGGAGTGGAAACGGATAGAAGCAGAAGGCTTTTAACTCAGGGAATACTGGGGTAAAGAAATGAGATTGAGGCATGTAAGAATTATGGGAAGACTCACTTAGGAGTCTATCTATAAGGTAAAGCGGTGTGTTATAACTGTGGACAAGAAGGGCACATTTCGCCTAATTGTCCAAGTTCTAAGAAGAATCACAGATGCTTCGTATGTTGATCAACTGATCACAAGGCGAAGAATTGCCTGAATAAGGGGATGGATGGTAATAAGGGTTCTAATAGTGGCAAGTTAGCTATTAGTGGTCCAGCTTAGATGAGTAGGCCGATGGCCCGCACCTTTAATATGACGGTCCAGGATGCAGTTGCATCAGGGGATGTAGTTGCAGGTATTGTCCCAATCAACAATATAAATGCTTATATGTTCTTTGATTTGGGTGCTACTTGTTCTTTTATAGCATGTGATTTTGCTAGACAATTAGGAAAAAACATGTTATATGTTATTTGATTTGGGTGCTACTTGTTCTTTTATAGCATGTTATTTGATTTTGGTTATATGTTATTTGAAATGAGATTGAGGCATGTTATTTTCACTTAAGAACTAGGAAAGTACTAAGGAAGGGGTGTGTAGGGTATTTATGTCATGTTGTTGATACCCAGAGAGTGGGAGCAACGATGGAACAAATACCTATAGTCAAAGAATTTTTGGATGTATTTCCAAGTGAATTACCAGGTCTTCCACCAGATAGGGAGATCAAATTCATAATAGATATTGTGCCAGGAGCGGCGGCACCAGTTTCAAGGGCATCGTATCATATGGTGCCAGTAGAAATGAAGGAGTTAATGGTTTAACTACAAGAACTGTTGGATAGAAAATACATTCAACCGAGTGTTTCACCATGGGGAGCACCGATATTATTTGTGAAAAAGAAGGATGGATCGTTAAGACTTTGTATCGACTACCGAGAGTTGAACAAGTTAACGATAAAGAATAAATATCCATTGCCCAAGATCAATGATCTCTTTGATCAATTGAAAGGGGCAAATTATTTTTCTAAGATAGATATGTGAACGGGTATCATCAGTTAAAAGTCAGGAAGGAGGATGTACCTAAGATGGCGTTCACGACTCGTTGCGGCCATTACGAGTTTTTGGTAATGTCATTTGGGTTGATGAATGCACCAGTTGTATTTATGGATATGATGAACAGAGTATTCAAACAATATTTGGAAAAGTTCATTGTAGTGTTTATCGATGATATTCTAGTCTATTCTAAGATGCCAGAAGATCACGCTGAACACCTCAGATTAGTGTTAGAGACACTAAGAAAGGAGAAGTTATAAGCGAAATTCACTAAGCGTGAATTTTTGCCAGAAAGGGTACAGTTTTTAGGACATGTTATCGACCGAGATGGAATTCAGTACACCCAACAAAGGTGGAAGTAGTGATTAATTGGGAACAACCAAAAACACCAACCAAGGTACGCAGCTTCCTAGGGTTAGCGGGATACTATCGAAGATTTATCCAAGATTTTTCTAAGATAGCTACTCCGTTGACTAATTTGATAAGAAAGATAATAAAGTACGTTCGAACTGGGAAGTGTGAAAATTGTTTTGAAGAACTGAAGAAAAGGTTGAGTAAAGCACCTGTATTATCTTTACCCAATGATACAAGGAATTTTGTAGTTTATAGCGATGCTTCGCAAAGAGGACTAGGTTGCGTGCTCATGTAGCATGGCAAGGTCATTGTGTACGCATCACGACAGTTAAAGGATTATGAGAAAGTTTATCCTACTCATGATCTGTAACTTGCAGCGGTAGTATTTTCCTAAAAGATTTGGAGGTATTATCTATATGGAGAGAAATGTGAGCTATACACTTTAACCACAAAAGTCTAAAATATATCTTCACACAAAAGACTTAAATATAAGATAAAAAAGATGGTTGGAGTTCATAAAGGATTACGACTGCAATATTCTATATCATCCGGAAAAAAGTAAATGTAGTAGTGACGACGTCTTAAGTAGAAAAGGGTTAGGAAAAGTTTTCTATGTTAATCAGTTCAAACCGAGTTAATAACAGAGATGACTAGAATGGAGTTAAAGGTGAAGTTACCGAGTGAGTCGGGTCAGAAATGTTTTTACAATGGATATTCGACTTACTATTGTGGAGAGAGTCAAGGATGTACAAATTAGAAATGATGAGTGTGACCAGATGAAGAAACAGCTAGCAGATGAAAAAGAGATATAGTATAGTCACTAGTACAAAACTATAAAAAGATAACATTTAAAAGATGACGTTTTTAGAAAAAACGTTGTAGTATTTTTTTTCATAACGTTTTTTAACAAAACATTGTAGATACATATGAAAAAACGTTATCTATTTATAAGGGCAATTTTTGATTTTAAATAGATAACGTTTTTTTTTAAAAAAATATCTATGTAAAAAACACGGAGCAAAAAACCGCACTTAAATGAAAACTTATAATTAAAACACGGAGCGGAGCGGAGCATAGTAATATGTCTTTCTCTGCTCTCTTTCACCCACAAACTAGGGTTTCTTCGCCTCTTTGTCTCATCTTCTTTTGCTTCAATGGCTAATATAAGGGGTGGGTATCTCTTCAACACCGGACGGCAACCGGCTTGTGGAGACTGGAGAGAGAGTGCGATTGAGACCTATATATATGTATGATCTGATCATCACCCTCGCTCAAACCTCCGGTGGTGGTGTTGTCTCACTTAGTCGGAGTGGTCGATTGATGAAATTAAAGGATGTCTCCGAAGCAGCAATCGAAAGCCAATTTAGCAAAGAAGAAGAAGATCGTTGAAGACAAGACATTCCATCTAAAAAATAAGAACAAGTCCAAAAATGTTTAGAAATACATTCAGACTCTCCAACAGTCCGTTAAATCCAAGCCTGATCCCTCCAAAATCACCTCCAAGGTTAAATATTTTTTTTTCTCACTCTCTCTATAAATATATATACATATATATTACCAGCAGTTGATTTTGATGGTATACTAATTAACAGAAAAAGAAAGAGTCATAAGGTAAAAGAGAAGGAGCTGAACGAATTATTTAAGGTTGCCGTCAGTTAGCTAAAAGTTCATGTTGGTATGTAGTAGTAATTATTATTAATAGTTGATTTTTTTATCTCATTATTTATATATGTAATCAGTATTTGTTGAGAGAAAGAAATGGTGTGCCTTTGTTTAGGCGTGGATCTAAAATCTATACTGTGCGACATTTTATAAAGTTGGGCAGTGTGCTAAGGGTTTAAAGTACAAGTTTTCTCATGATTTGAATGTTCAGAGGAAAGGAGAGAAGATTGATATCTATAGTGATAAGGGCAATGAAGGTTAATTTCCTTTCTTTGTGTATGATTTACGGTATATTGGTGGAATATTGATTAATTGCTATTATCTTTGTGATTTTGATGCGCTTGGGTGTGATTTAATTGTGAATTGGGAAAGAGAAGGAAACAATGGAGGATTGGGATCAAGAGACTTTGGAGAAGGTTGTTGAGTCCAAAGGGAATGAGTATAACCAGAATAAACTAACTGATATTGGGTGTCTCAAGTTCTCAGTAATATTTATATGTGACTTGATTCATTTGAAATATTATATTGGGTTTCAAAATCCAAAAGGAATAAGGTTTTGTGCATGTACTTTAAGCATAACTAGCATAATGTGACTGCTCTTTTATTGGTTTTTGGTATCACTATTGAGAATAGTGTTTATGTTGTTCAATGTTTTCCATTCTTTGGTTGTAATCGCTTTTGGATATTAGATATACTATAAGGGCATGGTCGTAAACCCGTCATTGTAAATTTCATATTCTCGAAGAAGTGGGATTATGTAATAGTTAATAAATTTGAATGTTAAACTGTGGATCGTGCATACTTACAAAAATAAAAGAATTAACAATCCTGTGATTGTAGTAGTATCAGCTTGTTGTTCTTCAATATGTGTGTTGCGTGCAAGTATGTAAACACTTTCTGGAAGCAGTAGGAAAGAAGCAATATGGTTGGTTTTGGGTCTATCCAAATGGTGGAAAATATTGCCATTACAGGCATGCACTTCCTTTTGGATATATGTTAAAATATCAAATGAAGGCCTTGTTAGATGAAGAGGCTGAAATGAGGAAGAGATTGAAAACCAAATGATTACTGAACTGACCTTATAACTTCAGTGTTATTCACAAATCAAAGTATATATGCAGTCCTATAATACTTTATTGTTACTTCCTCTAACCATCAGGCAAGAATTTATTTCCCTACATTCTCCAGTTAATGATTTTTATCATGATTCATTCTCTGGTTTCAACGTGCAACATTAACTACTTCAACTCCTACGAGTCATGAGTTATTCATGAAATGGAATAAGAAAAAGAAGGAAGAACGGGATGTTGTATTGGCTGGAAAGATGGCAGAGAGGGCAAAGAATGATCGTATGAGGTATTATCTTATAAGTACCAAAGAGAAGAAGAATCAGATACATCTGAAGAAAAGGTAAACATTTTGTTTTTTTTTGCCTTATTTATTTTGCTCGAGTGCTTAGAGACTCCATGGACTTATTATGGTGCATGAAGTCTCATGACTCATGTTCAATCTTAATTTTAATTTGGGGAGGCATACTGATTATGATAACCTAAATCTCAAAGACATCATATTTTGACTTGTTCTGGATTGTAACTTGCATTTTAAAGTCTGTCATCTCATCCCGCTTTGCTGCTACATGTGGGATAAATATCGACAAATAAAACTTCTTGCCACTGTTATCCTAGTTTAAAATTTCCAATTGATCTTCTTTACATTTTTTTATGTGCCCTGTACTTTGTTGAAGGAGAAATCACCTAAATTGGGGATTTCTGATCGTCTATTCATATTTAGGTGTCAGGTTAATAAATTTCTGCTACAAATGGATCAAGTACCTCAACATCAGCTGCTCATGGTAGTGAAATGTTGGTTGATGATGAGCTTGACATGGATAAATTGAATGCGGTGGAAACAAGCCTGTCAAAAATGTCTATACAAATTAATGAGCAAGGAGTGAACACAAAGTCTTAAAAAAGTCTGGGAGTTAAGCAAGAGTCTGCATACAACTGACTCTGAGCTCCCACTGCTTCTGCTCACTTGACTTACAACCAGATGGGCTATTGTGCCTAATTAATTTGATGGAGGTATGATTCTCATAGCAGTTACATACTTGGATTGATATTGGTAAGTTGATGTGGTTAAAAGCACTCCTTCATGGATTTTTTTCTTTTAAAATGTGTAGGTTTATGGTGACTACTCGGAGGATGTTGGTGTGAAGCTTGAGAGGGCCAGCTGATGAAACAACGGTAAAGGGATAGACAAAGGTTGTTGGAGCTTAGAAGAGATAGTTTTATTAAATCACAGAGTTAGTTTTATTAAATCACACCTGTGTTGGATCTAATGCTGTAGATTGGAATTTTAGTTTTGTTATTTAGATTAAGAGCAACTTTAAGATATATACTTTTGGAATCTGGTTTCGTGCTTTAATTGGATTAACCTGCATTTTCTAATATATAATTATGCATTCTATATTGTGCATTAGAGTTATTAGTTTAAACTCAAATATAGGTGAACCACAACTATTACAACATCATGTATTACAACATTTTAAATTCGAACTATAATATTTTAAAATCATTGTATAAAGTAGTTTAAATAGATAATACTTTATAAATGTTCTATAAATGAGTCTAAACGTTGTTTGATGTACCAAACCACAACATTTTAAGCCAGAAAATGTTGTGGAATCATATCATCTACAACGTTTTCAAGCATCCAAGAATCTATGGAAAACAAATATATAACATTTTTTTAAGAAAAAAATGTTGTGTAATGTGTCAAACTTCAACGTTTTAAAAACGTTGTATAAAGGTGTCAAATAGATGACACCCTTAACCACGACGTTTTAGTAAGACCTTCTACAACATTTTTTACACGTTATCTATTAACTATTTTGTAGTAGTGAGTCTTGATAATGAGGGGTTATTAAGATTTGAAGGAAGAATTTGGGTTCCGAAAGAAATGTATTGAAGGAGGAAATATTAAAAGAGGCTTATAGTTCAAGGTACTCGATTCATCCTGGTAGTACTAATATGTATCAAGACGTTCAATAGAGTTTTTGGTGGCCAAACATGAATAGAGAGATAGCAGAATATGTAAGTAGGTGCTAAACTTGTCAAAAAGTTAAGGCCGAACATCAACGACTAAGCGGCTTGTTATAATCACTGGAAATTCCAGAATGGAAGTGGAAGCATATCACATTGGATTTTGTGGTGGGACTTCTAGCTATATAGAAAGGGTACGACGCTATTTGGGTAATAATGGACTGGTTGACGAAGTCGTCTCACTTTTTGCCAATAAGAGTCAAGTTTAACTTAGATCAGTTAGCTAAACTATATTTTAAGGAAATTATTTCAAGACATGGGGTACTTGTTTTGATAGTGTCAGATCGTGATCCACGATTCACATTAAATTTCTTGAGAAGTCTGCAAGAACAGATGGGAATGCAGTTGAAGTTAAGTACAACTCAGTATCCACAGACAGATGGGTAGAGCGAAAGAACAATTCAAACGTTAGAAGATATTTTAAGATATTGCGTTAAGCATTTCAAAGGCAATTGAGATGATCATCTACCACTAGTAGAGTTTGCATATAACAACAGTTATCATGCAAGCATAGGCATGCCGCCTTATGAAGCTTTATATGGAAGGAAGTGCAGAACACCATTTTGTTGGGATGAGGTAGGAAAACGCCAAATGCTAGGACCTGAATTGGTACAGTAAACAGCGGATACAGTTAAGTTGATATGAATGCGACTGGTAGCAGCTCAAGACAGACAGACAAAGTATGCAGATCCGAATTAAATGAGAAGAGAGTTTGAAGTCGGCTCGTATGTATTTCTAAAAGTATCTCCCTGGAAAGTTAAGATACATTTTGGGAAGAAGGGAAAGTTAAGTCCAAGGTTTATAGGACCTTTCGAGATATTAAAAATGGTAGGAGAGGTATCTTACATGGTAGCATTACCTCCAGACTTAGAACTCATACACATTGTGTTTCATGTATCTATGTTATGTCCTTATAAGCCAGATTATAAGCATGTAATAGAGTATAAGACTATTCATGTTGAGAAAGACATGACGTATGAAGAAATGCCTATGAAAATTATTGATAGAAAAGAACAAGTTCTAAGGAATAAAGTTATACCTTCGGTGAAGGTAGTATGGAGGAACCACGATGCCGAAGAAACAACGTGGAAACTTGAAGAAAAGATAAAGAAGAATTACCCTCAGTTGTTTGACTAATTTATGACGAGATTCTGGGGACACAATCCTTATAAAGGGGGAAGAATGTAACAACCGAGAAAAATCGAATTATAATGTAAAATAATTTTATTTGAATAAATAATGAATAAAATTTTATTGTATGTTATTTATAATGAGTAAGCATGATGAAGGTTATTCTATAACCTAAAAGAGGAATAATATAGTAGTATTCTGGCTACGTGCTAGAATTAAGGTATTTGAATTTCCAAGACGAAAATAAAAACTTTCTGAGAAATTCTCCAAAAAACACTATTCATCCATTTCTGCTCGGAAATTATTTTTGAACTTCTGGGAAATACGTAACGATAAAATGATAAGAAATGATGGATTATCTAATAATAATTCAATTTTGACAAACGTTGTTTTTTGCCCGCATACTAAGTTCTAGAATGTTAACGAAAGTGAAGATTTGAATAATGATGATTGTATATTAAGAAATTATTATACATGGTAATGAATACAAGTATAATACAAGGTATTGTATAAGTATATACGAAAGAAAATATAACATATATGAGGAAGGTTATATGAACTAGTATACGAGAAGAATACGAGGATTATACGTTAAAAGTTTAAACCATTCTTAATGGACTAGTAAGATTTGGTTATGAATTTGGCAAGTCCAAGTGAAATATGTTAATGCCCAAAGATAATTTAATTCAAGCCCAACGTTAGGCCCAAAGTTAATTAAACCTAAGCCCGAATCAAGAACCGAACCCGTGGATCGAACCGATGGGTCATCAGGAGAGAAAGACTCATGGGGCAACCCATGTGGGCCCCCCATGGTGAGTCATGGTCAGCCACTTGATGGTCAAGTAAGATAGATTGCTTTGTTTGCAAGCTTTGAATAGTAAGGAGGTGGGTGATTTTGACCCTTTTGTCCTAACTTTGTAAATCTATAAATAGGAAGCTTATGTTGGTCATTTGTTTCTTGATTAAATTCACCAACATCTTAGAGCAATAATATTGAGAGAGAAGTGACAGCTATCTTAATTAACCCAAGAAGAAGAAGAAAGCTAGAACATCAAAGGTAATGAAATATTAACCTTTAATCTTCATCTCTTCATTTGTAGTTTTGATAGAGAAGTGGATATTGGTGGAGCATGTATCATAAGGAGTAACAAGGATGGTTATTAGTGGACTTAAACATTAATAAACCATGTTACAAGTAGAATCGTAATCTTAGAAATATAAACTAATGAAGAAAACATGAAAAATTATCTTATATTATTGATGGACATGTTTAAAACCATCATATATAGGATTAGATGATATTTGTTTGTGTAGTTTGATGGATGTATAGATAATGGAATGAATCCATTTGGAATGGAGTAAAAATCTCAAGTAACAAAGTTATGGTGAAATTTACGAGATTAGACGATAATCGTCGAAATCGTAAAATTCTCGGAATGACAGTCAAAAGTCGTCGTTTAACTTAGAACCTTAGTTTTCGATGTCTTATCATAGAACTTTGCATTTAAGAGTTTTGGACTCAAGAATGTTCGAATTCCGACTTAAAACGAAGAAATGAGCTATGAACGTTCACAAACGTTTAACGAACGCGTAATAAGGAATTTAAACAGTGAATTTAATGTTAACAGATTTGAAAATGTAAGTTATCTTAATGAAATCGTAGTATATGAGATATGTGAGATAATGGCTTTTGAACGAGCCAAATCCGACTTATAACGATTAAGTTACGAGCTTGAAAATGATTGGAATTGAAAAACTTTTAAAAAAAACAAAATCAAAGGCTCAGGGTCGGCGCCACAGCGCCACCTAAGCCTATAAACATGGCGCTGTAGTGGCATGCCCAGATCTCAGACACTAATGAGTCGTGCTGCAATGCGACATATAAGAAGGAAACTGGCGCCGCAACTCCAGTACCAAGCAAGAGGCATAGAAGAATTAAAATGAATACAAAAAAAGGGAAGTTGATTGAAGGTGAATTATGACCTTAATTAAACTTAAAGTAACATCATAAAGGATGATTAAAACCGTAAGTTTAACAATTAAAAGTCAATGAAAGGTTACGAAAATGTAAACACAAAGTAAGTTTAATAATATGAAAACCGTACGTACATTGAATGAATGTTTGATATTACTTGAAATGTAATTACTTAAGCATTGAATAAATAAGATTACTTAAAACAACAAGACGTTATAAAGCTGTAATGAACATTAACTAAACTAATTAATGATAATAACGTAAGCGAATGGATAATTAGACCGAAAAGAAGGAGAAGATAGGTTGTAGACAATAATTATTGATTGTTTATGACCTGATGTGGTATGTTATGTAATTATGTGTTTTAGAAACTATAAAGACTCAAAAGAGATGTGAATTAACAGTAAAAGACGCTAAAGGCAAGTGTTCTAAACCCTTGTCTATGTTCATTTTGGACAAGCTTTATGATTCATGTATCCTAGGCATGAATTTATGTACAAAGAAGTCGAAGCCATTTTCTTCGGCTAGACTAAACATAGAATATTTTGAGGATTTCATTGTAATCTATCAAACTATTATTGATATTTCTATCTTATACCAACTATTTTGGTATAGATTTTAAATAAAGACTAAGTATGAATAAATAAATGTTTTGTCATCAATCAACAGGCACGTGAGGTTGCCAAAACTTAGACGTAGATACGTTTAATGTAGTAGTGGTGTACAACATAGAGTACTATAGGTCGATCACCTAGACGTGCTTATAAGAAATGTCGGACTTACAGACTTGGTGTCAGGTTCTCCTTTTTAATGAAAGAATGAAATGCTCAAGTTCTTGGACCAAAATCAAGGTTGAACAGATGTTGTTCATTGTTAAACATTTTAAAGAAAAGAGAAGTGCTATTCTGAATTGTCTATAGTACTTCACAACTATTGATTCAGTTATAGAAGATATATATATATTCATATGATTCAAACATATTTCTTAAATGAAATTGTTATACTTTTTGAGATAGTTATGCTCACCCTTGCTTGAACCATAAGAATTCAGCTAAGAATGAACGAACCGAAGGATCCAGTAAGGATAAAGGAAAGGCTAAGACGGACAAATATTTGTCTTTGTAATAGCATAGTATAAATTTTGTATTTATTTGATACTATGACGAAGAACATATATAATGGTTACAAAGAACCTGGGAAGGAAATATTATTTTGTACTATATAGAAGACATATTCACCCTTTTGAGGTATTTCAATTGAATGTATGTGTAAATAGTAGCACCGTGTACGTAGCATCATCAGTCAGGTTGGAAGATTCCCGGATTTGGGGGCGTCACATTATCTTTTCAACCTATATCATCAAATACATGTTTACAATCTGTTATATAACTTTATTACATGTTTAACACAATATCAAGAACATTAGACTAGGTTAAATCAACACATCATGGATTGGAACATAAAATAAAACAAATTATTTCTGCTCAGGGGAGGGCGTAGCTACGTTGTCTCAAGCGTTGGCATTCCGGCGCAACAAGACTTGCATGCATAGACAAGAACACCTTTATGCTTTCTAAAGACTAGCTATGTAGCCAAAACTCCAATTCCTCCAATTCTACAACAACATGGACAAACCCATACACTACAAACCTCACTAAAACCACATAACATATACACTTAATCATTATAACACCTAAAACAACATAAACAACCAAATTTAAAGGATTAAAATCACATTTTTGCTATTTTCTTCATTTTTCAACATGTTTAGTATAATCAATCACCAAATCTTTGTTTCTTAACCAAATTAGACCATACGAATTGCATTACAATAAGAATTGAACTTCAATTTTGATCTAATGTAAGCCACTTTCATTCATATATATATATATATAACACTGTAAACTTGAATTTTCCCCTTTAAATAATATTTCATAAATTTGATTACTAAGAATCGATAACTATCAGATTTTACAAGATTATACACACATATTTAAAATATTAATCCAATACACCCAATCATAGAGAATAAATATTGAAAAAAACCAAGACTAGGAATTAGGAATAGATTATTACCCTAAATCCCTTGTTTATACTAGTAAAGATGATGGTTACAAGGCTTTGACAAAACCTTCTTCTTCCCCTTGATTCCCAATGTGACGCCCCCAAAATAGGTATACATCACCCATTCTGAGTTGTCAATACATGGTACAGAAACAACTACAACTTTATTATTACAACAGTAAAACTGTGAGTTTGAATACAAATATTATCTTCTAGACAATATCTATACTTAAATAAATCCTCATCACATTTATTGATACATTATTTTACAAAAATGGTGAGGACTACTAAACAATTCTTTCTAAAACCTTCATTCCATACCCCAGACTGCATCTCTCGCTATATTCTCGCCTCCCGAGAAGAAAAATGGAACAAAAAGGAAAAGGGTGAGCTCAACTAGCCCAAGAAGAATATTATGACTAAGATAATATACAACAAATTATCGTTAGTCTTCAACAGGAAAAATCTAATAGAATACAATAGACAACAAATTTTAAATTAATATTCGCAATGGAAATAATAATTCATTAGAAGAGTTAAGTAGAGAATGCAAACTACTATCTTCTATGTATGAATTTAAAAGTTCATCTTCTATCTTTTATCCCCGTAACATCAATCAATATATATCTGGAATCAAATATTCATCTTTGCACTACGAACCAAAGATATTCATCACCGTCATGTTCATCTAAACACTGCTCATCTTTGCACTACTACCAAAGATATTCTTCAAATCATTCATCTTTGCTACACAAGCCAAAGATATTCAATAATATCATCATTTAAGACTGAGGATGATGAAAAATATTTTTAAAGAAACGAATCCAGTGAAACAAAATGACAAGGATTAAGGATTAAGGATTCGTACTTTGTTTTATCCATGTTCAAAAATACCTCAAAAATAATCATAGTTGTGTAAAATTCAAGAATGATCAAAACATGGATACAATCAAAGCTAGTATCCAGAATAGATATTTTGGACAAAAAGAAGAAATTTTAATTTTCGGTGAATAGTGCCGTATACGTGAATAGTAACTCCGACACCAGAAGATAGAAATTTCCCAAAAAACATCTTCACGCTTCATGAATAGTACTCGTGAATAGTAACTCGTGAATAAGAATCTCATGAATAGTAACTCGTGAATAAGAACTCATGAATAGTAACTCATGAATAGTAACCCCATATGGAAAAGTTCCAAATTTGATAAAAAGTTTCAACCAATATTTTAGCATAATGATATTGAAGAAATAATATCATTTGAGAAGAAAATAACATCCCTTACCTCGAAAGATTAAGACTTCTAAATTTGGAATACAAGGGTATAGTCTCAAGGGAACTTGCAATCTAACAATACTCAAAGTATACTCAAAATACTCACAAGAATACGCTCGATAATATAGAGAGAGAAAACTTCAGTTTTTGGTGTGATTTTCAATTCTAACCTAAGCACCCTATTTATAGGAAAATGCTTAGAACACCAAAGCAGAAAATTTAATATAATATTATTATTTATAATAAAATTTCCTACGCCAACCTTCCAAGAATTGAATTCAGCTCATTCAACCCACATGTGTAACACACCATAATGAAAAAAACGTTTTTCTAATTTTAAATATTTTAAACTTCCAAAAATCAATTATTTCGGAGCTTCGGAACTTCAATAATTCATAATAAATAGTCCTTTCATCAGAAAATTCGAATCTCATGAGTTTTTATAGGAAATTCAATTCTCTACAACTTTGCAGAAGAAAGTTTTTCCAAATTCCAAATAGAAATTGACCGAAATCCATAAACGGGCGATTTTACAGGCTATAATCAAATTTTAGTCAATAAATGGGGTCCACCGGCATGTTTAACATGTTTTAAACATTTATTGCAACAAAAATACTCTTCCTCCTCGATACTCATATATCCCACATTCGTTGTAAAATATCACCATTATTATATTATTAAAATATAATAATATATTTAAATGAATTATTTTATCGTAAAAAGATAAAATTTCAATTTTCAACAATTGTCACATTAAAATTTTTCTCCATCTATATCCACATAAAATCAATATTTTCCTCATCATATGAATCAATAATTAATTATTCACAAATAATATTACGAATCACAATATTGACAACCGGATAGCCCCCCAAAAGAGGGGGCTTTCAATAAGAATTTCTTCATCTTGCGCCGCAATTAGGTGACCAAACATCTCCTTAGATGTAACTTTCTAGACATTGCCAATAATGTTATCTAATAATATTATTCAAATAATATGAATTCTTGCTTCGATAATGAAAATATATTGTGTAATGACAATTATTGAAACAACATCAATATAAAATATCAACGCAAAGAATTATTAACTCAATAAAATATCGAATAAGAATTATTGTAACCATTATTGAGTAGTGCCTTCTTACGTAAGAATCAATAATTGGTCCAATACCGCAGTGCTTCTCGTGTTTTAACCCAACGGGTATTTTAACAAGATTAATCTAATAACTACGCCAAGTTATTTTTAAACCACTTATATTTGTGTCGCTTTCTTCATCCAATCGCTTTACATTATGGGGCCCACACATGGTCATTGCTATCGTCGCATTTAATATTCTCGACAATGCACGAATATTCCACGACCAAACGAATATTCTCCGACAACAATCAATATTTTATAACCACTTGCTTATTTTCAAGTATTTGCGTATTTTACCCCTAACTATCCACATTAATCAAATCAACCCTTACTATTTTAAAATAATAAATAGAGAAAATTAAATTTCATTAATAATAAGTTGGGGTCTTACACCCAATTCTCAGAGAATTCCTTCTCCAACACTCAAGTTCTCTGTGTTTCCTCTCTAAGTCTAAAGCTAGAAAAATAAAACTAACGTAATACTAAAAATCGATATACATATAACACACGGTGTATATCAGGTTTAAAAAAACTAACAAGCATATTCAATTATTATGATAATCAAAATTTTTGAGTAATATTAAAATAAGAATTAAACAAAGAAAATTCATATTAGATGTTATGTTATGTGATATAGTAGTGCAGAAAAGGAATATTTGTCATGCAAATGATGTGATGTTGTGTATTATAAATATATTGGAGTTATATATTTAGTATATATGTAAGCAAAAGTGTAGGAGTAAATTATTAAAGGAAATTAGATGGGTAAAATTAAAATACTTTATAATTTTAAATTATTTTAATGTAGTAAATTGGTGGCATTAAATATACTTCATGCATAATAACTATTTTATTGAAGAAATCATATATTACATTATTGAGTGTAATGTATGCAGATATTTAATGTGGTGAATATATTAATATATTTATTATAGTTAAATAAATTGTAAAGACAATTTATAGAAAGGAAAGAAAATAATTGGATAAATGATATTATGTTACATGGATAATGGTATAATATTTAATATTATACCAAATGATGTAAAAGTAAAAATATTAGATGAGATCCAATTTGTAAATATGTATATTGGTATCCATTAGTTAGTAAATTAAATTCATATTTTAATAAATGATTGAATATATTAAATAATATATTTAATATATAAATAAATTGTTTGAAAACAATTTATGGAGAGATGGAGGAAGTTAAATTTAATTATACAATATAAATCAGATAATTTAAATAAGTTATTTAAATTGATGACGATAATTAAATAACCTAAATGGTTATCTTTATTTAGTGGTCCTAGTATTTTAATTGTATACTAGTGACCTAATCTAAGAGATTTGTGGATCATGTCTCAATCTATTAAATTATTTTGTATGAATGTGTGAGTAAGTGAATATAAATATTATGTGATGGTTTATATTTGTTTATTATATAAACAAATAAAAAAATAGTGTAACCTAATTATATATTAAGAATGAAAATTTCATAACTTAAGGGTTATGGTATGGAAAATAATGGTATTTAAAATATACACCAATCCCAAGAGATTTATTTTCACTACAAAAAATGGGTCTTTAGCAACGATTTTTGCAACGACGACTTTATAAGTCGTTGCTAAAAATATATGTTTAGCAACGAAATTTGTCATTCGCTGCAGTTGTGTCGAACTTTCACTTTTTTGCAACGAAAATTATAAGTCGTTGCAACATTTCGTTAACTAATTCATCATGTGGAAAAAATTTCGTTAGAAATTTGTTGCAAAATTTTGGCCACTTGATTTCCCATCATCGTGGGCAACGAAAGTTTTTTTGTTGATAAAAATGGGGCTTTAGCATTAATTTTTCAGGCAACGACTTTATAAGTCATTGCTAAAAGTGTATGTTTAGCAACGAAACTTATCCTTCGTTGCAGATTGTGTCAGGCTTTCACTTTTTGCAATAAAAATCATAAGTAGTTGCAAAATTTAGAAACAAAATTCGTTAGAAATTCGTTGCAATATTTTTAACCACTTGATTTCTCTACATCGTGGGCAACGAAAGTTTTTTTGTTGCTATATTTCGTTGCCTAATATGGACCACATTCATTGACAATAATTTTTATTTTTGTTGCATATTTTATACAACTTTTTGCAACGACTATTAACATGTTGCCTTAAATTAAGATGATAATAATAATAATAATAATAATAATAATAATAATAATAATAATAAGAATAACAATATTACTAATAATAATAATAACAATAATAATAATAATAATAATAATAATAATAATAATAATAATAATAATAATAATAATAATAATAATAATAATAATAATAGTCAGCCCGTCCACGTGTAAAATAAAATAAAAAATCCCCACACAGATCTGCCACGTGTGCCACGTAGGTGACACGTACGCAGGTGAACGCATATGTGGCGCCTGGGGCTCGAAGTCCAAATTTTTTAATAGAAAGGGGCTCGATTTGCATTGAGCAAAAAAAAAAGTCTCAAAACCTAAAAACTCCTAAAGTTTAGTCGTCAACTTTGCATTTTACCCTTAGAATATATTGTGTAACTCTTCAAAAAGTCTACGGAATGAAAATTTTAATTAATTTAACAATATTTTAAATATGAACAAATGAAATGTTACATAAGATTAAAACTATATATATATATATATATATATATATATATATATATATATATATATATATATATATATATATATAATAAAGATCGTGTCCTGGATCGCCGGACTGACTTGACTAAAATCCTATTTTTTTTTTTTTTTTTTGCTTTTTTTAGTTGTTTTAAAAACAAAGAAAAAAAAATTAATAAATTTGTCCGCATTTTAAGAACGTCCGGGATCCCGTATTGTATCCGGACTCTCTCTCTCTCTCTCTCTCTCTATATATATATATATATATATATATATATAAAGTTATTCGAATACAAATTTCAAATAGGAATACGAATTCGAATATATTTAAAGTTTTTCGTTTTCATTGGTATTTTTGTTTGTGCATCACAGATTCATTTGTAATAGCTTATCAAATTCATAAACTTACAATAACTTCTCAAATTCGCAAACCAAATGCATATATGGTGTCCAATTTTCATATTCTTATTCCAATTAAAGTGATATATTATAATGATATCACTTAAAATTAATCAAATTATTATTATAAATAATGTCATTAAAATATGTCATATTTAAAATTTATCTAATAAATTATTTATAAATTTAGTTGTATTTTACACCAGTTATTAAACTTATTTATTAAAAAATAAAGTTTAAGTTGCTTTAAATAAACTATAATGAAGAGATTTTATATCTAGTTGTTCTATTATATCAATAATTGGTGATTATCGAGAGCATAAGTTAAAAAGCTACGAAGAGCTCTCGAGGGAAGTGTATACAAGTATTATGCTATATTTATTTACGTCTGAAGCATCTGAATAAGTTTGAATTTGACCGAATAAGTCATTTCAGACTATTTGTTTTACATTTTTTTAAACTCTAAATGTGTCTAAATGATTAGACAAAAAATTGTGGCTAAATTATTAAGAAGTAGTGCTAAATGATGATTTTACTTGCATTTTCTCAGCCAAATTTTGTTATGTACAGATTGCATTTGATTTTTCTTTAATAAATTAGTAACCAATTTAATGAAAGTTGTTATAGTCTTTTGTTTTAATTTTATGGACCGATAAAATGTTGGTAATATTTTTTATTTTTTTTCCTAAAATATTTATGTTGGAATTATTTTAATAAAATTAAAATAATATTTATGTTGGAATTAGTTTTTTTATTAATTTTCTAAGCTTTTTTCTTATTTACTTAATTTTAAAAACCCAACAAGGTGTTAGGTGAGTTTATTTTTTTATTTTATGTGAAATGTATTTCTTTCTTTACAAAAAAATAAAATTACTATTTTAAGGAAAATTTAATACACTTATAAATTGACTTAAAAAATTAATAATTATTTTATATATGGACTATATATTTGATTAAAAGAGAGTACTATTTTTATATGTGTTTTTGATATTTTCACATGATTTTTCTTCACATAAAGATGAAATTCACTGTATACTCATGTAAAAATATTTAAAATAGATGTGAAAATATATATATTTTTTTCATTTCCGTTTAAAACTCGCACAATCTTTACGAAAACACTAAAACACTTATATTGGGTAAGAATATTCTTTAGAACCCAATCAAAACCCCAAAACAGCCACCCACCCATACGCAGCTGTCTCACTCTTTAAACTTTGTATTACTGCGTACACTTTCCTCTCTCTCCAATAACGAAGATCAAAACGAAGAAGCGTAGGCTCGTTAAGACAGCAAATAAACCCATCAAACCAGAATCTAAACCGCTCAAGAAAAACAAGAAGAATAACCCCCCAAAAACCTTAGCAATCCCCAAACACCACCCTCAGACCTCCTCCGAATCCGACACCCCGAGCCAAACGCTGATTCAATTCAGACCCTCCTCAAACCCTACACCAAAAACCAACTCATCGGCTTCCTTATCGACGTCGCTGTCAAAACCCCCTCTATCAGTTCTCGTATTCATGAGGCCGACGATCGGGACATCTCCCACGGCAAAATCTTCGTTCACGGCCTTAGTTGGGATACCACGTGTGAAACCTTAGTCTCAGCGTTCGAATCATTTGGCGAAATCAAGGTCTGCTACGTTATCACCGATCGAGTTACAGGTAAAGCGAAGGGGTTTGGTAAGTTGTTGTCTTCCTGACTACTAATTATCTTCTCCCTTTTTTTGCTGTGACGCCCCCAAAATTGGTATACATCACCCATTCTGAGTAGCCAAATACATGGTACAGAAATAACTACAACTTTATTAATACAATTATCATGCAAAATACGACAACACATAAACTGTGAGTTTAAATACAAATATTGTCTTCTAGACAATATCTACACTAAAATAAGTCCTCATTACAATTATTGATACACTATTTCACAAAATAGTGAGGACTGCTAAACAACTGTCTAGAACCATCATTCCATATCCCGACTAGTACTCGCTACATTCTCGCCTCCTGAGAAAAAAATGGAACAAAAAGGAAAAGGGTGAGCTCAACTAGCCCAGTAAAGAATATTATGACTAAGATAATATAGAAAAAATTATCGTTAGTCCTCAACAGGGAAAAATCTGATAGAATATAATATACAACAAGTTTTAGATCAATATTTGCAGTGGAAATAAGAATTCATTAGAAGAGTTAAGTAAAGAATGAAATCTACTATCTTCTATGATTTAAAAGTCCATCATCAATATTTTATCCCTGTAACATCAATCAATATACATCTTGAATCAAATATTCATCTTTGCACTACATGCCAAAGATATGCATCAGTTGGTCATGTTCATCTCAACACCTGTTCATCTTTGCACTACGGGCCAAAGATGTTCATCAAGAAATCATTCATCTTTGCACTACTGGCCAACAATATTTAGTTATATCATCATTTAGGACTGAGGATGATAAAAAATATTTTAAAGAAAACGAATCCAGTGAGACAAAAGAATAAATATTAGGGATTCGTACTTCGGTTTATCCATGTTCAAAAACACCCCATAATATACTATGTGGAGTAAAATTCAAGAATGAATATCAAAACATGGATACAAGCAAAGATATTAACAAAAATAGACATCTGGGACAAAGAAGAGAAAATTTCATTTTTCTGTCAATACTGTCGTATTCGTGAATAGTGTCGTATACGTGAATAGTAATCCTGACACAAAAAGACAAGAATTTCACAAGAAAAATCTTACCAATATTCCGGCATAATGATATTGAAAGAAATAATATCATTTAAAAAAAATAACATTCCTTACCTCAAAAGAATAGTACTTTTGGCTGGAATATAAGATATAACGCTGAGGGGAACTTGCACCGTATAGCAACACTCAAAGTATCAAAATACTCACAATAATACGCTCGATAATATAGAGAGAGAAAACTTCAGTTTTTAGTGTGATTTTCAATTCTAACCTAAGCACCCTATTTATAGGAAAATGCTTAGAACACTAAAGCAGAAAATTTAATAAAATATTAATATATTTTTTTAAATTCATACGCACACCTCCTTTGATCAAAACATCATCCACCAAATGGGGCCCACCTCACCAAAATAAAAAAAATGTTTTTCTTATTAAAAATATTTATAACTCCAAAAATCAATTATTTCGAAACTTCAATAATTCATAATAAATAGCCCTTTTATCAGAAAAATTAGAATCTTATGTCCATTCTATAGGAAATTCAATTATCTACAACTTTGTAAGTTTAAGTTTTTCCAAATTCAAAATGTAAATTGACCAAATCTATATACGTAGCGATTTTATAAAGCTATAATCAAATTTCAATCAAAATGGAGCCCACCAACATGTTTAACATGTTTTTAACATTTATTATAATAAAAATATTCTTTCTCCTCATTTATTCATATATCACACATTCATTGTAAAAATATCACCATTATTATATTATTAAAATATAATAATATATTTAAATGAATTATTTTATCAAAAAAGATAAAATATCAATTTTCAACAATTGTCACTTTTCTAAAAATTCCTCCATTTATATTCACATAAATAAATATTTTCCTTATCATATAAATCAATAATTAATTATTCATAAATAATATTACAGAATCACAATAATGACAACCAGGTCGTTCCTAGGAAAGATGGGGCTTTCCAATAAGGATTTCTCCTTACTGGCGCACAATTAGGTGACCAAACCTCTCCTTAGACAGAATTTCCTTAGACATTGTCAATAATGCTATCTAATAATATTATTCAAATAATATGAATTATTGATCTGATAATGGGAAATACTATGTAGTGACAATTATTTAAACAACAATAATATTAAATATCAACATAACAATTATCAATCAATAAAATAAAATATCGAATAAGAATTATCGTAATAATTATTGAGTAAAGGCCTTCCTACGTAAGAGTCAATAATTCAAAATACATGCAATACCATGTGCTATCGTTCAACCACGCCAGACATCAGATTTTAACCACCGGGTATTCCAACAAAGATAATTGTGAACCATTACGCCGTTATTTATAAAAACTCAAACTTATCATTTTTTCAACCAATCGCTTTTCATTATGGGGCTCACACAAGGTCATACCGTCGCATTTAATATTCCCCGACAGTAAGAATATTCCATTACCAAACAAATATTCCCCGACAACAATGAATATTTTATAACCACTTGCTTATTTAAGATATTTGCGCATTTTACCCATAACTAACCACATTAATCAAATCAACCCTTACTATTTCAAAATAATAAATAGAAGAAATTCAATTTCAATTATAATAAGTTGGGGTCTTACAACCTCCCCTCCTTAAGAAATTTCATCCTCAAAATTGACGCACGTACCTGGTGTTTCGAAAAGGTGAGGATACCTCGCTTTCATTTTTGTTTCCAACTCCCAGGTCATTTCCTCAATAGCATGGTTCCTCCACAAAACATTGACTTGTGGTATGACCTTTGTGCGTAGGGCATGCTCCTTCTTATCCACGATCTTGACAGGTACCTCCTCATACGTTAAATCTTCGACTATTTCTTCTGGTTCTAACTCAATAACGTGGTTCGGGTCTTTCACATATTTACGAAGCACAGATATGTGAAAAAGTTTATTATGAACACGAGACATACTTGGAGGTAACGCGAGTCTATAGGCCACATTTCCTACTCGATCAAGAATCTGAAATGGACTAATAAATCGTGGATTGAGCTTTCCTCTTTTACCAAATCTTGTAACTCCCTTCCATGGAGGAACACGTAACAATACATGATCCCCAATACTAAATTCCACGTCCTTTCGATGAAGATCCGCATAACTCTTTGTCGATCATGTGCCATTTTTATACATTGTCAAATAATTTGGATCTTTTTTGTAGTCATACGTACCAACTCTGGTCCCAACAATGTTACTTCACCCACCTCATCCCAACATACTGGAGAGTGACACTTTCATTCATACAATGCTTCGAATGGAGCCACACCTATATGTAGACACTCGAAATTTTTTGCACACCTGTTACTAACATTGCAAGAGGGCAGATTCGTCTTTCGGAGATAACCCTGGAAGATAGCTCACATCCATTCTGGATACTACCGGAAGTTAGGTCTCAAACCCCGGAACACTCACCGGGAATCTCATTTTTGAACCCGGAACACACACCGGAAGGATCATTTCCAACCTCAAAGATAACCCCGAGTTTTGTCCTTGGCAATAACCCCAAGGAATGTTGTTGCAGTTCTGGAGATAACTTCGGAAATGCTTATGTCAAATGCATGCTATCAGCTTCAATCTCAGACCTCCTGCCGAGGCACATATACCTCAGACCCGGAGCAAACACCGGGCAGTTAGGCACAACCACAGATGACATTGCGGTATTCAAACAAGCAGTCCAATCTCAAATGTAACCCTGAGCAATGTCTGCTATCATCTCAAACCGGTGATAATCCCGGTGAGGAGTCAAACGTCATCTTGTCACCTCAAAACCTGCGCGTTATCTCAACACTTCATACATACATACATACAACAATGTCCTATAAGAACCAAGGAGTTATAATCCCGAGTGACTATTATGCGTGGCAGCACACTGGATAGAGTTTGAAGCTTGAAGACCATGGGCATGGTCCCCTCTTCCTGACTTCTTACAACCTCTAAACCCATGTCATTGCGTAACTCTCGACACAAGCGGTCCGAAGAAGGTCGTATATTGTGACACCTCCAAAATAGGTATACATCACCTATCTTGGGTCACCAAATACATGGTACATAAATCAAATACAAACTTAATTATACAACTGTCTTGTACAATACGACAAAACATAACTGAGAGTTTTAATAAGAATATTGTCATCTAGACAATATCCACACTCAATGGAGTCCTCATTACAATTATTATCACACTATTTTACAGAATAGTGAGGACTACTAAAGCCGCTTATCAAGGACCATCACTACATTCGCTGACTAGTCCCAACTATATTCTCATTTCCTGAAGAGAACAATGAAAGAAAAGGGTGAGCTCAACTAGCCCAGTAAGAAATATTCTGACTAAGATAATGCAGAACAAATTATCCTTATCCTTCAACAGTATAACAATTGATAGAATATAATAGACAACAAGTTTTAGATCAACAACTGCAGCAGAATAAATAATCCATTAGAAGAGTCAAGTAGAGCATAAAATCTACTATCTTCTATGATTTAAAAAGATTTTTATCAACTTTATCATTTGAGACTCACCAATAAATAAACCACATCATCCCCGCACTACGACCAAGGATATTCATGTAATCATCAATGGTCATGATTATACCGAATAATCCTAGTCATAATCATACCAACAACTCGTCCCATCAATGAACTACAGTGCCAATGAGGACTTTTACCACATCATTCGTCACATTACTACCATGATTATACCAAATAATCCTCGTCATAATCATACCAAATCCATCTATACACGTAAGCCAAAGATGACTTTAATCACAATATAAGCATGAGAATGATGACAATGACATAATAATTCAATAAAACAAGTTCAAGGATAAATTTTAAAGATTTATAATTTAATTTATCCAGAAATTAATAACGTCCAAATTGTCAACATGATATTGCTTTGTGGAGTAAAATTCAAGAATAATATTCATGTACCAAAAATAATTTGGACAGAAAAAAATATATTTTTCGGGTAAATAGTACCCCGTGAATAGTATCCTATGAATAGTACTTTGGGAATAGTACCTCGTGAATAGTACCCCGAGATGAAAAGTACCCCAAATACCCGAGTGAATAATATTCGGGTGAATAGTAATTGGGTGAATAGTAACCCGTTAATAGTAACTCGTGAATAGTACTCCGACATGAAAAGTGCCCTGAATACCCGAGTGAATAATACTAGAGTGAATAGTAACCGGGTGAATAGTTACCCATGAATAGTAACTTGTAAAAGAAAAATACCAAAGAAAATGATTTTCCATGAAGAGTACAAAAGAAATGATATCTCATACAAGTATAATAGAATATACAAAACTACAAATGGATTTTCACCCGCCATGCGGTAATCCACGTAGACAGATCATTTCCACAATTTAATAAGAAATGAATATGAAGTCTCATTCACCATGCATGCGGTTGTCCGCGTAGACAGGTTATTCCAACAGAATAATAAAGAATGAAATAACAGAAGAATTCACCATGCATGCGGTAGTCCGCGTAGACAGGTTATTCCAACAAAATAATAAAGAATGGAATAATAGAAGAATTCACCATGCATACGGTAGTCCGCGTAGACAGGTTATTCCAACAGAATAATAAAGAATGGAATAAAAAAAGAATTCAACAAGCATGCGGTAGTCCGCACAGATAGGTTATTCCAACAGAATAATAAAGAATGGAATAACAAAAGAATTCACCAGGCATGCGGTAGTCCGCACAGACAGGTTATTCTAATAGAATAATAAAGAATGGAATAACAACCCTTACGAGTATTGAAAGAAAATAACTCTCTTCATGAATACGAAATAAATAATACCCCTTACCTTAGAAGAAAACTGGATACTTGAATAGTGAGGTAGCAAAAATAATTTGGACAGAAAAGAAATATATTTTTCTGGTAAATAGTACCCCGTGAATAGTACCCTATAAATAGTACCTCGTGAATAGTACCCCGACATTAAAAGTACCCCAAATACCCGAGTGAATAATATTCGGGTGAATAGTAATTGGGTGAATAGTTATCCGTGAATAGTAACTCATGAATAGTACTCGGACATGAAAAGTTCCCTGAATACCCAAGTGAATAATACTAGAGTGAATAGTAATTGGGTGAATAGTAACCCATGAATAGTAACTCGTAAAAGAAAAATAACAAAGAAAATGATTTCCAAAACGAGTACAAAAGAAATGATATCTCATAAAAGTATAATAGAATATACGAAACTGCAAATGGATTTTCAGTTTCGTGAATAGTACCCCGAGATGAAAAGTACCCCGAATACCCGAGTGATTAATATTCGGGTGAATAGTAATTGGGTGAATAGTAGCCCGTTAATAGTAACTCGTGAATAGTACTTCGACATGAAAAGTGCCCTGAATACCCGAGTGAATAATACTAGAGTGAATAGTAATCAGGTGAATAGTTACCTGTGAATAGTAACTCGTAAAAGAAAAATACCAAAGAAAATGATTTTCCATGAAAAGTACAAAAGAAATGATATCTCATACAAGTATAATAGAATATACTGAAATCTATGATGAATTTTCACCCGCCATGCGGTAATCCACGTAGATAGATCATTTCCACAATTTAATAAGAAATGAATACGAAGGGTCATTCACCATGCATGCGGTAGTTCGCGTAGACATGTTATTCCAACAGAATAATAAAGAATGAAATAACAGAAGAATTCACCATGCACGCGGTAGTCCGCGTAGACAGGTTATTCCAACAGAATAATAAAGAATGGAATAACAGAAGAATTCACCATGCATACGGTAGTCCGCGTAGACAGGTTATTCCAACAGAGTAGTAAAGAATGGAATAAAAGAAGAATTCACCAGGCATGAGGTAGTCCGCACAGATAGGTTATTCCAATAGAATAATAAAGAATGGAATAACAAAAGAATTCACCAGGCATGCGGTAGTCCGCACAGACAGGTTATTCTAATAGAATAATAAAGAATGGAATAACAACCCTTACGAGTATTGAAAGAAAATAACTCTCTTCATGAATACGAAATAAATAATACCCCTTACCTTAGAAGAAAACTGGATACTTGAATAGTGAGGTATCAAACTTCTCTTCTTCTTTCTCTCTATAATTTCTCTCTATAATAATTGCTCTTGTGAGACTTAGTGAATTGGTGAGAAATGAAGGAAGAATGAGCTTCAATTTATAGAAAAATTTAATTTCAATAATTGCACATTTTGGGGCTCAAAATATTACAGTATAATACCTTCATCTTTTTCTTCATGTTTAATTTAGTCTTGCAAATATTATCAAACTTGCACCACCTCCCCTAATAGTAAATCATATGAATTAATAGTTCATTCATGTGACTCAATAGTATAATCATGTGAAAAAACTAATTACAGTATAGTACCTTCATCTATACATCCATTTTTAATTTAGTCATGCAAGTATTATCAATCTTGCACCACCTCCCCTAATAGTACATGAATGTGAATCAATAGTACACACATGTGAATAAATAGTTATAATCATGTGAATTAATAGCAAATAATTGCTAATTTATCCGATTAATTACCTGATTAGTCAGTATAACCTCCAGACATCAATTATTATCGAAATAAATGTCGATTTCCATTAACACTAATAATCCCAACATAATGGAACTATCAATTTCATCTTTAATCAACACGAACTTATTCATCATTAATATTATAACTCACAATATTTAACAATCAGGTCGTTCCCAGGAAAGAGGGGCCTTTTCGATAAGGATTTCTCCCTATTGGCGCATAATTAGATGACCTAACCTCTCCTTGACAGAACTTCTAGACATTGTCTATATTGCAAATAATAATATGAATAAATATGTCATCTCAATTATTGATTTAATAATATAAAATATTATGACAATAATTGAATAAAACTGAGTGACTTCTCACGTAAGCATCAATAATCAAAGATACTGTACAATACCGTGTGCTACTATGCAACCACGAGTATTACTATACTTTATCACTGATTATTTTATGAAAACTTTTTTACTTTGAAAATTTTTCAAATATCACCCTTAACTTTAAACTTTTATCAATTTAACAATTTACTAAATAGAATAATTATAAGAAAATTGAATACTTTAATTTCATAAAAGGTCTCACATATATACCTCGTTCGAATGCTCAGATTGAAGTTCTGCAAGTTCAAGTGGACATTATAGTGCATTAGTGCACGTACTTCGAGACGACAGGACCCGCGGAACCCGGGGAACCCCGGGTAGTCGCAGATGCATCTACGGCTGCCATAGGTACACTTGCGACCACCAGCTCTATAAATATAGAGCTTAGGGTGGTCAATAAAAAAAAGGAAGAGAGGCGAGGAAGCCCTGTCCAATTTGCTCTATACACACCCCATATTGAGTGTTTCCTCATTTTAAACATCTATTAGCTCACATATAGATATATTTTTATCCGGCGGGAGCTGAGTGTTTATCCATATAGTGTCATAAAAACCTACATTGGGAGCCCATTGTAAGCCTTCTCATACTCTATAAAGCCTTTCCTTTCATATTTGCACACACTATTTTACACATTGAGAGTCGTATTGTGTGCGTTTGCCCGAACTTTGGTCCGTGGTTTTCATTTTGCCTGTATATATATACGTATATATAAGTATATATTTATATATGGACTAACATTATTGAGTTATGCCTCGATTGAGCCTAGACTTATGTCTGGAACGTTTACTTGCTTATATATATACTTATATATATAATTATTGTCAGACATATCTGATGAGCCTGTATTTTACATCCGGTGCATTTACTGCTTATATATATATATATTTACATTCCTATCAGGCTTGGAGTTTACTTCATGGCCTTTTACTGCTTTATTTATATTTCGTCCCGCTTGGAGTTTACTTCGTGGCGGTTGATCACATTTACTGCTTTATTTACTTTTCTGATCCCCTATGGAGTCGCTTCGTGGTGGTTGATCATGTCCATATATATATATTTACCGCTTTTATATATTTACATTTCCGATCCCCCATGGAGTTGCTTCATGGTGATTGATCATGTTTGTATATATATATTTACAGCTTTTATATATATAACTGCTTACTGCTTTACATATAAACTGCAGTATCATGTGAGCCTAGGAATCATGTGATCACAAACTCAGTTTACTGAATCTAGATTCGGTTCCCGTGATGGACATTTTTCAAATTGTGGCGACTTTGTACATTATTTATAGTGTCCGAATTTCCTCGGATGGTCATCATGCCCATGAGGAGTTCTAAGATCTTTGTATATTATTTTCTCGAAGATGCTTCGTATCTCGAAAATAAAAGCAAACAAGCCAAACATTTTAATAATAAAATGGAAGTATGAAAAGGTCTCAATTCCTATTGAGCACGAGGTTTGAAAAAACTCTTTTACAAAACTTCATTGCTATATCTTGTTAAAACTGAATTTTTCTATAAATTCAAACCCTTTGTATATAGGTGCGAACTGAAAGTAGTATGCACACAAGCCAATCATGTTTGATGATAAAGCATATACTTTGTAACAATCTTATTCATTTATTAATAAAAAGTATTAATTTATTAAAGGCTTTTAATTATCTACATGATGCTGTTTTACAATATGTGATAAACCCATAGTTTTAAGCAATGCTTTTAGAATAATGATGATGATCATTCTAATGAGATTTAAATTCTTAGAAAGCTTAAAACTAAAATTGTTCCCAATCATTGGATTACTAAATTGGGGATTAGTGAATCCTGGATAGATTGGTACATACGCTGTTTGCTCATTGGATGAGGATGATTGATCTCACGATCATTTGTGTGGAGACACTAAAGCAAGTATGTAGGTGCTTATTAGAGAATAAGTTCATCGAACGCGTGGCTCAACTAAGGAATACCTAATGGAGTTTTACTTGCTCGTCAATAGGAATTCTCAGTAGTGATAGTAGTACAAGTGATCCTTGGACTTGAGATCATCATAGTATCTTGTGTATGATGAGTTATACTTTGACTTATTCCTTAAGACCCTTAGGGTATATCAAAGGGTATGCTTGGGTATAATAAATTGTACATGGAGATAATGTATGATCAATAAAGAATCTACCACTTCTAATAAAAGAAGAGAAATGTCCTATGTGATTTGATAAATGACAACCCAAAGAGTCCTTGGCGGCGCGTAATGAAATTAGAAAGGAGTTTCTAATTTTCATTATTTGAGTTAGGCATTTAAGGATCAAAATACATATAATTAAATAAAATAAGACTTGACAAAGAATTCCATGCCTTATATTTAATTGGGACATTGTATGGTGGAAGGATTGAATTGTCACGGTAGAATTATTTACTCAAAGGTTCTTTAATGATTAATGTTGAAATCTATATTATCCGGAAAGTCGCTGATCGCTAGGAGGCTTATCCCTATCAGAGAATAAATATTATTTATTTAAATAAATTAATTATTTAATTTATTTATTTAAATAAGATTAGAATTGTTCTAATTGATTTATTCACAACCTATTTTAATATGGAGAACCTAAAGGGTCACACCATAAAAAAGGAAGAATAATTATTTAAGAAGTTAATGGCATAATCGTAATAATATATAGTTATATATTTAATTTAATCTATGGTGATAGAATAAATTAAATAGCTTAATATTTATTATTTAATATTTTAGAAATATTAAATATAAATTAATAAGAGGAGTCTTATTAATATTATTACAATTATTATTATTTTAATTTCTAAAAGAGTTTAGGAATTAATTTAATATAAGTACTCTCATTTATTCCTAATAGGATTAGGAGGGAAAATTAGTTAAAGGAGTTTAATTAATTATCCCTAATAAGATTAGGGAGCTTAATTAATTAAAAAAATTTAATTAAGTAAATAAATCCCAATTCTTTATTTGTTAAAGTGGGTTGCCCACATCTATAAATAAGAGGAGTCTTATTATGGTTGTGGTGGTTGTTGACTTTTACTAATACGTAATAATTCCAATTTGTTGGAGAGTACGCCCTTTTTCTATAGAGATAGGAAAAACTAGTGTTTGAGCCAATACCCCTTCTTCTTGAATTCCTATTTTTCCTTGGTGGATCACCTCTAGAGGCCAAACACATGGGTGGCTAACGTTGATCAAAGGAAGGAACCAAACCCGGTGGATTCAAGTTGAACGCGAAAAGGATTGGAGGTGAACTTGTACCTGAGGAAGCTTGATCTTCAAGGGTATGATTTTATTCTTTATCTTTTTTGTTTAATTAATAATTATGCATAAAGGGTGATCCGGGTATATGGTTTGTAAAATTTTAAACTCTGATTTTTTACACGTTTCCGCACTTTTATGCAATTTGATTTCGTTCTTGAATATTACAAACCTAACAGTGGCATCAGAGCCAAACCTTTATGCGAATTATTAATTGCTTGATTTAATATGTATGTTGATATGTGTTTAGAACAATTTAATTGGGCATAATTTTATTGTATAAAATTTTAAAAAAAAAAAAAAAAAAAAAAAAAAAAGAACGAACGAACATTTTTTTTTTTTGTTTGTTCATGCCGTTTTTATTTTTTGCTTCATTCCCATGATTCACGTGAAAAGCAGGATACCAACAATAAAAAAAAAAAAAAAAAAGGTGCCAAGATTTTGTTTTTCCTAAGCTTGGCCACGCCACTCAAAAAAAGAGTTTGTAAGAAGGAAGCCAATGCATTCACTAAGTTGCTTATCTTCAAAAAGGCACTAGTTTTTTTTTTTTTTATATAATATATATATATATATATATAATATATATATATATATATATATATATATATAAGTATATTACCGCTTATATATATATTTATATATATATATATTCTCAATAATTTTATTATTAAAATAAAAGTTTATTTTAATTTTAAAATAAAAAGTTTATTTTAATATTAAAATATAAAATTTATTTTAATTTTAAAATTAGAATTTCATGCTAACTAATTAGAGTTGGAATTGGATTCCATGATAACTAATTGGAGTTGAAATTGATCTTTTCTTAAATAAAGGAGTTTATTTAGATATGAAATAAGATTTTATATTATTCAAAATAAAAGGAGTTTATTTGTGAATAGGAAAGAAAATCCGTGTTTCCTTAAATAAAGGAGTTTATTTAAATATGAAATAAGATTTCATATTATTCAAAATAAAAGGAGTTTATTTGTGAATAGGAAAGATAATCCGTGTTTCCTTTAATAATTTTTTTTTTTTACATGGAATTGATTCCATAATTAATTAAAATAAAAGAGTTTATTTTAATTAAAGATTTTTATATATATGGAATTGATTCCATAATTAATTAAAATAAAGGAGTTTATTTTAATTAAAGATTTTGATTAAAATAAAATAGTTTATTTTATTCAAAATTGGATAAATTAAAATAAAATAGTTTTATTTTGATTTAAATTTGATTAAAATAAAGGAGTTTATTTTGATTCAAAAATAGATTTTATACTAACTAAATTTGCCCATTAAATGATATCAATATATATATTAAATGTTTATTATTCATATGATGAATGTTATTTATTGATGCATATGATGATGTGTATGATAATAAATGGGATTGATTATGGACTATTGACCAATATGATTGGATTTTATTTTAGTTGGATGCATGAATGTATGGGATTTATTAAATCGGGTCTGCGTACCTTCGCCTTCTCTAATTTTTCTTAATGTAAATTCTATCTCCTCCTATGTACTTCCCCGATCACGATCAAGGTTTCTATTTATTTTAAATAGTTTTGTAATAGGAATAATTAGAATTAAATTTGAAAAATTGGAGATCAAGGAGCAAGGAGCGCTTGAAGACCCGTTTGTAATGGAGCCCGGGTTTAAATGTAATAGTTATATTTAAATATTATTTCTTGCACCCCTTGGGAGTTGACCTTTTGGTTCACTTGGTGGCTCTAGTGAACCAAACTAGAATAAAAGTCCATAATCAATCCGGGTAGAATATAGTATTCTATATGTGCATGCTTATACTATATATATTATATATTATGCAAACATGCTTCGCATTTTCATTAATATGACGCCATTTTTTATATATATATGTGCATGCTACTAAAACAAGATGAGACAAATTAATAACAAATCCCTCAAATTTTATATTAAGTCCTTAAGCGCTCAAAGATATTTGGAATATCGAACGTCGCTTTCTAGCATGATAAAATTAATAGAGTATTAAATATTTAATATGAGTTTGTTGTGTCACCACAAGGCAAGTATTAAGTATTTAAGATGTTAATTTATCACATTTGATGCTTATAAAGAAAATTGAACAATATTGTTTTGTTGTGTCACCACAAGGATGATATTTTTCTTTTTGAATATATGGAGTGCTAGGTCGGACTTAACTTGATAATTTTGATTCTGATGTGCAACCACTGATCAAAATAATCTAAGAGGCAAAATACAAGGAGTTGATAGTTGATGTAATTGACAAAAGTTGTTCACCTATTTATTTATATATAGTTTGTCAGGTCACCACAAGGCTATATACATGTGAAATGGGATCCTTATTCTCACTAGCAAATCTTTAATTAGATTTTGCCGAACTATATAAGTGAGGGTAATATAGTTTGAAGAAAATAGTGGGAGATACCAATTTAAAACAAGACCTAAATTATTTTGGTAATTAATAAAAGAATGTATGTTAAAATGTTGTTAATTACAAATTCATTTACGAAATTTTACAATGTCTAAAATTACTATCAATGCGAAGCATATTAGATGCTAAATTAACCGCAATCAATTAAACTGATTGGTTAAGGAATTTGAGAATAGTTCTCATAGTGAAAAGTTATCTTATGTCCTTAATACGCCTATCCCTCGCAATGGTTGCGCATAATGCCTCCGAGGAAGAGATTGCTACTTTTAGAAAGTGTCAAGATGATGCACAATTGGCTCAATGCATCATGCTCGCATCTATGAGTAACGAGCTTCAACGTCGGCGATGAAACTATGGATGCTCCTACTATATTCCCATTAATCAAGTAGTTGATGGTAAAGAAAGTAGGACCGATAGATATCGACATATCTAAGGAGCTCTTCCGATCTAGAATGGCCAATGGCACTATAAGCATGATAAAAGTCCTTAACATTATCAATTTGATTGATCAATTAGGACAACGAGTTTTGTCATTGATGGAGAGTTGAGCCAAGATTTGATCTTGCACTCACTCCCTGACTCCTTTCACACAATTGTTGTGAATTTTTCATATGAACAAGCTAGATATCGGTCTCACGATTTGCTTAACATGTTGAAAATGTTGAGAGTGACTTTCCAACCAAGAAAAACAAAGTCTTACTGGTAGGGGCCAAAGGATCTTTTGAAAAGAAGAACGATTCAAAGATGGTAAATAGAAAGGCATAAACAAAGGATAATAAGAACAAAAGCGACACAGATAGCAAAAGGAGTTTTCTTCCACCGCAATAAGCCCGACAATCGGAAAGAAACTCATGAGAAGCATCTTCGCAGAGCTAACCAAAGAAGCTTAGTGAAGTTTCTTTACATAATACGCTTTTGTTCATGATTGAAATAAATATTTTCTTTAAGTCAAGGTTCTACTTGGGTATTGGATACCGACTTTGGTTATCATAAATATAGATTTATGAAGGGACCAAAGAAGTAAAAGCTAAACAAGTATAAGTAATCCTATGTATGGGAAATGAAGCAAAGGTTGCAACATTAGCCATAGAAACTTATAGTTTAGCAACCCTTACTGGCAAATCTATTAAGTCAATAAGTTGTTATTGTATTTTTTAGTTCTCGTTGAAAACATTATTTCCATTTTATTGTTGGACAATGAAATCTTTGGTATTATAATTAAGAACAATTGTTGTTCTATTTATAATAATAATGTTTTGTATAGAATCGAATATTACTTAATAAATTTTGTATACTTGACTTACATGAAAATAATTTTGCATATTGAACAAATTAGTATAAGAAAAGGAGATGATCATTCAAAGAGTTGAATATATGTATTTGTTGAAATACAAGTGTGAATTATTTGAAAGGTTCAAAGAATTCGTATGAAACAAATTGGCAAAGTATTAAGATTCTTTGATTAGATCAAGGAATAAATACTTGTGCAATAAGTTTCTAGATCATCTCAAATGGTTTTCCCATAATGGACACATCCTGATACGCAATAATTGATTGATGTATCTGAATGAAAAATCGTACCTTGTTGGACATGGTGCGGTCCATAATGATTTTACCGACATTTCAGTATCCTTCTAGGATCATGTCCTAGAAATGGTCGATATCTACGAAAAAGGTAACCTCAAAATCCAAATTTCAAGACTCCATAAAAGTTATGGACAGGGAGGATTCCTAATCTTAAGTATGTTAAGATAAGGGGTTGTCCAACTTATGTGAAAAGGTTTCAAAGGATAAGCTTGGGACAAGATTTTATAAGTGTCGATTTGTGGGACATCCTAAAGTAAGTTTAGGGTATATGTTCTATAATCCTACTTAGCAAAAGGTGTTTGTTGCGAAATACACTACCTTCTAAGATAAAGGTGTTTATCATTGAAGGGGCTAGTGGGAGGATAATAGATCTTGAAGAGTTCAAGAACCACAAAATACTATAAGTCAAATAAGAGGAACCTGTAGATAGACCTATTATACCACAACTGAATCGTAAATCTGGAATAATACCGAAGATACCAGGGAGGTATGGATTCATCATAGATGATGATGATGAGGTACACATCATAGAAGATGATGATCCAGTTATATACGATGAGGTAAGTGTTGTAGACACTCAGAGAAATGGATTGAAACAAGTTTCTCAAATATGGAACATTCATTTTGATGAGGCAATCAAAAGAGTTTGATTTTATCAAAAATAAGAATGAACCTAGTGTGTATAAAAGGGTCAGTGGGAGCATGGTGACATTCCTAGTACTATATGTTGATATACTACGGATAAGGAATGACATACCAATGCTACAATCAGTAAAGATAAAGTTGTCTAAACATTCCTCCATGAATGATTTGGAAGAGTATCTTAATTGGGGATAAAATCTATATAGATAGATACAACATGATGCTCGACTTAACCCAAGGAACGTATATTCATTTGATGCTAAAGTCGTTTAGCATGGCAAATTCCAAGAGATGTCTCATGTCGATGAGCTATGGAGTGTATCTCTCTTAATAGTCCCCACAGACTCCTGAAAAGAGAGGTCACATGAGTGACTATCATGTATGCAATGAAATATACGAGACCGATGTTGATCACCATATTCGGAGAAGTTCACTATGAGTCGTTGAAAAACATCTTAAAGTGCTTAACCCAAGACTAAGGATGTGATCATATTCATGGTGGATCTAAATTAAAACTAGAGGGCTTAATGGACTCAAGTTTTTCGTATGCACTAAGATGACGATAAAAATCCACTTTAAGGTAAAGCGTTATCTTGAACAAAGGGTGCGATGAATTGGAAAGGTTCCAAACAAAGAAAGAGTTGTTGGTTTAGTGATAAAGACAAAGTATATAGCTATAAATGAAGTCGCAAGTTGATTGTTTGGATTAAAAGTTCATTACGAAACTAGGAATAGTTTCTAAGTCTCATCTTGGATCTAAACATGTGTTGTGGCACTTTCATTTGATTATTAGAATCATTGAAAGATGGGAAATCACTATAGAGATAGTGGACTCTCATGAACAACATTACATATCCATTAATTAAAGCTTATCCAACAGCAGGATAATCGTCACTTAGAGAAGAAGAGTATAAGATACAATGGCGATTGGCTTTAGTGCAAGTGGGAGATTGAAAGTAGTATGCACACAAGCCAATCATGTTTGATGATAAAGCATATACTTTGTAACAATCTTATTCATTTATTAATAAAAAGTATTAATTTATTAAAGGCTTTTAATTATCTACATGATGCTATTTTACAATATGTGATAAACCCATAGTTTTAAGCAATGCTTTTAGAATAATGATGATGATAATTCTAATGAGATTTAAATTCTTAGAAAGCTTAAAACTAAAATTGTTCCCAATCATTGGATTACTAAATTGGGGATTAGTGAATCCGGATAGATTGGTACATACGTTGCTTGCTCATTTGATGAGGATGATTGATCTCATGATCATTTGTGTGGAGACACTAAAGCAAGTATGTATGTGCTTATTAGAGAATAAGTTCACTGAACGTGGCTCGCTAAGGAATACCTAATGGAGTTTTACTTGCTCCATCAATAGGAATTCTCAGAGTGATAGTAGTACAAGTGATCCTTGGACTTGAGATCATCATAGTATCTTGTGTATGATGAGTTATACTTTAACTCGATTCCTTAAGACCCTTAGGGTATATCAAAGGGTATGCTTGGGTATAATAAATTGTACATGGAGATAATGTATGATCAATAAAGAATCTACCACTTCTAATAAAAGAAGAGAAATGTCCTATGTGATTTGATAAATGACAACCCAAAGAGTCCTTGGCGGCGTAATGAAATTAGAAAGGAGTTTCTAATTTGCATTATTTGAGTTGTGCATTTAAGGATCAAAATACATATAATTAAATAAAATAAGACTTCACAATAATTCCATGTCTTATATTTAATTGGGACATCAGATGGTGGAAGGATTGAATTGCATTTCAAGAACTATTTACTCCAAGGTTCTTTAATGATTAATGTTGAAATCTATATTATCTGGAAAGTCGTTGATCGCTAGGGAGGCTTATCCCTATTATAGAAAAATATTATTTATTTAAATAAATAAATTATTTAATTTATTTATTTAAATAAGATTAGAATTGTTCTAATTGATTTATTCACAACCTAGTTAATAATATGGAGAACCTAAAGGGTCACACCATAAAAGGAAGAATAATTATTTAAGAAGTTAATGGCCTAATCGTAATAATATATTAAGTATATTTAATTTAATCTATGGTGATAGAATAAATTAAATAGCTTAATATTTATTATTTAATATTTTAGAAATATTAAATATAAATTAATAAGAGGAGTCTTATTAATATTATTACAATTATTATTATTTTAATTTCTAAAAGAGTTTAGGAATTAATTTAATATAAGTACTCTCATTTATTCCTAATAGGATTAGGAGGGAAAATTAGTTAAAGGAGTTTAATTAATTATCCCTAATAAGATAAGGGAGCTTAATTAATTAAAAAAATTTAATTAATTAAATAAATCCCAATTCCTTAATTGTTAAGGTGGGTTGCCCACATCTATAAATAAGAGGAGTCTTATTATGGGTGTGGTGGTTGTTGACTTTTACTAATACGTAATAATTCCAATTTGTTGGAGAGTACGCCCTTTTTCTATAGAGATAGGAAAAACTAGGGTTTGAGCCAATACCCCTTCTTCTTGAATTCCTATTTTTCCTTGGTGGATCACCTCTAGAGGCCAAACACATGGGTGGCTAACGTTGATCAAAGGAAGTAACCAAACCCGGTGGATTCAAGTTGAACGCGAAAAGGATTGGAGGTGAACTTGTACCTGAGGAAGCTTGATCTTCAAGGGTATGATTTTATTCTTTATCTTTTTTGTTTAATTAATAATTATGCATAAAGGGTGATCCGGGTATATGGTTTGTAAAATTTTAAACTATGATTTTTTACACGTTTCCGCACTTTTATGCAATTTGATTGCGTTCTTGAATATTACAAACCTAACACGAACAAGGCCTCGCACTACTCTCAAATAATTGCACATTGATCCACGCACACACATTCATATAACAGTTTCTTTGAAAAGTGGCGGTCACCGTGGCAACACGGATGTCTGGGGGTGCCTAACACATTCCCTCCGCATAATCAAGCCCCCGAACCCAAATGAATCTAGGTTTCACAGACCCGTTTAGCAGTGTTACATCACTAGGTCAATGTGCAAACCTTTTCGATTGTGTTGGTGCAACCAGTTAAATACGTCAATTGGCGACTCTTAAAGTTAAATCGTCGACATTATAAATGTCGAACCTTTTTCACTTATTTTTTTCAAACAAATCTCACATTAACATGAGAACACCAAAGAACAAGTAACGAAAAGGGACATAAAAAATCCCGACGTCGATAGGTGGCGACTTTACTGGGGACTCCAGTAAGAGGGCTTAAGCCGCTATTACAAGCTTTTCAAAACTGTTATATGCTTGTGTGTGAATGTTGCATTTACATTTATGATGGATGTGTATGAATGCATTTTTACTTACTGCACTATAATATAACTATCTGTGATATTAGTGCTTCGCACATGTCATCATTTTTATAAACCGTCAGACACGTTGTATGTGAATGTATGTTGTGTGGTTCCTCCATCAGGAGGCTATCCTGTCGGTGTTTGATTACTAGACTCGTAGGAAGAATAATTCCAACGAGGCTCAGGAAAGGCACCACCCAAATTTGCTCTAGTTGAAAGACCAGATTAACTTCCCGTCAAGTAGATTGCGATGATCTGGGGACCTTCATGCCAAAAAGCCGCGAGAGTAACCCTAAGATAGGTCAACCTCTGATAAACCAAACGCGGAGGAAAGTCTCTTCATGCTTTTCATTTTCAATTACTTGTAAAAGCATTTACTTGTAATTTTATTCCATGTTCATCTTTATGTAATGGAAAATATGAAGAATATTTTGTGCAGACATGTTATCAATTAACACCTGTTTTTGCAGGACAGTATTCCTAAAATGGACATAATATGATAACATTTACATTACCCTAAGACTAAACTACACAAGTCTTTTATGGGGAAATCATTGGACCTGTTACTCGCTCAAAATCTAAAAAGGCCACGAGCCTACAGCCAACCATGTCTTCGTCTGACCAGTCTAATCCTGTTTCTCGTGAAGAATTTAATGAATTAAGTCGACAAATTACAGATTCAGCTGTCATGCTTAAAGAATTGCATCAGTCCACTCAGGGTATAAAGATGCCTCCAAATACCGAACCTTTTACATAAGGAGGAACACAAGGTTTGGATAAAACAAATCCAGAACCTCAGTTGGATACGACCAACAAAGACCCTGAAATCACCCATCTCAAAGAAGATCCAAACACCGATGATATCAGGAAGAAGGTACTCCAAATGGAGGAAACTATCCATACTCTCAAAGGGATTGGAACACATGGAAGTGTTTCATATGCTGACCTTTGCATCTTCCCTAGTGTTCATTATCCAAAGAAATTCAAAACCCCTGATTTTGAAAAGTATGTCGGATTAGGGGATCCTTATACACAATTGAAAGTGTTCATTGGAGAACTTGGATCTTATGCGGAATATGAAAAGCTCAGAATGCAACTGTTTCAATAGAGTCTGACTGGAGAAGCCCGTTCATAGTATACCAGATTAGACAACTCCAAGATTCATAGCTGGGAAGAGCTAGCTCACGCCTTCCTCACTCAATACAGTTTTTAATTTCTGATGGCTCTTGACCGGTACCAAATTACCAAGGTCTAGAAACAGTCTAATGAGTCATTCAGAGAGTATGCTCAAAGGTGGGCGCCTTGCATACAATCAAGTTATTCCTTCCATATTTTAATCGAAATGGTCATGATCATCATAGACGCGTCTGAGAAGCTCTTTTCTATGAGAGAGAGTCTTAGCTGGTATTGGCAAACCATTTTCTGAAATGATCAAACACGGAGAAATGGCTGAGATTGGATTAAAGTCCGGTAAAATTCAAGACCTAGCCGCTCTTAAAGCTGTTGTTGAGCACATCCAGTCCGGATCTTATGGAAACAACCCCCAGAGCGTCCATAAAAAGAAAGTGGAGGATGTTTCCTTAATACTACAAGGTTAAAAAGGCAATCAAAGCATGCCTATACAGAGGAGAAACTACTCGCTTTTTCAAGTACAATCTTCAAACCCTCCATTACCAAAAGGTGGAGATGCAAAGCGCCCTCGGACTTTCACACCCTTAGGGGACTAGCTCGAGAATATTCTTGCTCTTCTGACTACTCAGAAGAGAATTACACGTCTTCTTCCACCAGCCAACCCTAATGGGAGGGGTTTTAATGCTACTCGGAAGTGTGCTTATCATGCCGGAGCACCTGGACATGATAATCAAGATTGTTGGTCCTTGAAACACAAGATCCAAGATTTAATAGACAATGGTGAGATCGTGGTCACCAAACCAAATCAACCTCATGTGCAAGATAACCCTCTTCTTCAACACAAAGAAGAAAAGGTCAACATGATTAGTTAGAGCAATGGACAGAGTTCCAATTTTAATGGTGAATCATCCCAGACGCTCAAAGACGGTGTTGACAAATGGGATTATGCAAAGTTCCAATTTGCTATGGAACGAAAGATGAAAGCTTTTTGCAAACAAATTGAGCAATTGGCAGAACTGGTGACCCATCAGCATCAAGTTACACGCCAATTAATCAGTCAGGAGCATGCTTATCTCCTTCCTTTTGTTATGATTGATCCATCATCACCTTCAGAAAGCGAAGCTATGGAGGATAAGGTCGCGAAGAGAGAAAATGCTAAAGCCCATCGGGATTTTGCCAATCAGAAGGAGTTTACCTATCTGGGCCAATCTATGGAGGAGATATTTCAAATGCTGATCAATGAAGGAAGAATTACCTCCCTTCTACCTCCAATCAATCCCCGCTCAAGACGGTTCAACTCCGATGGAGTATGTCAATATCATTCACATTCTCGCATGTCACAAAGATAGAAGAATGTTTGGGCACTCACCATCTCATTCGTAGTCTTATTGATAGCGGTGTCTTCATACGGATGGCGAGATGATGACACTGCTATACTCGAGAGTGGGAATACATGTCCTACCAAATGAAGGATCGAGTGCTTATATCCAAAGTGGATGATGAGATCACAAAGCATTTCCCATACAAGCAATTCAACTCAAAGGAGCCGACAATCCTTTAAAAGTGGCTGCATTGAAGCCAATTTCTTTACCATTCGCACCACATATCCTCGTTGTCACCACACACAAAGTTCCATGGAATTATGGAGAAGTCAAGGATCCAAGTCTCATACTATCACTTTCTAAAGTGTTGAAGGAAAATCCACTGTATCTTCCTCAACGGGTTATGAAGCCTACTTGCAAAGCTAAGGGGAAGATTCCCATGGAGAAGATTGAAAAATTCCTCCAGACTATGGGTCATAATGAAGCCAAGGTGGTTCTAAGCTTAAGAGAAGCTCCACATAAGATATCAATACTGGACTTGGTTTTCTCTTTCGAGGATCACCAGAAGGTCTTATTGAAGGTTTTGGAAGAAGCCTACTTGCCAAAATCAGTGGATGTAGACAACTTTCAACATCTGGTTGAACATTTTCAACAACAATGTGATATCCTTCACTGATGACGACATACCACCCAAAGGGATCGGTCATTGCAAGTCATTGCACATTATAGTTTTAACTTCCGGGTATATGCTAGCTAGAGTGTTGATAGATGGAGGCTCCTCTCTAAATATCTGTCCTTATGCCACCTTGGTAAAGATGAATGTCAATCTAAAGCGGATCCAAAGCAGCCATACGTTTATGAAAGCTTTTGATGGCTCCTGACGAAACTCCGTCGGAAAGATTGAGCTGCCAATTGAGATTAGTCCAAATACCTTTAATGTATCCTTCCACATACTCAGGATAGATTCAGGATACAACCTGCTATTGGGGAGACCTTGGATATACATGGCTGGAGTCGTTCCCTCCACACTACATCAACAACTCAAATACATTGTCAATAACAGTCTAGTCACTGTCAACGCTGAGCTGAAATGTCCTAAACAAGGAACTCCTCTACCAATCATTAGCTTCAATTCAGAAGTTGAGCTGGCCAGTTTTCATGCTCTGGAAGTAAGTAACATGCAATACCATTCTATTGGAGAGCCACTTCCTGTACCCAAGATTTCTGCCGAAGTTATGTCGGCCACTCAAGAAATGATGTCATTGGGTTATCAGTCTGAACAAGGGCTTGGTTAAGGTTAGCAGGGTATTAAGCACCCTATTCAAATGTCCAGGCAAATTGGAACAGCCGGACTAGGCAATTCTGCCAGTTCCAGTCATAGGAATCCTCATAAGCATAGGCAGGTTCCTCAAGCTTCTGCCTCACGGCGATTTTCTCAACCTTTACCTCATGAGTTAATACAATCTCCAGTAAAGGTACCAGCCCATGTTGTGGCCATGCTGTTTCCTAAACTAGTGCCAATAAAAGCAAAAGAGGTGCTGATTCCTAATCCCGAAGTTGAAGAAAAGGAACGAAAACGTAAACATGACATCACCTTAATGATGTCAGGCATACGCGTCATTGTTCATGATGAACATACCAACAGATATATCCCAGACGATGATTGCCCAGATGTCATGGTTATCATTTGGGAGAAGGAAGACAATGACGATCCTTCCGTCACTGCAGTCCATAAGGACTTTGCCCTCGACAATTGGAGCAGCACTCCATGCATTGGTTGACGAGGGTAAAATGGGCTGAAAATCCCTTTGCCCTGTAGATAACTTTAATTGCTTACTTTTCTTTACAGTATTAGCAGTTATTTTATCAAGTACATGCTAACACTTTTGTATGATCAAACAGTTGCATATATTAAGTGAAAGCATACTTTATTTCAGGACTCTGAATTTAGATGTGCCTGTACTTGCTAATGAATTGCCTTCTCTCCACAAGGGCTGTAACTTTGATGCAAAGTTAGACTCAGACTTGATGGAAATGAAAGAGGACATTGAGACACCTCAAGAGATTAAGGAATGGGTCGTAGACAAACCTAAACCCAACATTGACCAAACCACTCCTTTCAATCTTGGAACCTTAGAAAACCCTAAGCTAATCCAGATTGGTTCAGACCTCACCCCAAACTAGCGGAATGACATGGATTTGAACAAAGATTGCCTTAAAGATAGCTTTCCCGTGCCCTTTATCCACATTCTCATTAACAATACTGCTCAATATGGTATGTACTCCTTTGCTGATTGCTTTGCAGGGTACTATAAAATTATGGTCACTGAGGAGGACTGTGAGAAAACTGCTTTCATCACGCTTTGGGGAAACTTTTGCTACAGACGGTTGTCATTCAGCCTTATCAATGCCGGGGCTACCTATCAGCGAGCTATGATGGCTCCTTTCCATGATTTAATGCATAAGGAGATAGAGATCTACGTGGATGACATCATTGTCAAGTCCCGAAAGGAGGAAGACCACTTAGACTATCTCAGAAAGATTTTCAACAGGTTGCGTAAGTATAACTTGAAGTTGAATCCAGCCAAGTGCGCCTTTGGTGTTAAGTCAGGCAAGTTGTTAGGTTTCCTAGTTAGCCATAAAGGGATTGAACTGGATCCTACCAAAATCCAGTCCATTAAGGAAATGCCCATTCCTAAGATAGAGAAGAAAATACGGGGGTTTTGGGGAAGAATCAACTTCATTAGCAGGTTCATTTCTCAACTCACAGCAACCTGTGAGCCTATCTTCAGGCTATTAAGGAAGAACTCCTCCATGAAATGGAACGATGAGTGTCAGAAAGCCTTCCTTACCATTAAAGAGCAGCTGGTTAACGCTCCTATTTTGGTACCACCCAGGGATGATGTGCCCTTATTCATGTACCTGTCTATAAATGACAATGTAATGGGCTGTATGCTGGGGCAAAAAGACGATAGAGGCTAAGAATGAGCTATCTATTACCTCAACAAAAGATTCAGCATCAGTGAACACAAGTACACTCTGATTGAGAAGACTTGTTGTGCTTTAGCATGGGCTTCCATGAGGTTACAACATTACCTCCATGGTCACACGACCCATCTCATATCCCGCATGGATCCTCCCAAGTATGTGTTCAGTAAGCCCATACTGAATTATCGACTGTCCAGATGGCAGTTGATCCTACAATAATTTGACATCGTCTACATAATGCAAAAGTCTGTCAATGGTCAAGGAATTGCGGATCAACTGGCCGCCGCACCTGCAGGGGACTACAAACCCTTGGAAACATACTTCCCAGATGAAGGGGTAATGACGATTCAAAGAACAACATCAAGACGATACATGCCATACATGGAAAATGTATTTTGATGGAGTATAACACGAAGGTTACGAGCCGAGCGCTTCTAGTATATGCAGATGCAGGGGAGCGGATCCGTTCTTAGTCAAATTATAGTTTGTCAGCACCAATAACACAACTGAGTATGAAGGCTGTATCATGGGGCTAAAACTTGTCCGTTCAATAGGCATCAGGCGGTTAACTATCTTTTGGGATTCAGAGTTGGTAATCAAACAATCCACAGGAATCTATCAAACTAAAGAATTACATTTGCTACCTTACTATCAGCAAGTTTTACAGATGGCTTTAGAGTTTGAAGAAATCTTCTTTCTACATATTTCTCGTAATAGGAATGAGTTTGCGGATGCATTAGCAACGTTGGCCTCCTCGATTCACATACCTGACAAGGAAAACATGCCAAGCATCACGTTTTCCCTGCAAAAGGCCCCAGCTTATAGGAACTATGTTGGAGAAGTATCGAATGAGATACCTCCCATCCACAACCCTTGGTATCAACACATTAAGGAGTATCTACGAGATGGAACTACATCCGCTGAGGTGAGCCTAAATGAGAAGAGGCAGATTCATCGACTTGCTATGAAATTCTACCTGAGCGGAGATGCACTCTACAAAAGAGATGCATGATTAGGTCTCCTTAGATGTATGGATAAAGACCAAGCTCAGAGGCTCATGGATGAGATCCATGGTGGAGTATGTGGCCCACACATGAGCGGACCCTTACTTGTCAAGAAGATCCTCAGAACATGGCATTATTGGCTTACACTCAAAGATGACTATGATGATCACGTCAAGAGGTGCTATCAATGCCAAATTCATGGGAATGCCATCCACGCCCCTCCAAGGGAACTCCACAATATGAGTTCACCATGGCCCTTCTCAATATGGGGAATGGACGTGATCGGGCCCATCGAGCCCAAAGTTAGTAATGGACATCGATTTATCTTCACCATGATCGACTACTTCACCAAATGGGTAGAAGCAGCCTCCTTCCCCAGAGTTACTAAAGAAGTCATCATTTCTTTCATCAGAAACAATGTCGTCTGTCGATACGGACAACCAGAGGTTATTGTGTCAGACAATTCTAGGAACCTCAACAACAAAATGATGGAGGAGTTATGCTGCAAATTCCACATCAAACACCTTAACTTCGTCATCTACCATCCAAAGATGAATGGTGTTGTTGAAGCGGCTAATAAAAATATCAAAAAGATCATGCAGAAAATGTCCGCCAATCACAAAGGATGGCCTGACCTCTTGCCTCTAACTTTATTAGCCTACAAAACTTCAATGCATACTTCCACTGGGGCAACCCCCTACTCATTAGCCTATGGGATGGAAGCAGTGCTCCCCATAGAGGTGGAAATGGAATCCCTTAGAGTTTTGATGGCTGCTCAGTTGGATGAAGACCAGTGGGTACAAGGCAGGTATCACCAATTGTCTCTGATAGATGAAAGGTGAACCGCGGCTATATTCCATGGTCAGTTATATCAGCAAAGGATCGCACGATCCTAACACAAAAAAGTCTGGCTATAGCAGTTCAAACAACATGACTTGTTTTTGAAGAAGATCATTCACAACCAAGATCAATTTAAGGGAAAATTCGCTCCTAACTGGGAAGGCCCATTTATTGTCAAGGAGGTATTGGCAGGAGGTGCTCTCAGGCTACAGGAAATGGATGGTGATGAATTTCCATAGCTTATCAACTCGGACACCGTGAAACGGTACTATGTCTAAAGTTTCCATCAAAACAAACATCCTGGTATTGATCATTAAATCACCAGTCATTCCGGTTTCTAACCCTTCTTTACATACTCTTCTGCCCCTCAAGGTAACATACACTTCAAACGAGCAGCCTGGTTTCACCTCATTTCAAACATTTCACATAATTTTGGTTATCCTGAAGATGGGATTAAACTTTTCAAACCTACAGTTTATCTTGAAGACGGAATTAAACTTTTCTACGCTTGTAGTTTATCCTGAAGACGGGATTAAACTTTTCTACGCTTGCAGTTTGTCCTGAAGACGGGATCAAAATTTTTCCACACCTGCAGTTTGTCTCCATCATGGGATCAAACTTTCTTCTCCCCGCAGTATAGCCTGCACATGGGATTCACACTTCTCTTTGGCTGCAATTCGTCCTGAGGGGCGAACTACGTCAACCTGATCTCCCTGATGCCCGGGAGTACATAGGCAACCATATTCTATATGGCCCGATCGCAATAAACGCAATAAACAAAAAATAACAAAAACATTTTTGCCCTTTCTCTACAAAAACAAAAAAAAAAACAAAAACATTTCTACACCCTTCTTCATCAATAAAGCTCTACATCCATCTGCCTTTCTCATATAGCGTTGAACCTCTTACACTAGGTTCGAACTATGCAGACTTGATCTCCTCTTCAATAGGAGTACGTAGGCAGCCATTTATGGTTCAGTCTAACCCCTACCAGAACAAAAATACTTGTCACACGGTACTGGGATCACCCTTCAATCTACCATATTTCATCGGTTTCAAACCAAAGGGATGGAATTACCCAACCTCTTCTCACAAATAGAAGATTCGATGACCATCTAAGTTGCGGTTGTGCCTCAAAGAGTAACACCAATCCACACCAATGAGGAAGAAATTCAAAGGTGTGAGGAAAACTGAGGCCCCACCAAGAAGTCTCTCCACCAAAGATAAGGATGAAGATGAAAAGGTCTCAACTGTAGAGACCACAAAGAGGAAAAGTAATTGACTATCTCAAGGGCCATCTAGAAAGAAAGCTAAGGTGGTAAACAGACAAGTCCCAATTTTCCAAGAAAGTTCATCTGACAAAAGGGAGATCGTAGAGTCAGAGGAAGAAAAGGGAACTGATAGTCTCAAGACCGAGCCCCCGAAGAACGATTCCGACAATGAAGCTGAAGCTGCATTCGCAGAAGAAAATGTAGACTCTGCCGATAAAGGAAAAAGCACAAGCCCTGTGGCTAACTCTCAGAGCGTTCACTCTGATGATGAAGAAAAGTCACAAGCTAACCCAACTTCACCTCTAAATACATATGCTCTAACAAACCCTCATGATGGGTCAAATGATGAGTCTGAAGAAGAAATACCTGCCCCTGACAATGCTGAACCTCAAGGAAGTTCGTCTGATGATTCAAAGACCTCAGAATCTGAAGAGAAAGAAAAGTCTGACTCTCCTATAGCTGAACCCCCAAGAAGAAGAAAGAGCAACAGACTACTTTCCAGGGCTATTCTAAAGAAGAAAGGAGAATCATCTACTGCAGTAATTGAATTAACCGATGATGAATCTGAATCACTGGAAGATAGTGCTGACGATGGAACTAGTGATGAAGAAGATGATTCCAAGGAAGATCTTGCTGAAGAAGATTCTGGAAATGAAATACAGCAAGAAGGATTCACTGATGGATTCAATCAGAGTGGCTCAAAAAGAGAGGAAATGGAGAAGGATTTTGATTCTGCACATCAGGAATCAGAGGAACTAGAATACTATCATGTTCTCTCTCTAGCTAGAATTAGCAGAAGAATAGTGGTGGAAGTTTTTGATAAACCACCAGCTGAACCAGCAACAAGATGGATAAGTCATGGAAATGAACAACTTTGAGTTATAAGGATGACTACAGATGAAGTGCTTCACAATTGGAAAAATATGGAGTTAGATTGCACAACAATACTGTATAACTCTGAAGATCTCCTGATGAGATGGTTCTTCCCGTGGATGCCGTGGTTAAAGGCACATACTGATAAAGATGAGAGCTACTTTAGCTGGTGCTACTCTCAATTTTCAAATGTAGAGTTGGTGTCACAAAACTTCCTAAGGGTAAAGAAGTTTGCAACCATGATGATAAATGACTAGCCCCATTACAAAGTCAACCGACATGCTGATAATCATTATATTCCCTACGATCGTAGAGTGGACTCGGAAGGCAGAAGGTTTGTGGCCAAGGAGACAATCGTAGAGTCGGGTCACTCTACCAATGATGGCATTCAAATAAAAAATGAGGAGCCTCAATCTACCCAAACTCAGATATCTGATATTCCTTCATCCTCCAATTGGTATTTAATGATTTTTTAGATTCTCACTACTTTTGAAAATCATTCAAAGGATGAAAATTGTAAAGTCCAATCTGGTGTTCAAGAAGAGGCTGCCCATCCAAATGAACAAATTCCTTTGGAGCAGGAACTATTGAAGAACTCTGATGAGCTGATCAAGAAGATATCTCAAATCACTGAAGAGTCAAAGAGGTTGACAGCAACAAAAGATAACTTAGTTCATGAGAGTCTACAAGCCACCATGGCTGATGTATCTCTCAAAATCAAAGAGAGAGATCATATCTATCTACAAGCCATAAATGATCAGAAGACAGAAGCTCTACGAAAACAAAAGGCAAATGAAGAGAAACTCCAAGTCCTCTCTGACAAGATTGACGACATGAATCAGTCTTTCTCTATGCAACTTGAGTTAAGCCAACAAGAACTCAAGATTAAAGTCGGTAACTCCTCTTATCTAATGGAGCAGCTTATGGAACAGCTCTCCCAAGTGATTAATGATAAAAAGGGGGAGAAAAAGAGGTATAGAAAGAGGCAAAGCAAGAGGCACTCAAGAAAGGGCAAGGAGAGCAGAAGGAAAGAAAAGAAGAAGACATCATAAGAAATAGCTGAGTCATCATCTAAGGGGGAGCCAAAGGATGATGAGCTTGAGGCTAAGGGGGAGCCAGAGGAAGAAGAGGAGCATACATCTGTAGAGGAACAGACAAAAGAAATGAAGCCAACATCCCAGGGGAAGAAGGAACAAAGAAATCAAACATATGAATAGATGATCAACAGACATCCTGGAAGCATTCATGGAACCAAAGAGGTTCATCTCTAACTAGTTAGGTATGTTCTTGATTCAGGATGTAAAATGTCAGTGTATTAAATTCCACATCATTATAAATGATATTCATGATTATCTGTTTTAGAAATACAGTTGCTCACTGTATATAAGATTCATTCATAACATGCATATGCACTTATTATTTTTGTCATAATCAAATAGGGGGAGATTGTTAGGAATAAGCATGTGAATGATATTCCTATTTACTTATGATTTGATTATGACATATATATGAATGAATATGCAAGTATGCTTGCATTAAGAAAAGTTGTAAAGTCCTTTGATAGATTATAGAAACATATGTACAAGGACTTAGAATGAATTGATCAAATATGTTAGGTTGATCCTACATAAGCAAAACAACTTTGTAAAGTCCTTAAAAAAATGTAGTGTTGATCAACATAGAGTACTATAGGCTGATCACCTAGACGTGCTCGTAAGTAATGCCAGACTTATGGACTTAGTGCCAGAATGTCCTTTTCAAAGAAAGTATGAAATGCTCAAGGTCTTGGACCGGAATTGATGTTTTACTGAATATTGTCATTGTAAAATGTTTTGAAGAAAAGAGAAGTGCTATTTTGAATTATCGTTAGTACTTCATAACTATTGTTCAGTTATCAAAGATATATGATTTGTATGATTCAAGCATATTGTTAAATGGAATTGTTGTACTTGATGATCTAGTTATGCTTACTCTTGCTTGAGCCATATAAATGCAACTAAGACCGAATGGACCGAAGGATCCGACAAGGATAAAGGAAAGGCTAAGGCACACCCGTAGATTACTTATGTAATAGTATAGGTTTGTAATGATAAAATTTGATATTATGACAAGAAAAAATATAATGGTTATAAAGAACCTAGGGAATGGTAATATTAAGTCGCAACATATATAAGACATATTCATTCTTTTGAGGCATTTCGATTGAATGTTTGTATGAACTGTAGCACCGTGGAGCACGGTATGTCGGGTTGGAAGATACTCGAATTTAGGGGCATCACAGAAAATCCCCGTGAGAACTCCTATGTATATAGGACATTCTACCAATCTTTAGCTTCTTGATCTTTAGCTCCTGCCTGAGCTTAAAGACCTCGTGTTTAAGCTCATGGACCTTATCCTTAGCTAACAATTTTTCATCGTGCTCTTCCTCCCACATTGACTCCATACTTTTGTTATCCTCCAAAATAACATGGAGCTCCTCCTTTAATTCTTTTACCTCCTTCCCATACTGGATGTTTCTATCCAATACGATTATGAACAATGATTTCATTGACTCCCCCAGAGTCATCTCTTCTACAGGTGTTACCGTGTTAAACGATACCACCTCCACCTCCTCCTCTGACATCCCATCAAATTAAGACACGAGGTCTAAATTTTCCGAGTCTTCTGACTCAATCACCACCACTTCTAGCAACTCTGCTACAGGTGTCGGTAAAATCTCTACTTGGTTTACTGACTCCTCACTATCAACATGTATATCTCTATACATCACGTTCTCTCCTGACATCTACAACAAAACAATTTAGTTTGATTAGTAAACATCATTAGCATAGTAAAAACACATATCACATTTAATGCATTTTTAGGGTAAATTTCATCTTTTACTCCTTTAACTCTTCTTAAGGTTATGACTTAAGGTTCTTTTTCCCCCCTTAAGTTTTATAACCTATTGCTCTAATACCAACCTGTGACGCTAATGGTACTTCATTCCATAGCACCTCACAAGGGTACCTATCAGCTTGTCACCGACTTGCTCGGCGTCCCCTACGGAGAGTCTGGCTACGGTGCATTCTTATTTAAGAATGTCACCAGCGAGAGGCTCGGGGTTCTTAACGCATTGCGCTTATAGCTCGGATACCAATCTGTGATGCCCCCAAATTCGGGTATCTTCCAACCCAACAGATGGTACTACACGGTACTACCATTCACACATACATTCAATTAAAATAACTTAAAAGAATGAATATGTCTCATTTGTATTTCGAAACAATATTCCTTTTCCTAGGTTCTTTATAACCATTACATATGTTCCTTGTCATAATATCAAATAATTATAACATTAATCCTATACTGGTACATAAACAGTTCATTGGTCTGCCTTAGCCTTTCCTTTATCCTTATTCGATCCTTCAGGTTGTTCAGTCTTAGCTGCATTCATATGGTTCAAGCAAGAGTGAGGCAAGTATGACAATTTCATTAAACAATATGCTTGTATCATATGAATCGTATATCTTCTATAAATGAGGCAATAGTTATGAAGTACTATAGATAAATCAAAATAGCACTTCTTTTCTTTTAAAATATTTCACAATAAACCACGTTCATTAAACATAATTTTTTTTTGGTCCAAGACCTTGAGCATTTTGTTCTTTCTTTGAAAAGGACAACCCAATACTAAGTCCATAAGTTCGGTATATCTTACGAGCACGTCTAGGTGATCAGCCTATAGTACTCTATGTTGTACAACACTTCTTCTTTAAATGTATTTACGTTTAAGTTTTGGAAAACCTCACATGCCCTGTCGATTGACGACAAAACGTTTCTTTATTCATACTCAGTCTTTCTTTGAAATCCATACCAAAATAGTTTGGCAAAAGATAGTAAATTTGATAATAATTCTATAGATTATAAAGAAATCCATCAAAACATATTAAGTCTAGCCGAAGGAATTTGTTTTGACCTCATTATACATCAACTCATGCGTAAGAGACATGAATCACAAAGCTTGTCCAGAATGAACATAGACAAGGGTTAGAACACTTGCCTTTGAGTTCTTCTACAGATTAAATACTTTTCCTTTTGAGTCTTTAAGGATTCCACAATGCATAATCACATAATATACCACATTATGTCACAATCAATCAGGTATGGTTCCTAACATATCTTACCCTTCTTCTCAATCTAATCGTTCATTAGATTTATTTAACATTGGTTACGATTATCGCATTGTTTTACATTTATGTTCAAGTAATCATTTGTCAACCTTTCGTTGTAATTATTAAGGGTGTCTCATCATTAAGGATGTTACTTTAAGTTCTTTAAGGTTAAAATTCACCTTTAATCAACTTCTACATTGTTTACATTCATAAGCTTTTTTACTCTGCCTTATCTAGTGTTAGCATCAAGTGGCGCCAAACTTCCTTATATACTTCTACGCTTTGCACATCTAATCTCCAGTAGCTTTTTGGCTCTGGCTGCATGCTATTTTCATCTCAATACAAATAGTCGCGCTATGACACAAATCTCCAATAGGTTCTGGCCTTGTCTTAGCAATCATGGGTCTGACTTTAAAACCTTGGGCAGCTACAAGACCCAATTCATTTGTGCCTCGAACGATATTATAACAGTTTTCTTGATTAGAGAACTTTTCGGGCTCATAAATTGTTCATTTTAAGTTCGAATTGGCTCGTTCAAAAGCCGTTAGCTCACAAATCACATGAATTATGTGTTCATATAAGAATTTTACATTTTCAAATCCGTTAACATGGAATTCACCATTTAAGTCCGTTATTATGAAAACGATAAACGTTCATGAACGTTCATAACTCGTTTCTTCGTTCTAAGTTAAAATTTGACCATTTTTGAGTCCACAACTCTAAAATGCAAACTTAGACTATTCTGCATCGAAAACCAATGTTTTTGAGTTCAATGTTAACTTTTGATTTCCATTCTGAGAATTTGACGATTTCGACAATTATCGTCTAATCTCATAAATTTTGCCATAACTTCGTTACTAAAGATTTTTACACCATTCCAAATGGATTCATCCCATTAACATGATATATATTATCTAAGCCTACACATGATGGTTTTAAACTTCTCCATCAACAACAACATTACAATTCTCTAATGTCTTTCATTGGTTCATAACTTTTATACTTATGATTAACTTTCAACATGGTTTATTAAAGTTTAAGTCTTCTAACAACCATCCTTGTTCCTTCTTATAATACATACTCCATCAATACTCACTTCTCTATCAAATGAAGAGATAGAGAATCATGGTTTAGGATGCTTACCCTTGATGTTCTAGCTTGGTTCTTTTTCTTCCTCTTGTTCTAGCAAAACTAGCTCTTACTTTTCTCTTTCTATATAAGCTCTAGATGTTGGTGGAAAATAAACAACCAACAAATGAAGACAAAGCTCTCATATTTATAGGAAATACAAAGTTAGGGTATAATAGACATTAAATCATCCCACCTTCTTTCTCCACCTCCTTACTATTCCTTTCTTGGCCATCACACATCTTATCCCTTTATTGGCCACCACACATGGCCAGCCATTACTCACCTATGGGGCCCACATGGGTTGCTCCATGGGTTTTTCTTACCCGTTTACCCATCGGTTCGATCCATGGATCCGGTTCTTGGTTTGGGCTTAGGTTTTTAATAACTTTAGCTTAACATTTAAGCTTTCATTTCATATCATTAGGTTTTAACATTATTCCATTTGGGCTTGTACAATTCCTACACAAATCCTACAAGTCCAATACAATTGCCTTTAAGCCTTATAACGTATAGTCTATGTATTCTTCTCATACGCTAATTCGTATACTCATTCATCATATACGATATACCATCATTCATACATACTCGTATAATACCTCATATCATACTCGTATTCATTACCTCGTACAATACTTGCGCATCATACGATCGTTTATTCATTAACGCTTCACTTTCCCTAACATTCTCGATCTTAGTACGCAGGTGAAAAACTACGTTTGTCATACTTGAATTATTATTACATAATCCATCCTTCCTTGTTATTCTATCATTACGTATTTCTCGGAAGTTCAAAAATCATTCCCGAGCAGATATTGATGAATATTGTTTTTTGGAAAATTTCTCGAAAAACTTTTATTTTCGTCTTTGAAATTCAAACACTTTAATTCTACCACGTAGCCAAAATACTAAGATATTCCAACATATTTAGGTTATATAATAACATTCATCTTGCTTACTCATTATAATATAATTTTATTCATTATTTAATCAAATAAAATTATTTTACAAATTATCCAATTTTCTCAGGCATTACAGTTGGAAGATACCCAAATTTGGGGGCGTCACTGGTTGGTATCAAAGTTGTAGGTTATAAAACTTAAGGGGGAAAGAACCTTAGGCCATAACCTTAAGAAGAGTTAAAGAATTAAAAGATAAAGTTAACCCTAAAAATGTATTAAATGTGATATGTGTTTATAATATTCTAATGGTGTGTACTAATCAAGATAACTTGTTTTATTATAAATGTCAGGAGATAACATGATGTATAGAGATATACATGTTGTTAGTGAAGAGTCCGTGAACCAGATAGAGATTTTACCTACACCTGTAGTTGAGTTGTCAGTGGTTGTGGTGGTTGAGTTAGAAGATTCTGAGAACTTAGGATTTACATCGTTGTTCGATGGTATGTAAAAGGATGAGGTGGAGGTAGTATTGTTTAACATGGTAGTACCTACAGAGGAGATGACTTCGGGGGATTCAATGAAGGCATTGTTCATGACGGTGTTGGATAGGAATATCCAGCTAGGGAAAGAGATCAAGGAATTAAAAGATGAGACCCATGATATCTTGGAGGACAAGAAAGACACGAAGATGTTTTGGGAGGTAGAGCATGATGAGAAGGTGTTGGCAAAGGACAAGGTCCTTGAGCTGAAACACGAGGTCTTTGAACTTAGGGAGGAGCTAAAGGCCAAGAAGCAAAAGATTGCACAGATGTCCTATATTCATAGGAGTTCGCATGAGGATTATCAGCGGCAAGTTGCTGAGTATCCTGTGGAGGTAGGGCAGACTCAGCATACTATCATTCGAGTTATAGTAGCCAGTTTGGCCGATGCAGATTATGAAAATGCCATTAGGCAAATGTAATCTAGTTAGTAACTAGAGTCGGTTTAGATATGTAAATATTGTGTATCTATGTAGTGACGTAGAACCCTCTTTTGTATAATCAAAGGGTAGTCTTTTATAAATCCCAATTTTTGGAAAGTAATTGCGAAAAAATAATGTAATCAGCCAAGGCTGTGTAATTATGAACAATATAGTATTATACTACAAAGAATAAAGCATATCAATATAAGTCCATTAATGAACATATTGTGCAATGAGTTGAGGTATTGTTTAAAAATAATGACTAATTAACAAGAAGAAAGTAATAATGAAGTGTTATTCATTTTAACAGAAAGATGCCACCAAGAAGAAGACAACAAAATCAGGAAGCTAACGTGAATCAACCGGAAGGGGGACTGGTAAACCCGATCCAAGAGTTTGTTAACTTATTAACAACTGCCTTTAATATAAATGGTTCAAATATACCTGTCAATCCTGCAATAGTACATGCTACTACGTTTAAGAATTTTAAGAGTGTAGGTACGCCAGAGTTCAAAGGAACTACGGACCCTATAGAAGCCCAAACTCGGGTAAAAGAGATTAAGAAGGTATTTGTAATTACAAATGTCGAGGAGGGGCAGAAGACTTCTTTTTCCACAATCATGATGAAGGGAGAGGCCAACTTCTGGTGGGAGGCAAACCAGACTAGGGTTGGAGTAGAAAATATAATGTGTACACGATTCAAGGAGATCTTCTTCGAGAACTATTTCCCCACGAGTATGCCGGATAGAATGGAGATGAGATTTTTAGAACTAAAAAAAGGGGGCATGACTGTTCCCCAATATGCTGACAAGTTCAATGAACTGGCAAGATTTGCTCCACGTTAGGTGGATACGGAGGTGAGGAAGGCAAAGAGATTCGAGCATGGCTTAAAACCCTGGCTCTATAGCCGGATATCAGTGTTTCAAAGTAACTCCTTTGGAACCATTCTGGGGAAGGCGATAATTGTCGAGGGTGGTAATGAGGCTTTAAGCTAATACCACGAAGAGAAGAAGAACACGAATAAAGCAGATGGGGGGTAAAAACTGAGGGTGCTAGCGGGAGTGGAAACGGATAGAAGCAGAAGGCTTTTAACTCAGGGAATACTGGGGTAAAGAAATGAGATTGAGGCATGTAAGAATTATGGGAAGACTCACTTAGGAGTCTATCTCAAAGGTAAAGCGGTGTGTTATAACTTTGGACAAGAAGGGCACATTTCGCCTAATTGTCTAAGTTCGAAGAAGAATCACAGATGCTTCGTATGTTGATCAACTGATCACAAGGCGAAGAATTGCCTGAATAAGGGGATGGATGGTAATAAGGGTTCTAATAGTGGCAAGTTAGCTATTAGTGCTCCAGCTTAGATGAGTAGGCCGATGGCCCGCATCTTTAATATGACGGTCCAGGATGCAGTTGCATCAGGGGATGTAGTTGCAGGTATTGTCCCAATCAACAATATAAATGCTTATATGTTATTTGATTTGGGTGCTACTTGTTCTTTTATAGCATGTGATTTTGCTAGACAATTAGGAAAAAGCATGTTATATGTTATTTGATTTGGGTGCTACTTGTTCTTTTATAACATGTTATTTGATTTTGCTTATATGTTATTTGAAATGAGATTGAGGCATGTTATTTTCACTTAAGAACTAGGAAAGTACTAAGGAAGGGATGTGTAGGGTATTTATGTCATGTTGTTGATACCCAGAGAGTGGGAGCAACGATGGAACAAATACCTATAGTCAAAGAATTTTTGGATGTATTTCCAAGTGAATTACCAGGTCTTCCACTAGATAGGGAGATCAAATTCATAATAGATATTGTGCCAGGAGCGGCGGCACCAGTTTCAAGGGCATCGTATCATATGGCGCCAGTAGAAATGAAGGAGTTAATGGTTTAACTACAAGAACTGTTGGATAGAAAATACATTCAACCGAGTGTTTCACCATGGGGAGCACCGATATTATTTGTGAAAAAGAAGGATGGATCGTTAAGACTTTGTATCGACTACCGAGAGTTGAACAAGTTAACGATAAAGAATAAATACCCATTGCCCAAGATCAATGATCTCTTTGATCAATTGAAAGGGGCAAAGTATTTTTCTAAGATAGATATGTGAACGGGTATCATCAGTTAAAAGTCAGGAAGGAGGATGTACCTAAGATGGCGTTCACGACTCGTTGCGGCCATTACGAGTTTTTGGTAATTTCATTTGGGTTGACGAATGCACCAGTTGTATTTATGGATATGATGAACAGAGTATTCAAATAATATTTGGACAAGTTAGTTGTAGTGTTTATCGATGATATTCTAGTCTATTCTAAGATGCCAGAAGATCACGCTGAACACCTCAGATTAGTGTTAGAGACACTAAGAAAGGAGAAGTTATAAGCAAAATTCACTAAGCGTGAATTTTTGCCAGAAAGGGTACAGTTTTTAGGACATGTTATCGACCGAGATGGAATTCAGTACACCCAACAAAGGTGGAAGTAGTGATTAATTGGGAACAACCGAAAACACCAACCAAGGTACGATGTTTCCTAGGGTTAGCGGGATACTATTGAAGATTTATCCAAGATTTTTCTAAGATAGCTACTCCGTTGACTAATTTGATAAGAAAGACAATGAAGTACGTTTGAACTGGGAAGTGTGAAAATTGTTTTGAAGAACTGAAGAAAAGGTTGAGTAAAGCACCTGTATTATCTTTACCCAATGATACAAGGAATTTTGTAGTTTATAGCGATGCTTCAAAGAAAGAGGACTAGGTTAACGTGCTCATGTAGCATAGCAAAGGTCATTATCGTGATCATCACGACAGTTAAAGGATTATGAGAAAGTTTATCCTACTCATGATCTGTAACTTGCAGCGGTAGTATTTTCCTAAAAGATTTGGAGGTATTATCTATATGGAGAGAAATGTGAGATATACACGGACCACAAAAGTCTAAAATATATCTTCACACAAAAAGACTTAAATATAAGATAAAAAAGATGGTTGGAGTTCATAAAGGATTACGACTGCAATATTCTATATCATCCAGGAAAAGTAAATGTAGTGGTCGACGTCTTAAGTAGAAAGGGTCGGAAAAGTTTTCTATGTTAACGGTTCAAACTGAGTTAATAACAGAGATGACTAGAATGGAGTTAAAGGTGAAGTTACCGAGTGAGTCGGGTCAGAAATGTTTTTACAATGGAGATTCGACTTACTATTGTGGAGAGAGTCAAGGATGTACAACTCAGAAATGATGAGTGTGACCAGATGAAGAAACAGCTAGCAGATGAAAAAGAGATAAAGTATAGTCACTAGTACAAAACCATAAAAAGACAACATTTAAAAGATGACGTTTTTAGAAAAAACGTTGTAGTATTTTTTTCATAACGTTTTTTAACAAAAAATTGTAGATACATATGAAAAAACGTTATCTATTTATAAGGGCAATTTTTGATTTTAAATAGATAACGTTTTTTAAAAAAAAATTTATCTATGTAAAAAACACGGAGCAAAAAACCGCACTTAAATGAAAACTTAAAATTAAAACAAATTAAAACACGGAGCGGAGCATAGTAATATGTCTTTCTCTGCTCTCTGTCACCCACAAACTAGGGTTTCTTTGCCTCTTTGTCTCATCTTCTTTTGCTTCAATGGCTAATATAAGGGGTGGGTATCTCTTGACCCCTTGACCAAGAACCTTTGTGGAGACCGGAGAGAGAGTGCGATTGAGACCTATATATATATATGATCCGATCATCACCCTCGCTCAAACCTCCGGTGGTGGTGTTATCTCACTTAGTCGGAGTGGTCGATTGATGAAATTAAAGGATGTCTCCGAAGCAGCAATCGAAAGCCAATTTAGCAAAGAAGCAAAAGATCGTTGAAGACAAGACATTCCATCTAAAAAATAAGAACAAGTCCAAAAATGTTCAGAAATACGTTCAGACTCTCCAACAGTCCGTTAAATCCAAGCCTGATCCCTCCAAAATCGCCTCCAAGGTTAAATATTTTTTTTTCTCACTCTCTACAAATATATATACATATATATTACCAGCAGTTGATTTTGATGGTATACTAATTAACAGAAAAAGAAAGAGTCAAAAGGTAAAAGAGAAGGAGCTGAACGAATTATTTAAGGTTGCCGTCAGTCAGCCAAAAGTTCATGTTGGTATGTAGTAGTAATTATTATTAATAGTTGATTTTTTTATCTCATTATTTATATATGTAATCAGTATTTGTTGAGAGAAAGAAATGGTGTGCCTATGTTTAGGTGTGGATCTAAAATCTATATTGTGCGACATTTTATAAAGTTGGGCAGTGTGCTAAGGGTTTCAAGTACAAGTTTTCTCATGATTTGAATGTTCAGAGGAAAGGAGTGAAGATTGATATCTATAGTGATAAGGGCAATGAAGGTTAATTTCCTTTCTTTGAGTATGATTTACGGTATATTGGTGGAATATTGATTAATTGCTATTATCTTTGTGATTTTGATGCGGTTGGGTGTGATTTAATTGTGAATTGGGAAAGAGAAGGAAACAATGGAGGATTGGGATCAAGAGACTTTGGAGAAGGTTGTTGAGTTCAAAGGGAATGAGTATAACCAGAATAAACCAACTGATATTGGGAGTCTCAAGTTCTTAGTAATATTTATATGTGACTTGATTCATTTGAAATATTATATTGGGTTTCAAAATCCAAAAGGAATAAGGTTTTGTGCATGTACTTTAAGCATAACTAGCACAAAGTGACTGCTCTTTTATTTATTTTTGGTATCACTATTGAGAATAGTGTTTATGTTGTTCAATGTTTTCCATTCTTTGGTTGTAATCGCTTTTGGATATTAGATATACTATAAGGGCATGGTCGTAAACCCGTCATTGTAAATTTCATATTCTCGAAGAAGTGGGATTATGTAATAGTTAATAAATTTGAATGTTAAACTGTGGATCGTGCATACTTACAAAAATAAAAGAATTAACAATCCTGTGATTGTAGTAGTATCAGCTTGTTGTTCTTCAATATGTGTGTTGCGTGTAGGTATGTAAACACTTTCTGGAAGCAGTAGGAAAGAAGCAATATGGTTGGTTTTGGGTCTATCCAAATGGTAGAAAATATTGCCATTACAGGCATGCACTTCCTTTTGGATATATGTTAAAATATCAAATGAAGGCCCTGTTAGAGGAAGAGGCTGAAATGAGGAAGAGATTGAAAACCAAATGATTACTGAACTGACCTTATAACTTCAGTGTTATTCACAAATCAAAGTATATCTGCAGTCCTATAATACTTTATTGTTACCTCCTCTAACCATCAGGCAAGAATTTATTTCCCTACATTCTCCAGTTAATGATTTTTATCATGATTCATTCTCTGGTTTCAACGTGCAACATTAACTACTTCAACTCCTATGAGTCCTGAGTTATTCATGAAATGGAATAAGAAAAAGAAGGAAGAACGGGATGTTGTATTGGCTGGAAAGATGGCAGAGAGGGCAAAGAATGATCGTATGAGGTATTATCTTATAAGTACCAAAGAGAAGAAGAATCAGATACATCTGAAGAAAAGGTAAACATTTTGTTTTTTTTGCCTTAATTATTTTGCTCGAGTGCTTAGAGACTCCATGGACTTATTATGGTGCATGAAGTCTCATGACTCCTGTTCAATCTTAATTTTAATTTTTAGGAGGCATACTGATTATGATAACCTAAATCTCAAAGACATCATATTTTGACTTGTTGTGGATTGTAACTTGCATTTTAAAGTCTGTCATCTCATCCTTCTACTTTGCAGCTATATGTGGGATAAATATCGACAAATAAAACTTCTTGCCACTGTTATCCAAGTTTAAAATATCCAATTGATCTTCTTTACATTCTTTTATGTGCCCTGTACTTTGTTGAAGGAGAAATCACCTAAATTGGTGATTTCTGATCGTCTATTCATAGTTAGGTGTCAGGTTAATAAATTTCTGCTACAAATGGATCAAGTACCTCAACATCAGCTGCTCATGGTAGTGAAATGTTGGCTGATGATGAGCTTGACATGGATAAATTGAATGCGGTGGAAATAAGCCTGTCAAAAATGTTTATACAAATTAATGAGCAAGGAGTGAACACAAAGTCTTAAAAAAGTCTGGAAGTTCAGCAAGAGTCTGCATACAACTGACTCTAAGCTCCCACTGCTTCTGCTCACTTGACTTACAACCAGATGGGCTATTGTGCCTAATTAATTTGATGGAGGTATGATTCTCATAGCAGTTACATACTTGGATTGATATTGGTAAGTTGATGTGGTTAAAATCACGCCTTCATGGATTTTTTTCTTTTAAAATGTGTAGGTTTATGGTGACTACTCGGAGGATGTTGGTGTGAAGCTTGAGAGGGCTAGCTGATGAAACAACGGTAAAGGGATAGACAAAGGTTGTTGGAGCTTAGAAGAGATAGTTTTATTAAATCACAGAGTTAGTTTTATTAAATCACACTTGTGTTGGATCTAATGTTGTAGATTAGAATTTTAGTTTTGTTATTTAGATTAAGAGCAACTTTAAGATATATACTTTTGGAATCTGGTTTCGTGCTTTAATTGGATTAACCTGCATTTTCTAATATATAATTATGCATTCTATATTGTGCATTGGAGTTATTAGTTTAAACTCAAATATAGGTGAACCACAACTATTACAACATCATGTATTACAACATTTTAAATTCGAACTATAATATTTTAAAAACATTGTATAAAGTAGTTTAAATAGATAATACTTTATAAATGTTGTATAAATGAGTCTAAACGTTGTTTGATGTACCAAACCACAACATTTTAAGCCAGAAAATGTTGTGGAATCATATCATCTACAACGTTTTCAAGCATCCAAGAATCTATGGAAAACAAATATATAACGATTTTTTAAGAAAAAAATGTTGTGTAATGTGTCAAACTACAAAGTTTTAAAAATGTTGTATAAAGGTGTCAAATAGATGACACCCTTAACCACGACGTTTCAGTAAGACCTTCTACAACATTTTTTACACGTTATCTATTTACTATTTTGTAGTAGTGAGTCTTGATAATGAGGGGTTATTAAGATTTGAAGGAAGAATTTGGGTTCCGAGTGAAACAGAATTGAAGGAGGAAATATTAAAAGAGGCTTATAGTTCAAGGTACTCGATTCATCCTGGTAGTACTAATATGTATCAAGACGTTCAATAGAGTTTTTGGTGGCCAAACATGAATAGAGAGATAGCAGAATATGTAAGTAGGTGCTAAACTTGTCAAAAAGTTAAGGCCGAACATCAACGACTAAGCGGCTTGTTATAATCACTGGAAATTCCAGAATGGAAGTGGAAGCATATCACGATGGATTTTGTGGTGGGACTTCTAGCTATATAGAAAGGGTACGATGCTATTTGGGTAATAATGGACTGGTTGACGAAGTCAGCTCACTTTTTGCCAATAAGAATCAAGTTTAACTTAGATCAGTTAGCTAAACTATATTTTAAGGAAATTATTTCAAGACATGGGGTACTAGTTTTGATAGTGTCAGATCGTGATCCATGATTCACATTAAATTTCTTGAGAAGTCTGCAAGAACAGATGGGAACGCAGTTGAAGTTAAGTACAACTCAGTATCCATAGACAGATGGGTAGAGCGAAAGAACAATTCAAACGTTAGAAGATATTTTAAGATATTGCGTTAAACATTTCAAAGGCAATTGAGATGATCATCTACCACTAGTAGAGTTTGCATATAACAACAGTTATCATGCAAGCATAGGCATGCCGCCTTATGAAGCTTTATATGGAAAGAAGTGCAGAATACCATTGTGTTGGGATGAGGTAGGAAAACGCCAAATGCTTGGACTGAATTGATACGATGAGCAATGAGGGATCTGATTAAGTTGATATGAATCGATTGGTAGCATTTCAAGATGTATGAATAAAGTATGCAGATCCGAATCGAATGAGAAGAGAGTTTGAAGTCGGCTCGTATGTATTTCTAAAAGCATATCCCTGGAAAGGAAAGATACATTTTGGGAAGAAGGGAAAGTTAAGTCTAAGGTTTATAGGACCTTTCGAGATATTAAAAATGGTAGGAGAGGTATCTTACATGGTAGCATTACCTCCAGACTTAGAACTCATACACATTGTGTTTCATGTATCTATGTCATGTCCTTATAAGCCAGATTATAAGCATGTAATAGAGTATAAGCCTATTCATGTTGAGAAAGACATGACGTATGAAGAAATGCCTATGAAAATTATTGATAGAAAAGAACAAGTTCTAAAGAATAAAGTTATACCTTCGGTGAAGGTAGTATGGAGGAACCACGATGCTGAAGAAGCAACGTGGAAACTTGAAGAAAAGATAAAGAAGAATTACCCTCAGTTGTTTGACTAATTTATGGCGAGATTCTGGGGACACAATCCTTATAAAGGGGGAAGAATGTAACAACCGAGAAAAATCGAATTATAATGTAAAATAATTTTATTTGAATAAATAATGAATAAAATTTTATTGTATGTAATTTATAATGAGTAAGCATGATGAAAGTTATTCTATAACCTAAAAGAGGAATAATATAGTAGTATTCTGCTACGTCTTTAGAATTAAGGTATTTGAATTTCCAAGATGAAAATAAAAACTTTCTGAGAAATTCTCCAAAAAACACTATTCATCCATTTCTGCTCGGGAATTATTTTTGAACTTCTGGGAAATACGTAACGATAAAATGATAAGAAATGATGGATTATCTAATAATAATTCAATTTTGACAAACGTTGTTTTTTGCCCGCATACTAAGTTCGAGAATGTTAACGAAAGTGAAGATTTGAATAATGATGATCGTATATTAAGAAAGTTATTATACATGGTAATGAATACGAGTATAATACAAGGTATTGTATAAGTATATACGAAAGATAATATAACATATATGAGGAAGGTTATATGAACTAGTATACGAGAAGAATATGAGGATTATACGTTAAAAGTTTAAACCATTCTTAATGGACTAGTAACATTTGGTTATGAATTTGGCAAGTCCAAGTGAAATATGTTAATGCCCAAAGATAATTTAATTCAAGCCCAACGTTAGGCCCAAAGTTAATTAAACCTAAGCCCGAATCAAGAACCGAACCCGTGGATCGAACCGATGGGTCATCAGGTGAGAAAGACTCATGGGGCAACCCATGTGGTCCCCCCATGGTGAGTCGTGGTCAACCACTTGATGGTCAAGTAAGATAGATTGCTTTGTTTACAAGCTTTGAATAGTAAGGAGGTGGGTGATTTTGACCCTTTTTGTGAGACCCCAGATTTTATCAATAAAGATTTAAATTTTGTCGAATTTTTTTTTCAATATTATGGTGTGAATTTGAGATAATATTATAGTTGTGGGTAGTATTTATAAATTTTGCAAAGTATGCAAGTGGTTATATTATATTCGATTGGTCGGGAATATTCGGTTTAGCGGGAATATTCAGTATAACAATTTGAATCATTGGTGGACCCTACAATGTAATTATTGTCGGATTGAGAAAACGACAAAAATATTTTATTAAAATAATGGCGGAAGTTTTACTGGTGGATCTTGTTGAACTACTTTCGGTAGTAAAAAATGTACGATGTCGTGTGGTTGCATAGTAGCACACCATTGATATTGATGCTTATGTGAGAAGTCACTCGGTTTGATTCCATTATTATCGATTAATAATATGAATTATTATAGCGATAATGACGTTTTGTTTTATTCAGTATTATTAACGTAATAAAAGCGAAACATCTTTATATATAAAATGAATACTTTATTAAAGTTATTCTATAAATAGAATATATTATATTTTATTATGCATAGTGTTGCATAGTGTTTTGCATAGTGTTGCATAGTAATTTTTTTATATAAATAGAATATATGATATTTTATTTAAAAGATTTTGCTTTAAATATGGACCGTCAGATTAAAGTAAATTAATCTGGACCGTTCATGGATTAATTACTATGCATTCTATTTTCCTATAAATAGAAGCTCATTCCTTCATTATTTTCTTACGAATTCACCGAAAACTCTGAGAGAGAAATTATAGAGAAAGCTATGAGCGTAAAATCTATATAGAGAAAGAAGAAGAGTATTACGGTACTTCACTACTTTGATATCCAAAGTGTCTTTTACTAGTAAGGGGTATTATTTGTTGTTGTACCGTAAGGGTGTGTTATTCTTTCTTATTCATGAAGAGAACTTCATTATTCCATTCATTATTATTACATTGGAATAACTTTTGTAAAAGTGGCATACCCTATACATAACCTTTGATATGCAAAGACATACCCTATACTTGGTGAAATCCTTATATTATTCCATTCTTATTTATTACATTGGAATAACTTTTATATCTGTGAATCCCCTATACTTGGTGATCTTCTTTCATTATTCCATTCTTTATTATTACATTTGGAATATCACACCGATGTGTTTTACAATTTAACCGGTTCCATTGTTTATTATTCCACATTTATTATTACATTGGAATATCACATGCGTCAATGTGTTTTACATTTGGACCCAGTTCCATTGTTTATTATTATTCAACATTTATTATTACATTGGATCATTACGCTTGATTGTGAATTTCACGACTGGTTCCGTTATTATTATTACATTGGAATAACTTTGTCTATCTGAAATCTGCATGCATGGTGATTTCTTTTGTTATTCCATTCTTTATTATACCCAGTTGGTTAAAACTTTGACTTCTATGCTCCATGAAATTAGTGGAATATCCTTGATATTTGTGCTTCATCCAGTATCTTTTCATGGAAATATTCTTCTGATCATTCTTGAATTTTACTCTACAAAGAAGTATCATGTTGACAACTTGGACGTTATTGGTTCTTGGATAAATTAATTCTTGAACTTGTTTTATTGAATTATTACGTCATTGTTATCATCCTCATGTTATATTATGTTGAAAGTTATCTATGTCTTACGTGTATAGATGAACTTGGTATGATTATGACCAGGGATCATTCGGTATAATCATGACCTGCTATAAATGATGTGACAAAAGTCCTTAGTGGCCTGTAATGCAATGATGAATAATTTTTGGTATGATTATGACCAGGGGTGATTCGGTATAGTCATGACCATTGATAATTTGATGAAAATCCTTGGCCAAGTAATGCGGGGATGATTAGATGTGGTGGTTTATTTATTAAAATTTGAGTCTCGGTGATAAAATTGATGAAAACCTTTTAAAACCTAAAAGATAGTAGATTTTATTCTCTACTTGACTCTTTTAATGGATTGCATATTCCGCTGCAGTTAAACTGGTTGTCTATTGTATTTTATCAGTTTAACATTGTTGAAGACTAATGATAATTTATTCTGCATTATCTTAGTCATAATATTTCTTACTGGGCTAGTTGAGCTCACCCTTTCTTTCACCGTTTCTCTTGAAATGAGAACATAGTCGGGAGACGAGTCGGGGAGCAGAGTAATGGTCTAGAGGATAGCATTAGTAGTCCTCACTATTCTGTGAAATAGTGTGATAATAGTTGTAATGAGGACTCCTTTTGAGTTTGTATAATATCTAGTAGATAATATTTGTATTCAAACTCACAGTTTATGTCGTATTGTACACGACAGTTATATTAGTAAGTTGTATTTGAATTTATGTACCATGTAAGTGGCGACCCAAGATGGGTGACGTATACCTAATTTTGGGGGCGTCACACTTTTGTCCTAACTTTGTAAATCTATAAATAGGAAGCTTATGTTGGTCATTTGTTTCTTAATTAAATTCACCAACATCTTAGAGCAATAATATTGAGAGAGAAGTGACAGCTATCTTAATTAACCCAAGAAGAAGAAGAAAGCTAGAACATCAAAGGTAATGAAATATTAACCTTTAATCTTCATCTCTTCATTTGTAGTTTTGATAGAGAAGTGGATATTGGTGGAGCATGTATCATAAGGAGTAACAAGGATTGTTATTAGTGGACTTAAACATTAATAAACCATGTTACAAGTAGAATCATAATCTTAGAAATATAAACTAATGAAGAAAACATGAAAAATTATCTTATATTATTGATGGACAAGTTTAAAACCATCATATATAGGATTAGATGATATTTGTTTGTGTAGTATGATGGATGTATAGATAATGGAATGAATCCATTTGGAATGGAGTAAAAATCTCAAGTAACAAAGTTATGGTGAAATTTACGAGATTAGACGATAATCGTCGAAATCGTAAAATTCTTGGAATGACAGTCAAAAGTCGTCGTTTAACTTAGAACCTTAGTTTTCGATGTCTTATCATAGAACTTTTCATTTAAGAGTTTTGGACTCAAGAATGTTCGAATTCTGACTTAAAAAGCGAAGAAATGAGCTATGAACGTTCACGAACGCGTTTAACGAGCGCGTAATAAGGAATTTAAACGAAAGGAATTTAATGTTATGATTTGAAAATGTAAGTTATCTTAATGAAATCGCGATATATGAGATATGTGAGATAATGGCTTTTGAGCAGAGCCAAATCAGACTTATAACGATTAAATTCTGAGCTCGAAAATGATTGGAATTGAAAAACTTTTAAAAAAAACAAAATCAAAGTCTCGAGGTTTGGTAGCCACAAAATACCACTAAACCTATAAACATGGTATGCGAAGTGGCATGCCCAGATCTCAGACACTAATGAGTCGTGCTGCAATGCGACATATAAGAAGAAAAAGCTGCGCCCATGACTCCGATTACAAGAAAGAGGCATAGAAGAATTAAAATGAATACAAAAAAAAGGGAAGTTGATTGAAGGTGAATTATGACCTTAATTAAACTTAAAGTAACATCATAAAGGATGATTAAAACCGTAAGTTTAACAATTAAAAGTCAATGAAAGGTTACGAAAATGTAAACACAAAGTAAGTTTAATAATATGAAAACCGTACGTACGTTGAATGAATGTTTGATATTACTTGAAATGTAATTACTTAAGCATTAAATAAATAAGATTACTTAAAACAACAAGACGTTATAAAGCTGTAATGAACATTAACTAAACTAATTAATGATAATAACGTACGCGAATGGATAATTGGACCTAAAAGAAGGAGAAGATAGGTTGAAGACAATAATTATTGATTGTTTATGACCTAATGTGGTATGTTATGTAATTATGTGTTTTAGAATCTATAAAGACTCAAAAGAGAAGTGAATTAACAGTAGAAGACGCTAAAGGCAAGTGTTCTAAACCCTTGTCTATGTTCATTTTGGACAAGCTTTATGATTCATGTATCCTAGGCATGAATTGATGTACAAAGAAGTCGAAGCCATTTTCTTCGGCTAGACTAAACATAGAATATTTTGAGGATTTCATTGTAATCTATCAAACTATTATTGATATTTCTATCTTATACCAACTGTTTTGGTATAGATTTTAAATAAAGACTGAGTATGAATAAATAAATGTTTTATCATCAATCAACAGGCATGTGAGGTTGCCAAAACTTAGACGTAGATACGTTTAATGTAGTAGTGTTGTACAACATAGAGTACTATAGGCCGATCACCTAGACGTGCTTATAAGAAATGTCGGACTTACAGATTTGGTGTCGGGTTCTCCTTTTTAATGAAAGAATGAAATGCTCAAGGTCTTGGACCAAAATCAAGGTTGAACAGATGTTGTTCATTGTTAAACGTTTTAAAGAAAAGAGAAGTGCTATTCTGAATTGTCTATAGTACTTCACAACTATTGATTCAGTTATAGAAGATATATATATATTCATATGATTCAAACAAATTTCTTAAATGAAATTGTTATACTTTCTGAGATAGTTATGCTCACCCTTGCTTGAACCATAAGAATGCAACTAAGAATGAATGAACCGAAGGATCCAGTAAGGATAAAGGAAAGGCTAAGACGGACAAATATTTGTCTTTGTAATAGCATAGTATAAATTTTGTATTTATTTGATACTATGACGAAGAACATATATAATGGTTACAAAGAACCTGGGAAGGAAATATTATTTTGTACTATATAGAAGACATATTCACCCTTTTGAGGTATTTCAATTGAATATATGTGTAAATAGTAGCACCGTGTACGTAGCATCATCAGTCAGGTTGGAAGATTCCCGAATTTGGGGGCGTCACATTATCTTTTCAACCTATATCATCAAATACATGTTTACAATCTGTTATATAACTTTATTACATGTTTAACATAATATCAAGAACATTAGACTAGGTTAAATCAACACATCATGGATTGGAACATAAAATAAAACAAATTATTTCGCTTTCGGGGGGCGCATTGCTGATTTGTCTCAAGCGTTAATTACTACAAGCAAATGCACTGTAGTCATGTACAAGAACACTTTAGTCTTACTAGCAGCACATTGCGAGCCAAAACTCCAATTCCTCCAATTCCACAACAACATGGACAAACCCATACACTACAAACCTTACCAAAACCACATAACATATACACTTAATCATTATAACACCTAAAACAACATAAACAACCAAATTTAAAGGATTAAAATCACATTTTTGCTGTTTTCTTCATTTTTCAACATGTTTAGTATAATCAATCACCAAATCTTTGTTTCTTAACCAAATTAGACCATACGAATTGCATTACAATAAGAATTGAACTTCAATTTTGATCTAATGTAAGCCACTTTCATTCATATATATATATATATATATATATATATATATATATATATATATATATATATAACAATCAGAAACTTGAATTTTCCCTTTAAATAATATTTCATGAATTTGATTACTAAGAATCGATAACTATCAGATTTTACAAGATTATACACACATATTTAAAATATTAATCCAATACACCCAATCATAGAGAATAAATATTGAAAAAAACCAAGACTAGGAATTAGGAATAGATTATTACCCTTAATCCCTTGTTTATACTAGTAAAGATGATGGTTACAAGGCTTTAACAAAACCTTCTTCTTCCCCTTGATTCCCAATTCTCAGAGAATTCCTTCTCCAACACTCAAGTTCTCTGTGTTTCCTCTCTAAGTCTAAAGCTAGAAAAATAAAACTAACGTAACACAAAACTGATATACATATAACACACGGTGTATATCAGTTTAAAAAAACTAACAAGCATATCTGTTATTATGATAACCAAAATTTTTGAGTAATATTAAAATAAGAATTAAACAAAGAAAATTCATATTAGATGTTATGTTATGTGATATAGTAGTGCACAAAGGAATATTTGTCATGCAGTATGTGATGTTGTGTATTATAAATATATTGGAGTTATATATTTAGTATCACAAAGCAAAGTGTAGGAGTAAATTAATAAAGGAAATTAGATGGGTAAAATTAAAATACTTTATAATATTAAATTATTTTAATGTGGTAAATTAGTGGCATTAAATATACTTCATGCATAACATAACAACTATTTAATTGAAGAAATCATATATTACATTATTGAGTGTAATGTATGCAGATATTTAATGTGGTGAATATATTAATATATTTACTACAGTTAAATAAATTGTAAAGACAATTTATAGAAAGGAAAGAAAATAATTGGATAGATGATATTATGTTACATGGATAATGGTATAATATTTTATATTATACCAAATGATGTAAAAGTAAAAATATGAGATGAGATCCAATTTGTAAATATGTATATTGGTATCCATTAGTTAGTAAATTAATTTCATATTTTAATAAATGATTGAATATATTAAATAATATATTTAATATATAAATAAATTGTTTGAAAACAATTTATGGAGAGATGGAGGAAGTTAAATTTAATTATACTGATATAAACTGTATAATTTAAATAAGTTATTTAAATTCGGTATGATAATTAAATAACCTAAATGGTTATCTTTATTTAGTGGTCCTAGTATTTTAATTGTATACTAGTGACCTAATCTAAGAGATTTGTGGATCATGTCTCAATCTATTAAATTATTTTGTTTGAATGTGTGAGTAAGTGAATATAAATATTATGTGATGGTTTATATTTGTTTATTATATAAACAAATAAAAAAATAGTGTAACCTAATTATATATTAAGAATGAAAAATTTCATAACTTAAGGGTTATGGTATGGAAAAATAATGGTATTTAAAATATACACCAATCCCAAGAGATTTATTTTCACTACTAAAAAATGGGTCTTTAGCAATGATTTTTCGGGCAACGACTTTATAAGTCGTTGCTAAAAATATATGTTTAGCAACGAAATTTGTCATTCGTTGCAGATTGTGTCAGGCTTTCACTTTTTGCAACGAAATTCATAAGTCGTTGCAACATTTCGTTGCTAATTCATTGGCGGAAAAAAATTTCGTTAGAAATTTGTTGCAAAATTTTTGGCCACTTGATTTCCCGTCATCGTGGGCAACGAAAGTTTTTTTGTTGATAAAAATGGGGCTTTAGCAACAATTTTTCAGGCAACGACTTTATAAGTCATTGCTAAAAGTGTATGTTTAGCAACGAAACTTATCCTTCATTGCAAATTGTGTCAGACTTTCACTATTTGCAATGAAATTCATAAGTAGTTGCAAAATTTAGAAATAAAATTCGTTAGAAATTCGTTGCAAAATTTTTAACCACTTGATTTCTCTACATAAGTGAAGCAGCGAAAGTTTTTTTGTTGCTATATTTAGTTTTTAATATGGACCACATTCATTGACAACAATTTTTTATTTTTGTTGCATATTTTATACAACTTTTTCAATGACTATTAACATTTTGCCTTAAATTAAGATAATAATAATAATAATAATAATAATAATAATAATAGTACAAACAATAATAATAATAATAATAACAATATTACTAATAATAATAATAACAACAACAACAACAATAATAATAATAATAATAATAATAATAATAATAATAATAATAATAATAATAATAATAATAGTCAGCCCGTCCACGTGTAAAATAAAATAAAAAATCCCCACACAGATCTGCCACGTGTGCCACGTAGGTGACACGTATGCAGGTGAACGCATATGTGGCGCTTGGGGCTCGAAGTCCAAATTTTTTAATAGAAAGGGGCTCAATTTGCGTTGAGCAAAAGAAAAAGTCTCAATACCTAAAAACTCCTAAAGTTCAGTCGTCAACTTTGCATTTTACCCTTAGAATATATTGTGTAACTCTTCAAAAAGTCTACGGAATGAAAATTTTAATTAATTTAACAATATTTTAAACATGAACAAATGAAATGTTACATAAGATTAAAACAATATATATGTATATATATATATATATATAGAATAAAGATCAGGTCCGGACTGCTGGACCTGACTAAAATTCGGACCAATTTTTTTTTTTTTTTTTTTTTACTTTTTTTAGTTGTTTTAAAAACAAAGCAAAAAAAATTATTAAATTTGTCCGCATTTTAAGAACGTCCGGGATCCCGTATAGTATCCGGACTCTCTCTCTCTCTCTATATATATATATATATATATATATATAAAGTTATTCGAATACAAATTTCAAATAGGAATACGAATTCGAATATATTTAAAGTTTTTCGTTTTCATTGGTATTTTTGTCTGTGCATCACAGATTCATTTGTAATAGCTTATCAAATTCATAAACTTACAATAACTTCTCAAATTCGCAAACCAAATGCATATATGGTGTCCAATTTTCATATTCTTATTCCAATTAAAGTGATATATTATAATGATATCACTTAAAATTAATCAAATTATTATTATAAATAATGTCATTAAAATATGTCATATTTAAAATTTATCTAATAAATTATTTATAAATTTAGTTGTATTTTACACCTGTTATTAAACTTATTTATTAAAAAATAAAGTTTAAGTTGCTTTAAATAAACTATAATGAAGAGATTTTATATCTAGTTGTTCTATTATATCAATAATTGGTGATTATCGAGAGCATAAATTAAAAAGCTATGAAGAGCTCTCGAGGGAAGTGTATACAAGTATTATGCTATATTTATTTACGTCTGAAGCATCTGAATAAGTTTGAATTTGACCGAATAAGTCATTTCAGACTATTTGTTTTACATTTTTTTAAACTCTAAATGTGTCTAAATGATTAGACAAAAAATTGTGGCTAAATTATTAAGAAGTAGTGCTAAATGATGATTTTACTTGCATTTTCTCAGCCAAATTTTGTTATGTACAGATTGCGTTTGATTTTTCTTTAATAAATTAGTAACCAATTTAATGAAAGTTGTTATAGTCTTTTGTTTTAATTTTATGGACCGATAAAATGTTGGTAATATTTTTTATTTTTTTTCCTAAAATATTTATGTTGGAATTATTTTAATAAAATTAAAATAATATTTATGTTGGAATTAGTTTTTTTATTAATTTTCTAAGCTTTTTCTCATTTACTTAATTTTAAAAACCCAACAAGGTGTTAGGTGAGTTTATTTTTTATTTTATGTGAAATGTATTTCTTTCTTTACAAAAAAATAAAAATTACTATTTTAAGGAATATTTAATACACTTATAAATTGACTTAAAAATTAATAATTATTTTATATATGGACTATATATTTGATTAAAAGAGAGTACTATTTTTATATGTGTTTTGATATTTTCACATGATTTTCTTCACATAAAGATGAAATTCACTTTGTATACTCATGTAAAAATATTTAAAATAGATGTGAAAATATATATTTTTTCATTTCCATTTAAAACTCTTACACAATCTTTACGAAAACACTAAAACACTTATATAGGGTAAGATTATTCTTTAGAACCCAATCAAAACCCCAAAATGACCACCCACCCATACGCAATTTCTCTCACTCTCTAAACTAGACGTATTCTGCGTACACTTTCCTCTCTCTCCAATGACGAAGATCAAAACGAAGAAGCGTAGGCTCGTTAAGACAGCAAATAAACCCATCAAACCAGAATCTAAACCGCTCAAGAAAAACAAGAAGAATAACCCCCCAAAAACCTTAGCAATCCCCAAACACCACCCTCAGACCTCCTCCGAATCCGACACCCCCGAGCCAAACGCTGATTCAATTCAGACCCTCCTCGAACCCTACACCAAAAACCAACTCATCGACTTCCTTATCGACGTCGCCGTCAAAACCCCCTCTATCAGTTCTCGTATTCATGAGGCCGCCGATCGGGACATCTCCCACGGCAAAATCTTCGTTCACGGCCTTAGTTGGGATACCACGTGTGAAACCTTAGTCTCGGCGTTCGAATCCTTTAGCAAAATCGAGGTCTGCAACGTTATCACCGATCGAGTTACAGGTAAAGCGAAGGGGTTTGGTAAGTTGTTGTCTTTCTGACTACTGATTATCTTCTCCCTTTTTTTGCTGTGACGCTCCCAAAATAGGTATACATCACCCATTCTGAGTAGCCAAATACATGGTACAGAAATAACTACAACTTTATTAATACAATTGTCGTGCAAAATACGACAACACATAAACTATAAGTTTAAATACAAATATTGTCTTCTAGACAATATCTACACTAAAATAAGTCCTCATTACAATTATTGATACACTATTTTACAAAATAGTGAGGACTGCTAAACAACTGTCTAGAACCATCATTACATACCCCGACTAGTACTCGCTACATTCTCGCCTCCTGAGAAAAAAATGGAACAAAAAGGAAAAGGGTGAGCTCAACTAGCCCAGTAAAGAATATTATGACTAAGATAATATAGAAAAAATTATCGTTAGTCCTCAACAGGGAAAAATCTGATAGATTATAATATACAACAAGTTTTAGATCAATATTCGCAGTGGAAATAAGAATTCATTAGAAGAGTTAAGTAGAGAATGAAATCTACTATCTTCTATGATTTAAAAGTCCATCATCAATATTTTATCCTTGTAACATCAATCAATATACATCTTGAATCAAATATTCATCTTTGCACTACAGGCCAAAGATATGCATCAGTTGGTCATGTTCATCTCAACACCTGTTCATCTTTGCACTACGGGCCAAAGATGTTCATTAGGAAATCATTCATCTTTGCACTACAGGCCAACGATATTTAGTTATATCATCATTTAGGACTGAGGATAATAAAAAATATTTTAAAGAAAACGAATTCAGTGAGACAAAAGAATAAATATTAGGGATTCGTACTTCGGTTTATCCATGTTCAAAAACACCCCATAATATACTATGTGGAGTAAAATTCAAGAATGAATATCAAAACATGGATACAAGCAAAGATATTAACAAAAATTGACATCTGGGACAAAGAAGAGAAAATTTCATTTTTCTATGAATACTGCCGTATTCGTGAATAGTGTCGTATACGTGAATAGTAATCCTGACACAAAAAGACAAGAATTTCACAAGAAAAATCTTACCAATATTCCGGCATAATGATATTGAAAGAAATAATATCATTTAAAAAAAATAACATCCCATACCTCAAAAGAATAGTACTTCTGGCTAGAATATCAGATATAACGCTGAGCAGAACTTGCACCGTATAGCAACACTCAAAGTATCAAAATACTCACAATAATACGCTCGATAATATAGAGAGAGAAAACTTCAGTTTTTAGTGTGATTTTCAATTCTAACCTAAGCACCCTATTTATAGGAAAATGCTTAGAACACCAAAGCAGAAAATTTAATAAAATATTAATATATTTTTTTAAATTCATACGCACACCTCCTTTGATCAAAACATCATCCACCAAGTGGGGCCCACCTCACCAAAATAAAAAAAATGTTTTTCTTATTAAAAATATTTATAACTCCAAAAATCAATTATTTCGAAACTTCAATAATTCATAATAAATAGCCCTTTTATCAGAAAAATTAGAATCTTATGTCCATTCTATAGGAAATTCAATTATCTACAACTTTGTAAGTTTAAGTTTTTCCAAATTCCAAACAGAAATTGACCGAAATCTATATACAGACGATTTTATAGGCTATAATCAAATTTCAGTCAAAAATGGAGCCCACCAACATGTTTTTAACATTTATTATAACAAAAATACTCTTTCTCCTCATTTATTCATATATCACACATTCATTGTAAAAATATCACCATTATTATATTATTAAAATATAATAATATATTTAAATGAATTATTTTATCAAAAAAGATAAAATATCAATTTTCAACAATTGTCACTTTTCTAAAAATTCCTCCATTTATATTCACATAAATAAATATTTTACTTATCATATAAATCAATAATTAATTATTCATAAATAATATTACAGAATCACAATAATGACAACCAGGTCGTTCCTAGGAAAGATGAGGCTTTCCAATAAGGATTTCTCCTTACTGGCGCACAATTAGGTGACCAAACCTCTCCTTAGACAGAACTTCCTTAGACATTGCCAATAATGCTATCTAATAATATTATTCAAATAATATGAATTATTGATCTAATAATGGGAAATACTGTATAGTGACAATTATTTAAACAACAATAATATTAAATATCAAAATAGCAATTATTGAATCAATAAAATAAAATATTGAACAGTAATTACTGTAACAATTATTGAGTAGTGCCTTCCTACGTAAGAGTCAATAATTCAAAAATACTGTGCAATACCATGTGCTACTATTCAACCACGCGTATTACTGTATTTTAACCATCGGGTATTCCAACAGTATTAACGGTAACCATTACGCCGTTATTTATAAAAACTCAAACTTGTCGTTTTCTTCAACCAATCGCTTTCCATTATGGGGCCCACACAAGGTCAATTGTAGTGCATTTAATATTCCCAACAAGTAAGAATATTCCATTACCAAACAAATATTCCCCGACAACAATGAATATTTTATAACCACTTGCTTATTTAAGATATTTGCGCATTTTACCCATAACTAACCACATTAATCAAATCAACCCTTACTATTTCAAAATAATAAATAGAAGAAATTCAATTTCATTTATAATAAGTTGGGGTCTTACAACCTCCCCTCCTTATGAAATTTCGTCCTCGAAATTGACGCACGTACCTGGTGTTTCGAAAAGGTGAGGATACCTCGCTTTCATTTTTGTTTCCAACTCCCAGGTCATTTCCTCAATAGCATGGTTCCTCCACAAAACATTGACTTGTGGTATGACCTTTGTGCGTAGGACATGCTCCTTCTTATCCACGATCTTGACAGGTACCTCCTCGTACGTTAAATCTTCGGCTATTTCGTCTGGTTCTAACTCAATAACGTGGTTCAGGTCTTTCACATATTTTCGAAGCACAGATATGTGAAAAAGTTTATTATGAACACGAGACATACTTGGAGGTAACGCGAGTCTATAGGCCACATTTCCTACTCGGTCAAGAATCTGAAATGGACTAATAAATCGTGGATTGAGCTTTCCTCTTTTCCTAAATCTTGTAACTCCCTTCCATGGAGGAACACGTAACAATACATGATCCCCAATACTAAATTCCAGGTCCTTTCAATGAAGATCCGCGTAACTCTTTGTCAATCATGTGCCATTTGTGTGACGCCCCCAAAATAGGTATACATCACCCATTCTGAGTTGTCAATACATGGTACAGAAACAACTACAACTTTATTATTACAACAATAAAACTGTGAGTTTGAATACAAATATTATCTTCTAGACAATATCTATACTCAGATAAATCCTCATCACATTTATTGATACATTATTTTACAAAAATGTTGAGGACTACTAAATAACTCTCTCTAGAACTTTCATTCCATACCCAGACTACGTACTCGCTATATTCTCGCCTCCACGAGAAGAAAAAAATGGAACAAAAAGGAAAAGGGTGAGCTCAACTAGCCCAAGAAAAGAATATTATAACTAAGATAATATACAACAAATTATCGTTAGTCTTCAACGGGGAAAAATCTAATAGAATACAATAGACAACAAATTTTAAATCAATATTCGCAATGAAATAATAATTCATTAGAAGGGTTAAGTAGAGAATGTAAACTACTATCTTCTATGTATGAATTTAAAAGTTCATCGCTCTATCTTTTATCCCCGTAACATCAATCAATATATATCTAGAATCAAATATTCATCTTTGCACTACTGAGCAAAAATATATTCATCGATTAGTCATGTTCATCTAAACACTGCTCATCTTTGCACTACGGGGCAAAGATATTCTTCAGAAATCATTCATCTTTGCACTAAAGGCCAAAGATATTCAATAATATCATCATTTAAGGCGAGGATGATGAAAATATTTTAAAGAAATGAATCCATTGAAACAAAATGACAAGGATTAAGAATTAAGGATTAGTACTTTGTTTTATCCATGTCCAAAAATACCTCAAAAATAATTATAGTGGTGTAAAATTCAAGAATGATCAAAACATGGATACAATCAAAGCTAGTATCCGAAATAGATATTTTAGACGAAATGAAAATTTTTCATTTTTGATGTATAGTCTTAGTATTCGTGAATAATGCCAGTATCGTGAATAGTAACTCAGACACCAAAAGTTCCAAATTTGATAAAAAACTTCGGATCAATATTTCAACATAATGATATTGAAGAAATAATATCATTACTGAAAAAATAATATCCCTTACCTCACAAAGACAAGATTTCTAGTTGAAACACCGGATATAGGCTATAACTTGAACTTGCACCGTATAGCAATACTCAAAGTATACTCAAAATACTCACAAGAATACACTCGATAATATAGAGAGAGAAAACTTTAGTTTACGTGTAATTTTAATTCTAACCTAAGCACCCTATTTATAGGAAATTGCTTGGAACACCAAAGCGAAAAATTTAATTTAATAATATTATATATATCAAAATTCCTCGCCACTCTTGAAATCGATTTCACTTCAATAAGCACATGCCACCTTCTAGAAAAAGTAAGAAAAAAAGCGATTTTCTAATTTAAAATAATTTAAACTTCCAAAATCAATTATTTGAAGACTTGAACTTAAATAATTTACAATAAATAGCCCTTTTGTCGTAAAAATTTGAATCAGATTTACTTTTTATAGGAAATTCAATTCTCTACAACTTTGCGGAAGAAAGTTTTTCCAAATTCCAAATAGAATTGACCAAAAATCCACAAACAGACGATTTTACGAGCTATAATCAAATTTCGATCGATAAATGGGGTCCATGACATGTTTAACATGTTTTAAATATTTATTGCAACAAAAATACTCTTCCTCCTCGTATACTCATATATCCCACATTCGTTGTAAAAATATCACCATTATTATATTATTAAAATATAATAATATATTTAAATGAATTATTTTATCGAGAAAAAGATAAAATTTCAATTTTCAACAATTGTCACATTAAAATTTTTCTCCATCTATATCCACATAAAATCAATATTTTTCTCATCATATGAATCAATAATTAATTATTCACAAATAATATTACGAAATCACATATTGATAACTGTGCAGCCCAGGAAAGAGGGGCTTTCAATAAGAATTTCTCCTTCTTGGCGAGCAATTAGGTGACCAAACCTCTCCTGAGATGAACTTTCTAGACATTGCCAATAATTTTATCTAATAATATTATTCGGATAATATGAATTATTGCTTCGATAATGAAAATATTGTGTAATGACAATTATTGAAACAACAAAGAATATAAAATATCAACGCGAAATTATTAAATCAATAAAATAAAATCTTTGATCGATTAATTCATGTAACCATTATTGAGTAGTGCCTTCTTACGTAAGAATCAATAATTGGTGCAATCTGAGTGATAACTTCTTGTGTGTTAACCAATAGAGTATTTTAATGTTATTAACGGTAACAACTATGTCGTTATTTTTAAACAACTTATATTTGTCGTTTTCTTCATCCAATCGCTTTTCGTTATGGGGTCCACACATGGCTGCGCCGTCTTACGAATATTCCCCGACAGTACGAATATTCCACGACCAAACGAATATTCCCCAACAACAATGAATATTCCAAACGAATAGTCTTCGGCTATTTCGTCCGGTTCTAACTCTATAACGTGGTTCGGGTCTTTCACATATTTACGAAGTACAGATATGTGAAACACATTATGAACACGAGACATACTCGGAGGTAACGCAAGTCTATAGGCTACATTTCCTACTTGGTCAAGAATTTGAAATGGACCAATAAATCGTGGATTGAGCTTTCCTCTCTTCCCAAATCTTGTAACTCCCTTCCATGGAGCAACTCGCAACAATACATGATCCCCTATACTAAATTCCATGTCCTTTCGATGAAGATCCGCATAACTCTTTTGTCGATCTTGTGCCGTTTGTATACGTTGTCGAATCATTTGGATATTTTCGGTAGTCATACGTACTAACTCGGGTCCCAACAATGTTGCTTCACCCACCTCATACCAACATATTAGAGAACGACACTTTCGTCCATATAATGCTTCAAATGGAGCCACACCTATACTTGCCTGATAACTGTTGTTGTAGGAGAATTCCACCAATGGTAAATTCTTATCCCAACCGCCCCTTGAAGTCTAGGACACACGAGTCTTAATAGATCTTGAAGAGTTTGAATATTCCTCTCGATTGTCCAAATCTGGTTTGAGGATGGTATGCTGAATCGAATCGTAAATCCGTGCCCATAGCTTTTTGCAAGCTAACCCAAAATCTTGAAGTGAATCTTGGGTCACGATCCGAAACTATGGATACCGGCATGCCATGTAACCTCACAATCTCATTTACATATATACTAGCAAGACGTTCAAGGAATAAGTCTCCGTGTCGGTAAAGAAATGAGCGAGACTTGCTTAATCTATCAACAATAACCCAAATAGCATTGATGCCTTGAGAAACCGTAGGAAGACCCGTGAAAATCCATGGTAATGTGTTCCCACTTCCATTTCGAATCTCAAGTGGTTGCAACGGACCCTTAGGTACTAGATGCTCCGCCTTTACGTTGACAAGTTAAACACATTGAGATAAACTTTTCAATCTCTCTCTTCATATTGTTCCACCAAAATGTATGTCAAGATCACGATACATTTTAGTACTTCCGAGATGGATTGCAAATGGTGTATTGTGTGCCTCCATCGAATCTTGTACTTCAAATCGAGTCGTTAGGGACACAAAGTGCAGAGTGGACTCAAGTATTCATTCTTCATCAATTCTCGCCCTAATAGCTCCTTCTTGTACTTTCTTCTTCACACGCATCATTTCGGGGTCGGTGGCTTGAGAAACCTTAACTTTTCTATTAAAGTTGGCTCTGTCGTATACTTGACATCATCGCACTCATTCCTCGTGCATATGATCTTCTACTCAACGCGTCGGCTACCACGTTCGCTTTTCGAGGATGGTATTGAATAGTGTGGTCGTAGTCTTTCAATAGCTCGAGCCAACGTCATTGCCCGCGTGTTGAGTTCTTTTTGAGTGAAGAAATATTTAAGGCTTTTATGATCTGAATATATCTCCACTTTCTCCCCATATAGATAGTGCCTCCATATCTTTAAGCGGCAGAAACGATCATCGCTTGACTCTAGATCATGAGTAGGATAATTCCTCTCATATTCTTTAAGTTGTCGCGAGGCATAGGCTATGACTTTTTCACATTGCATAAGAACACATCCGAACCCTTTGCACGAAGCATCATTTGTGAATAACAAATCCATCCAAACCAGATGGTATTGTTAGAACAGGTGTTGAAATAAGTCTCCTCTTAATCTCTTGGAAACTCTTCTCGCATTCTTCGCTCCAAACGAATTTTGTATCCTTCCGAGTTAGCTGAGTTAATGGAGTAGAGATTTGAGAAAACCCTTCCACGAATCTCCGATAATAACCAAATAGACCCGAAAAGCTACGATACTTGATCCACCGACTTGATTGCTCTCAACTCAGTATTGCTTCAATCTTGGCGGGTCCACGGATACTCCATGTTTTGACACCACGTGCCCAAGAAATGCTACTTCCTCAAACTAGAACTCGCATTTCTTCAATTTGGCATATAGTTTGTTTTCACGAAGCCTTTGGAGTACCTGCTTCAAATGGTGCTCATGATCTTCACGACTTTTAGAATATATGAGGATGTCTTCAATAAAGACAATAACAAAGCCGATCCAAATATTCCTTGAATACTTGGTTCAAGATATCCATGAAAGTCATAGAGCATTAGTCGATCCGAAAGACATGACTAAGAATTCATAATGCCCATACCGAGGATTACAAGGCGCCTTTGAATATCCTCGTTCTAATCTTGACCGATGATATCCGAGCGAAGATCGATTTTTGAAAAGAATTGTGCCCTTAGAATCGGTCAAACAAGTCATCAATACGAAGTAGAGGATACCTATTCTTGATGGTGACATGGTTCAATTCCGATAGTCAATACAAAAGTCGCATACTCCGCTTTTCTTCTTTTCTGAATAAAACAGAGCACACCCCGAGGAGATGTACTAGGGCCAGATGAAACCGATGTCCAACAATTCCTGTAGTTGGACCTTTAACTCCCGAAGTTCAATAGGAGCCATTCGATATGGGGTTTTAGAAATGGGCTTTGTACTAGGTTCAAGATCAATAAAGAATTCAACTTCACGCTTAAAGGGGTAGGCAGGAAGTTCTCAGAAATACGTCCGGAAAGTCAATAACAACAGAATATTATTCAAATTTGGCGTGTCTTTATTCAAATCCATAACATGGGCTAAGAAAGCTTGACATCCGTTTTTCATAAACGAATAGCTTTATGATTAGATATGATGGTGATTGATTTTAATGGTTTAGTTGCTTGAATTAAATAACAACAGGTTGGTTAGGAATATGAAAACTAACAACCTTATAAAATAATCAATTTTGGCATGATGAGTAGTTAACCAATCAATCCTAAAATAACATCAAAAGCAAGTATCTTTAAAGAGATAAGGTCAATGGTGGTAATGGTGCCAACTTGAATCAAACAAGATTTTTAAGCGATGGGATGTGATGAAAGTTTCTCTAACGGAGTTTCCACGAGATAGGTCAAAGTCTAATTTCTCCTGAGTCAAGTTTAAACGTTGAGCACAAGCGGGAGAGATAAATGAATGGGTAAACCGCCGGTATCAAGGTATGAACTTCGCAAGAATTTATAAATAGCTTACCCGTGATCACCTCGTTTGGGTTCCTCGCATTTTTGACCGATCCACAACAAACACTCTTCCGGGCAGTTGACTTTGACTTTTACGTGAGCGATCTTTTTTGAGTCACCGTCCCTCATTGAACTAGGTTTCGCTTGCCGTATAATCTCGGCGATATGTCCTTCTTTTCCATAATTATAGCATACCTTGAATCATTGTGGGCCGGTTTGGTGATATGTCCTCTTTCCGCATTTATAGCATATGATGGGTGGTCGTTCTCCTCCCTTAGAACCGATTCTTTAGACTGCGTGCCGTCTTCACATGGTCGTTGTTAAATCTCCTCTTTTAAAATCTCCTCGACTCGCTTCTTCTATTTTCATGGCCATGATTACCACCAGTGGTGGTTACCATTTTGTCCGTCTATTTCTTTCTCCATTGGTTATCATTATTACATTGATTGTTATCTACGATGCGATCCTCGTTATGGTCCCTCGGTTGAACATACTAGTTATCTCGCTCTAATAATTGAGCCCACAACAACAACATCCAATAGAGAAAATTTATGAGATATGAGATATTGTCGTATGCCGTGTTTCAAACCTCTCGTAAACATCCGCGTCATCGTTCCTCATTCTCCACCAAATGAGGTGCAAACTGGATAACTCTGCAAACTTTGCCTCGTCTTCGAGACAAATCGCCATATCGTTTTGTTCTAATCTGATGAACTCCACTTCCTTCATATAGCGAACACTTTCGGAAAGTATTTGTCATTAAATAATTTTGAAACGTCTCCCAAGACATGTTGAGTGCAAATGGATGGAGACGCAACTTGAGACTCCCACCAGTGATCGCCTCGCCACTTTTAACATAAAGGTGGCGAATGGAACCTTCTGTTCCTCCGTGTATCCCAAGACATCGAATATCTTGGTAATTTGCTTGACCCATGTTTCCGCCATGATCGGATCTCGCTTTCCCTTAAATTCGTGGTCCCAACTCTTTGAATCGCTTGTTTGTGACAACCCGTGAATTGCTATCATTTCCTCCTCTATTTTGAACACGAGTCTCCTCTCGATTTTGCATGAATCGCAAAAGCTTCTAAACATCCCCTCGTACATCATCTACTCGGTGGTGTTGTTCACGGGAGGAACATTGCCACGACTGTTGCACGCTTCTCCTCGTTGGTTAATCACAGCGTCTCCACAGGTCTCATTTCCATTGTTAATATTCTCGATCGACATTCTCAAATCATGTCATAAAACAAGGGTTAATTAAGGAAATCAATATATCACATAATATCCTTATATCTTGACCAACTAACAAATAAGCTTAGGTAGGACACACTAGCGAAGGATTTACTCATCTCTCCCCTCCTAGTTCTATTCCCGATCTCATGGAGATCATATCCCTAAGCTCGATACCAACCGTGATGCCCCCAAAATAGGTATACATCACCCATTCCGAGTTGTCAATACATGGTACATAAACAACTACAACTTTATTATTACAACAATAAAACTCGAGTTTGAATACAAATATTATCTTCTGACAATATCTATACTCGGATAAATCCTCATCACATTTATTGATACATTATTTTACAAAATGGTGAGTACTACTAAATAACTCTCTCTAGAACTTTCATTCCATACCCCAGAGCTAAATACTCGCTATATTCTCGCCTCTCCGAGAAGAAAAATGGAACAAAAGGAAAAGGGTGAGCTCAACTAGCCCGATAAAAGAATATTATGACTAAGATAATATACAACAAATTATCGTTAGTCTTCAACGGGGAAAAATCTAATAGAATACAATAGACAACAAATTTTAAATCAATATTACGCAGCCGAAATAATAATTCATTAGAAGAGTTAAGTATGGAATGCAAACTACTATCTTCTATGTATGAATTTAAAAGTTCATCGTCTATCTTTTATCCTGTAAACATCAATCAATATATATCTGAATCAAATATTCATCTTTTGCACTACAGCCAAAAGATATTCATCGATTAGTCATGTTCATCTAAACACTGTTCATCTTTGCACTACGGGCCAAAGATATTCTTGAAATCATTCATCTTTTGCTACACGGGCCAAAGATATTCAATAATATCATCATTTAAAACCGAGGATGATGAAAAATATTTTTAAAGAAACGAATCCAAAGAAACAAAATGACAAGGATTAAGAATTAAGGATTAGTACTTTGTTTTATCCATGTCCAAAATACCTCAAAAATAATTATAGTGATGTAAAATTCAAGAATGATCAAAACATGGATACAATCAAAGCTAGTATCCGAATAGATATTTTGAACGAAAAGAAAATTTTTCATTTTTGATGAATAATTATCGTATTCGTGAATAAAATGCAAGTATCGTGAATAAGTAACTCAGACACCAAAAGTTCCAAATTTGATAAAAAACTTCAGATCAATATTTCAACATAATGATATTGAAGAAATAATATCATTACGAAAAAATAATATCCCTTACCTCACAAAAAGACAAGATTTAGTTGAAACACCGGATATAAAGCTATGACTTGAACTTGCACCAGTATAGCAATACTCATAGTATACTCAAAATACTCACAAGAATACGCTCGATAATATAGAGAGAAAACTTGAGTTTTGGTGTAATTTTCAATTCTAACCTAAGCACCTATTTATAGGAAATTGCTTAGAACACCAAAAGCGAGAAAATTTAATTTAATAATATTAAATATCAAAATTCCTACGCCACTCTTGAAATCTGATTTCATTTCAATAAGTACATGCCACCTTCTAGAAAAAAGTAAGAAAAATGTTTTTTTAATTTAAAATAATTTAAACTTCCAAAATCAATTATTTGAACTTGAACTTCAATAATTCACAATAAATAGCCCTTTTGTCGAAAAATTGAATCTCACGTATTTTTTATAGGAAATTCAATTCTCTACAACTTTGCGAAGAAAGTTTTCCAAATTCCAAATAAGAATTGACCAAGAAATCCACAAACAGACGATTTTACGGTGCTATAATCAAATTTCGATCAATAAATGGGGTCCAATTGACATATTTAATGTGTTTTAAACATTTATTGCAACAAAAAATACTCTTCCTCCTCGTATACTCATATATCCCACATTCGTTATAAAAATATCACCATTATTATATTATTAAAATATAATAATATATTTAAATGAATTATTTTATCGTAAAAAGATAAAATTTCAATTTTCAACAATTGTCACATTAAAATTTTCTCCATCTATATCCACATAAAATCAATATTTTTCTCATCATATGAATCAATAATTAATTATTCACAAATAATATTACGAATCACAATATTGACAACCAGTGCAGTTCTGAGGAAAGAAGGGCTTTCAATAAGAATTTCTCCTTCTTGGCGGCGCAATTAGGTGACCAAACCTCTCCTTAGATGCGAACTTTCTAGACATTGCCAATAATGTTATCTTATAATATTATTCAGATAATATGAATTATTAGCTTCGATAATGAAAAATATTGTGTAATGACAATTATTGAAACAACAACAATATAAAATATCAACGCAGCAATTATTAAATCAATAAAATAAAATAATCTTGATCAAGAATTATCTGTGTAACCATTATTGAGTAGTGCCTTCTTACGTAAGAATCAATAATTGGTGCAATACTGTAATGCATAACTTCTTGTGTGTTAACCACCGAGTATTTTAATAGTATTAATGATAGAATAACTACTGTAGTTATTTTTAAACAACTTATATTTGTCGTTTTCTTCATCCAATCGCTTTTTACATGGGGCCCACACATGGTTGCACCATCGCATTTAATATTCCCACAAAGATCTGAATATTCCACGACCAAACGAATATTCCCCGACAACAATGAATATTTTACAACCACTTGCTTATTTTGAAATATTTGCGTATTTTACCCATAACTATCCACATTAATCAAATCAATCCTTACTATTTCAAAATAATAAATAGAGAAAATTAAATTTCATTAATAATAAGTTGGGGTCTTACAATTTGTATACATCGTCAAATAATTTGGATCTTTTTTGTAGTCATACGTACCAACTTTGGTCCCAACAATGTTACTTCACCCACCTCATCCCAACATACTGGAGAGTGACACTTTCATCCATACAATGCTTTGAATGGAGCCACACCTATATGTAGACACTCGAAATTGTCTTTTTATTCTACTAACATTGCGGGGGCTGATTCGTCTTTTGGAGATAACCCTGGAAGACAGCTCACATCCATTCTGGATACTACCGGAAGTTCAGTCTCAAACACCGGAACACACACCGGGAATCTCATTTTCGAACCCGGAACACACCGGAAGGATCATTTCCAACCTCAAAGATAACCCCGAGTTTTGTCCTTGGCGATAACCCCAAGGAATGTTGTTGCAGTTCTGGCGATAACTTCGGAAATGCTTATGTCAAATGCATGCTATCAGCTTCAATCTCGACCCTCTGAGGCGAGGCACTCATACCTCGACCGGAGCAAACAAGGCGATTAGCACACAACCACGTGATGACATTGCGGTATTCAAACAAGCAGTCCAATCTCAAATGTAACCCTGAGCAATGTCTGCTATCATCTCAAACCGGTGATAATCCCGGTGAGGAGTCAAACGTCATCTTGTCACCTAAAAACCTGCGCGTTATCTCAACACTTCATACATACATACATACAACAATGTCCTACAAGAACCAAGGAGTTATAATCCCGAATGACTATTATGCGTGGCAGCACACTGGATAGAGTTTGAAGCTTGAAGACCATGGGCATGGTCCCCTCTTCCTGACTTCTTACAACCTCTAATCCCATGTCATTGCGTAACTCTCGACACAAGCGGTTCGAAGAAGGTCGTATATTGTGACGCCTCCAAAATAGGTATACATCACCTATCTTGGGTCGCCAAATACATGGTACATAAATCAAATACAAACTTAATTATACAACTGTCTTGTACAATACGACAAAACATAACTGAGAGTTTTAATAAGAATATTGTCATCTAGACAATATCCACACTCAATGGAGTCCTCATTACAATTATTATCACACTATTTTACAGAATAGTGAGGACTACTAAAGCCGCTTATCAAGGACCATCACTACATTCCATGACTCGTCCCAGCTATATTCTCATTTCCTGAAGAGAACAATGAAAGAAAAGGGTGAGCTCAACTAGCCCAGTAAGAAATATTCTGACTAAGATAATGCAGAACAAATTATCCTTAGCCTTCAACAGTATAACAATTGATGGAATATAATAGACAACAAGTTTTAGATCAACAACTGCAGTGGAATAAGTAATCCATTAGAAGAGTCAAGTAGAACATAAAATCTACTATCTTCTATGATTTAAAAAGATTTTTATCAACTTTATCGCTGAGACTCAACTTAATAAATAAACCACATCATCCTTGCACCACGACCAAGGATATTCATGTAATCATCAATGGTCATGATTATACCGAATAATCCCTAGTCATAATCATACCAACAACTGTCCATCAATGAACTACAGGCCAATGAGGACTTTTACCACATCATTCGTCACATTACGGTCATGATTATACCGAATAATCCCTGGTCATAATCATACCAAATCCATCTATACACGTAAGCCAAAGATGACTTTAATCACAATATAAGCATGAGAATGATGACAATGACATAATAATTCAATAAAACAAGTTCAAGGATAAATTTTAAAGATTTATAATTTAATTTATCCAGAAATTAATAACGTCCAAATTGTCAACATGATATTGCTTTGTGGAGTAAAATTCAAGAATAATATTCATGTACCAAAAATAATTTGGACAGAAAAAAATATATTTTCGAAATAAAATAGTATCCGTGAATAGTATCCTATGAATAGTACTTTGGGAATAGTACCTCGTGAATAGTACCCGAGATGAAAAGTACCCCAAATACCCGAGTGAATAATATTCAGGTGAATAGTAATTGGGTGAATAGTAACCCATTAATAGTAACTCGTGAATAGTACTCCGACATGAAAAGTGCCCTGAATACCCGAGTGAATAATACTAGAGTGAATAGTAACTGGGTGAATAGTTACTCGTGAATAGTAACTCATAAAAGAAAAATACCAAAGAAAATGATTTTCCATGAAGAGTACAAAAGAAAGATATCTCATACAAGTATAATAGAATATACTGAAGCTATGACGGATTTTCACCATAATGCGGTAATCCACGTGAGATGGATCATTTCCACAATTTAATAAGAAATGAATATGAAGGCTCATTCACCATGCATGCGGTGAGTCCGCGTGAGCGGAGTTATTCAATGAATAATAAAGAATGGAATAACAGAAGAATTCACCATGCATACGGTAGTCCGCGTAGACAGGTTATTCCAACAGAATAATAAAGAATGGAATAAAAGAAGAATTCACCAGGCATGCGGTAGTCCGCACAGATAGGTTATTCCAATAGAATAATAAGGAATGGAATAACAAAAGAATTCACCAGGCATGCAGTAGTCCGCACAGACAGGTTATTCTAATAGAATAATAAAGAATGGAATAACATTCCTTACGAGTATTGAAAGAAAATAACTCTCTTCCTGAATACGAAATAAATAATACCTCTTACCTTAGAAGAAAACTGGATACTTGAATAGTGAGGTAGCAAAAATAATTTGGACAGAAAAGAAATATATTTTTCTGGTAAATAGTACCCCGTGAATAGTACCCTATGAATAGTACCTCGTGAATAGTACCCCGACATAAAAAGTACCCCAAATACCCGAGTGAATAATATTCGGGTGAATAGTAATTTGGTGAATAGTTACCCGTGAATAGTAACTCGTGAATAGTACTCGAACATGAAAAGTGCCCTGAATACCCAAGTGAATAATACTAGAGTGAATAGTAATGGGGTGAATAGTAACCCATAAATAGTAACTCATAAAAGAAAAATAACAAAGAAAATGATTTCCAAAACAAGTACAAAAGAAATGATATCTCATACAAGTATAATAGAATATACGAAACTGCAAATGGATTTTCAGTTTCGTGAATAGTACCCCGAGATGAAAAGTACCCCAAATACCCGAGTGATTAATATTCGGGTGAATAGTAATTAGGTGAATAGTAACCCGTTAATAGTAACTCGTGAATAGTACTTCGACATGAAAAGTGCCCTGAATACCCAAGTGAATAATACTAGAGTGAATAGTAATCAGGTGAATAGTTGCCCGTGAATAGTAACTCGTAAAAGAAAAATACCAAAGAAAATGATTTTCCATGAAAAGTACAAAAGAAATGATATCTCATACAAGTATAATAGAATATACGAAACTGCAAATGAATTTTCACCCGCCATGCGGTAATCCACGTAGACAGATCATTTCCATAATTTAATAAGAAATGAATACGAAGGGTCATTCACCATGCATGCGGTAGTTCGTGTAGACATGTTATTCCAACAGAATAATAAAGAATGGAATAACAGAAGAATTCACCATGCATGCTATAGTCCTCGTAGACAGGTTATTCCAACAGAATACTAAAGAATGGAATAACAGAAGAATTCACCATGCATACGGTAGTCCGCGTAGACAGGTTATTCCAACAGAATAATAAAGAATGGAATAAAAGAAGATTCACCAGGCATGCGGTAGTCCGCACAGATAGGTTATTCCAACAGAATAATAAAGAATGGAATAACAAAAGAATTCACCAGGCATGCGGTAGTCCGCACAGACAGGTTATTCTAATAGAATAATAAAGAATGGAATAACAACCCTTACGAGTATTGAAAGAAAATAACTCTCTTCATGAATACGAAATAAATAATACCCCTTACCTTAGAAGAAAACTGGATACTTGAATAGTGAGGTAGCAAACTTCTCTTCTTCTTTCTCTTTATAATTTCTCTCTATAATAATTGCTGTTGTGAGACTTAGTGAATTGGTGAGAAATGAAGGAAGAATGAGCTTCTATTTATAGGAAAATATAATTTCAATAATTGCACATTTTGGGGCTCAAAATATTACAGTATAATACCTTCATCTTTTTCTTCTTGTTTAATTTAGTCTTGCAAATATTATCAAACTTGCACCACCTCCCCTAATAGTAAATCATGTGAATTAATAGTTCATTCATGTGACTCAATAGTATAATCATGTGAAAAAACTAATTACAGTATAGTACCTTCATCTATACATCCATTTTTAATTTAGTCATGCAAGTATTATCAATCTTGCACCACCTCCCCTAATAGTACATGAATGTGAATCAATAGTACACACATGTGAATAAATAGTTATAATCATGTGAATTAATAGCAAATAAATGCTCATTTATCCGATTAATTACCCGATTAGTCAGTATAACCTCCAGACATCAATTATTATCGAAATAAATGTCAATTTCCATTAACACTAATAATCCCAATACAATGGAACTATCAATTTCATCTTTAATCAACACGAACTTATTCATCATTAATATTATAACTCACAATATTTAACTATCAGGTCGTTCCCAGGAAAGAGGTGGCTTTTCGATAAGGATTTCTCCCTATTGGCGCATAATTAGATGACCTAACTTCTCCTTGACAGAACTTCTAGACATTATCAATATTGCAAATAATAATATGAATAAATATGTCATCTCAATTATTGATTTAATAATATAAAATATTATGACAATAATTGAATAAAACTAAGTGACTTCTCACGTAAGCATCAATAATCAAAGATACTGTACAATACCGTGTGCTACTATGCAACCACAAGTATTACTATACTTTATCACCGATTATTTTATGAAAACTTTTTTACTTTGAAAATTTTTCAAATATCACCCTAAACTTTAACCTTTTATCAATTTAACAATTTACTAAATAGAATAATTATAAGAAATTTGAATACTTTAATTTCATAAAAGGTCTCACATATATACCTCGTTCGAATGCTCAGATTGAAGTTCTGCAAGTTCAAGTGGACATTATAGTGCATTAGTGCACGTGCTTGAGACGACGGGACATGAGAGCTTGGGTTCCCGGGTAGTCCTTGAGATGCATCTACGGCTTCCATAGGTACACTTGCGGCCACCAGCTCTATAAATATAGAGCTTAGGTTAGTCAATAAAAAAAGGAAGAGAGGCGAGGAAGCCCAGTCCAATTTGCTCTATACACACCCCATATTGAGTGTTTCCTCATTTTAAACATCTATTAGCTAACATATAGCTATATTTTTATCCGGCGGGAGCTGAGTGTTTATCCATATAGAGTCATAAAAACCTACATTGGCAGCCCATTGTAAGCCTTCTCATACTCTATAAAGCCTTTCCTTTCATATTTGCACACACTATTTTACACATTGAGTCGTCGTTGTGTAATGTTTGCTCAACTTCTATCTCAGTGGTTTTCATTTTTTCTGTATATATATACGTATATATATATGTATATATTTATATATGGACTAACATTATTGAGTTATGCCTCGATTGAGCCTAGACTTATGTCTGGAGCGTTTACTTGCTTATATATATATACTTATATATATAATTATTGTCAGACATATCTGATGAGCCTGTATTTTACATCCGGTGCGTTTACTGCTTATATATATATATATTTACATTCCTATCAGGCCTGGAGTTTACTTCATGGCCTTTTACAACTTTATTTACATTTCGTCTCGCCTGGAGTTTACTTCGTGGCGGTTGATCGCATTTACTGCTTTATTTACTTTTCTGATCCCCTATGGAGTCGCTTCGTGGTGGTTGATCATGTCCATATATATATATTTACCACTTATATATATTTACATTTTCGATCCCCCATGGAGTTGCTTCATGGTGGTTGATCATGTTTGTATATATATATTTACAGCTTTTATATATATAATCGCCATCGATTTACATATAAAATCGTAGTATCATGTGAGCTAGGAATCATGTGATCACAAACTCAGTTTACTGAATCTAGATTCGGTTCCCGTGATGGACATTTTTCAAATTGTATGGCGACTTGTACATAATTTATAGTGTCTCGAATTTCCTCGGATGATCATCATGCCCATGAGGAGTTCTAAGATCATTGTGTATATTATTTTCTCGAAGATGCTTCGTATCTAGAAAATAAAAGCAAACAAGCCAAACATTTTAATAATAAAATGGAAGTATGAAAAGGTCTCAATTCCTATTGAGCACAGGGTTTGAAAAAACTCTTTTACAAAACTTCATTGCTATATCTTGTTAAAACTATATTTTTCTATAAATTCAAACCCTTTGTATATAGGTGCGAAAGAGGCCTCGCACTACTCTCAAATAATTGTACATTGATCCACACATACACATTCATATAACAGTTTCTTTGAAAAGTGGCAGTCATCGTGGCAACACGGATGTCTGGGGGTGCCTAACACATTCCCTCCGCATAATCAAGCCCCCGAACCCAAATGAATCTCGGTTTCACAAACCCGTTTAGCAGTGTTACATCACTAGGTCAATGTGCAAACCTTTTCGATTGTGTTGGTGTAACTAGTTAAATACGTCAACTGGCGACTCTTAAAGTTAAATCGTCGACATTATAAATGTCGGACCTTTTTCACTTATTTTTTCAAACAAATCTCACATTAACATGAGAACACCAAAGAACAAGTAACAAAAAGGGACATAAAAAATCCCGACGTCGATAGGTGGCGACTTTACTGGGGACTCCAGTAAGAGGGCTTAAGCCGCTATTACAAGCTTTTCAAAACTGTTATATGCTTGTGTGTGAATGTTGCATTTACATTTATGATGGATGTGTACGAATGCATTTTTACTTATTGCACTATAATATAACTATCTGTGATATTAGTGCTTCGCACATGTCATCATTTTCATAAACGGTGAGACACGTTGTATATGAATGTATGTTGTGTGGTTCCTCCATCAGGAGGCTATCCTGTCGGTGTTTGATTACTAGACTCGTAGGAAGAATAATTCCAATGAGGCTCAAGAAAGGCACCACCCAAATTTGCTCTAGTTGAAAGACCAGATTAACTTCCCGTCAAGTAGATTGCGATGATCTGGGGACCTTCATACCAAAAAGCCGCGAGAGTAACCCTAAGATAGGTCAACCTCTGATAAACCAAACGCAGAGAAAAGTCTCTTCATGCTTTTCATTTTCAATTACTTGTAAAAGCATTTACTTGTAATTTTATTCCATGTTCATCTTTATGTAATGGAAAATATGAAGAATATTTTGTGCATACATGTTATCAATTAACACCTGTTTTTGCAGGACAGTATTCCTAAAATGGACATAATATGATAACATTTACATTACCCAAAGACTAAACTACACAAGTCTTTTGTGGGGAAATCATTGGGCCTGTTACTCGCTCAAAATCTAAAAAGGCCACGAGCCTACAGCCAACCATGTCTTCGTCTGACCAGTCTAATCCTGTTTCTCATGAAGAATTTAATGAATTAAGTCGATAAATTACAGATTCAGCTGTCATGCTTAAAGAATTGAATCAGTCCACTCAGGATACAAAGATGCCTCCAAATACCGAACCTTTTACATAAGGAGGAACACAAGGTTTGGATAAAACAAATCCAGAACCTCAGTTGGATACAACCAACAAAGACCCTGAAATTACCCATCTCAAAGGAGATCCAAACACCGATGATATCAGGAAGAAGGTACTCCAAATGGAGGAAACTATCCATACTCTCAAAGGGATTGGAACACATAGAAGTGTTTCATATGCTGACCTTTGCATCTTCCCTAGTGTTCATTATCCAGAGAAATTCAAAACCCCTGATTTTGAAAAGTATGACGGATTAGGGGATCCTTATACACAATTGAAAGTGTTCATTGGAGAACTTGGATCTTATGCGGAAAATGAAAAGCTTAGAATGCAACTGTTTCAATAGAGTCTGACTGGAGAAGCCCGTTCATAGTATACCAGATTAGACAACTCCAAGATTCATAGCTGGGAAGAGCTAGCTCACGCCTTCCTCACTCAATACAGTTTTCAATCTCTGATGGCTCTTGACCGGTACCAAATTACCAAGGTCAAGAAATCCTAATAAGTCATTCGGAGAGTATGCTTTCGAAAGGTGGAGGCGCCTGCACTCAAGTTATTCCTTTCATGGTCGAATCGAAAATGGTCATGCGACTTTCATAAACGTCTGAAGCTCTTTTCTATGAGAGAGTCTAGCTGCTATTGGCAAACCATTTTCTGAAATGATCAAACACGGAGAAATGGCTGAGATTGGATTAAAGTCCTGTAAAATTCAAGACCTAGCCGCTCTTAAAGCTGTTGCTGAGCACATCCAGTTTGGTGTTAGGTTTGTAATATTCATCAACGCAATCAAATTGCATAAATTAGCGGAAGCGTGGTAAAATCAGAGTTTAAAAATTTACAAACCATATACCCGGATCATCCTTTATGCATAATTATTAATTAAACGAAAAGATAAAGAATAAAATCATACCCTTGAAGATCGAGCTTCCTCAGGTACAAGTTCACCTCCAAATCCTTTCGCGTTCAATCTTGAATCCACCGGGTTTGGTTCCTTCCTTTGATCAACGTTAGCCACCCAAATGTTTGGCCTCTAGAGGTGATCCACCAAGGAAGAATAAAATTCAAGAAGATGGGGTGGTTGGCTAAACCCTAGTTTTTCTATCTCTATAGAAAAGGCATACTCCCAACAACTTGCTTGGAATTATTACGTATGTTGAAAAATCAACAACCCATAACACCCATAATAAGACTCCTCTTATTTATAGATGTGGGCAACCCATCTTAACAATTAAGGAATTGGGTTTTATTTAATTAATTAAATTCTTTTAATTAATTAAGCTCCCTAATCTTATTAGGGATAATTAATTAAACTCCTTTAATTAATTTTCTTTCCTAATCCAATTAGGAATAAATGAGAGTACTTATATTAAATTAATTCCTAAACTCTTTTAGAAATTAAAATAATAATAATTGTAATAATATTAATAAGACTCCTCTTATTAATTTATATTTAATATTTCTAAAATATTAAATAATAAATATTAAGCTATTTAATTTATTCTATCACCATAGATTAAATTAAATATACATAACTATATTATTACGATTATGCCATTAACTTCTTAAATAATTATTCTTCCTTTTATGGTGTGACCCTTTAGGTTCTCCATATTAAACCTATTGTGAATAAATCAATTAGAACAATTCTAATCTTATTTAAATAAATAAATTAAACAATTAATTTATTCAAATAAATAATATTTATTCTACAATAGGGATAAGCCTCCTAGCGATCAACGACTTTCCGGATAATATAGATTTCAACATTAATCATAAAAGAACCTTTGAGTAAATAGTTACCGTGCAAATTCAATCCTTCCACCATACAATGTCCCAATTAAATATAAGACATGGAATTCTTGTCAAGTCTTATTTTATTTAATTATATGTATTTCGATCCTTAAATGCACAACACTAAATAATGCAAATTAGAAACTCCTTTCTAATTTCATTCTTATAACCAAGGACTACTCTTGGGTTGTCATTTATCGAATCACATAGGACATTTCTCTTCTTTTATTAGAAGTGGTAGATTCTTTATTGATCATACATTATCTCCATGTACAACTTATTATACCCAAGCATACCCTTTGATATACCCTAAGGGTCTTAAGGAATAAGTCAAAGTATAACTCATCATACACAAGATACTATGATGATCTCAAGTCCAAGGATCACTTGTACTACTATCACTACTGAGAATTCCTATTGACAGGAAAATAAAACTCCATTAGGTATTCCTTAGCGAGCCACGTTCAGTGAACTTATTCTCTAATAAGCACCTACATACTTGCTTTAGTGTCTCCACACAAATGATCATGAGATCAATCATCCTCATCCAATGAGCAAGCAACGTATGTACCAATCTATCCGGATTCACTAATCCCCAATTTAGTAATCCAATGATTGGGAACTATTTTAGTTTTAAGCTTTCTAAGAATTTAGATCTCATTAGAATGATCATCATCATTATTCTAAAAGCATTGCTTAAAACTATGGGTTTATCACATATTATAAAACAACATCATGTAGATAATTAAAAGCCTTTAATAAATTAATACTTTTTATTAATAAATGAATAAGATTGTTACAAAGTATATGCTTTATCATCAAACATGATTGGCTTGTGTGCATACTACTTTCATTTGGATCTTATGGAAACAACCCCCGGAGCGTCCGTAAAAAGAAAGAGGAGGATGTTTCCTTAATACTACAAGGTTAAAAAGGCAATCAAAGCATGCCTATACAGAGGAGAAACTACTCCCTTTTTCAAGTACAATCTTCAAACCCTCCATTACCAAAAGGTGGAGATGCAAAGCGCCCTCGGACTTTCACACCCTTAGGGGACTCGCTCGAGAATATTCTTGCTCTTCTGACTACTCAGAAGAGAATTACACGTCTTCTTCCACCAGCCAACCTTAATGGGAGGGGTTTTAATGCTACTCGGAAGTGTGCTTATCATGCCGGAGCACCTGGACATGATAATCAAGATTTTTGGTCCTTAAAACACAAGATCCAAGATTTAATAGACAATGGTGAGATTGTGGTCACCAAACCAAATCAACCTCATGTGCAAGACAACCCTCTTCCTCAACACAAAGAAGAAAAGGTCAACATGATTAGTTGGAGCAATGGATAGAGTTCCAATTTTAATGGTGAATCATCCAAGACCCTCAAAGACGGTGTTGACAAATGGGATTATGCAAAGTTCCAATTTGCTATGGAACAAAAGATGAAAGCTTTTTGCAAACAAATTGAGCAATTGGCAGAACTGGTGACCCATCAGCATCAAGTTACACGCCAATTAATCAGCCAGGAGCATGCTTATCTCCTTCCTTTTGTTATGATTGATCCATCATCATCTTCAGAAAGCGAAGCTATGGAGGATAAGGTCGCGGAGAGAGAAAATGCTAAATCCCATCGGGATTTTGCCAATCAGAAGGAGTTTACCTATCTGGGCCAATCTATGGATGAGATATTTCAAATGCTGATCAATGAAGGAAGAATTACCTCCCTTCTACCTCCATTCAATCCCCGCTCAAGACGGTTCAACTCCGATGGAGTATGTCAATATCATTCACATTCTTGCGGTCACAGCATAGAAGAATGCTGGGCACTCCGCCATCTCATTCAGAGTCTTATTGATAGCGGTGTCTTACAGATGGTAGATGATGACACTGTGCTACTTGAGAGTGGGAATACATGTCCTACCAAATGCAAGGGATCAGTAGCAGTTATATCCAAAGTGGATGATGAGACTGTTAAAGCATTTCCCATACAAGCAATTCAACTCAAAGGAGCTGACAATCCTTTAAAAGTGGCTGCATCGAAGCCAATTTCTTTACCATTCAGACCACAATATCATGTTGTCAGCTTACACAAAGTTCCATGGAATTATGGAGAAGCTGAAGGATCCAAGTCTCATACTACTGCTATAGTGTTGAAGGAAAATCCATTGTATCTTCCTCAACGGGTTATGAAGCCTACTTGCAAAGCTAAGGGGAAGATTCCCATGGAGAAGATTGAAAAATTCCTCCGCACTATGGGTCATAATGAAGCCAAGGTGGTTCTAAGCTTAAGAGAAGCTCCACATAAGATATCAATACTGGACTTGGTTTTCTCTTTCGAGGATCACTGGAAGGTCTTATTGAAGGTTTTGGAAGAAGCCTACTTGCCAAAATCAGTGGATGTAGAAAACTTTCAACATCTGGTTGAACATTTTCAACAACAATGTGATATCCTTCACTGATGACGACATACCACCCAAAGGGATCGGTCATTGCAAGTCATTGCACATTGTAGTTTTAACATCCGGGTATATACTAGCTAGAGTTTTGATAGATGGAGGCTCCTCTCTAAATATCTGTCCTTATGCCACCTTAGTAAAGATGAATGTCAATCTCAAGCGGATCTAAAGCAGCCATACGGTTATGAAAGCTTTTGATGGCTCCTGACAAAACACCGTCGGAAAGATTGAGCTGCCAATTGAGATTAGTCCAAATACCTTTAATGTATCCTTCCACATACTCAGGATAGATTCAGGATACAACCTGCTATTGGGGAGACCTTGGATACACATGGCTGGAGCCGTTCCCTCCACACTACATCAACAACTCAAATACATTGTCAATAACAGTCTAGTCACTGTCAACGCTGAGCCGAAATGTCCTAAACAAGGAACTCCTCTACCAATCATTAGCTTCAATTCAAAAGTTGAGCTGGCCAATTTTCATGCTCTGGAAGTAAGTAACATGCAATACCATTCTATTGGAGAGCCACTTCCTGTACCCAAGATTTCTGCCGAAGTTATGTCGGCCACTCAAGAAATGATGTCATTGGGTTATCAGTCTGGACAAGGGCTTGGTTAAGGTTAGCAGGGTATTAAGCACCCTATTCAAATGTCCAGGCAAATTGGAACAACCGGACTAGGCAATTCTGCCAGTTCCAGTCACAGGAATCCTCATAAGCATAGGCAGGTTCCTCAAGCTTCTGCCTCACGGCGATTTTCTTAACCTTTACCTCATGAGTTGATACAATCTCCAGTAAAGGTACCAGCCCATGTTGTGGCCACGCTATTTCCTAAACTAGTGCCAATAAAAGCAAAAGAGGTGCTGATTCCTAATCCCGAAGTTAAAAAAAAGGAACGGAAACGTAAACATGACATCACCTTAATGATGTCAGGCATACGCGTCATTGTTCATGATGAACATACAAACAGATATATCCCAGACGATAATTGCCCAGATGTCATGGTTATCATTTGGGAGAAGGAAGACAATGACGATCCTTCCGTCACTGCAGTCCATAAGGACTTTGCCCTCGATAATTGGAGCAGCACTCCATGCATTGGTTGACGAGGGTAAAATGGGTTGAAAATCCCTTTACCCTGTAGATAACTTTAATTGCTTACTTTTCTTTATAGTATTAGCAGTTATTTTATCAAGTACATGATAACACTTTTGTATGATCACACAGTTGCATATATTAAGTGAAAGCATACTTTGTTTCAGGACTCTGAATTTAGATGTGCCTGTACTTGCTAATGAATTGCCTTCTCTCCACAAGGGCTGTAACTTTGATGCAAAGTTGGACTCAGACTTGATGGAAATAAAAGAGGATATTGAGACACCTCAAGAGATTAAGGAATGGGTCGCAAACAAACCTAAACCCAACCTTGACCAAACCACTCCTTTCAATCTTGGAACCTTAGAAAACCCTAAGCTAATCCAGATTAGTTTAGACCTAACCCCAAACTAGCGGAATGACATGGATTTGAACAAAGATTGCCTTAAAGATAGCTTTCCCATGCCCTTTATCCACATTCTCATTGACAATATTGCTCAATACGGTATGTACTCCTTTGCTGATTGCTTTGCGGGGTACCATCAAATTATGGTCACTGAGGAGGACTGTGAGAAAACTGCTTTCATCACGCCTTGGGAAAACTTTTGCTACAGACGGTTGTCATTCAGCCTTATCAATGCCGGGGCTACCTATCAGCGAGCTATGATGGCTCTTTTCCATGATTTAATGCATAAGGAGATAGAGATCTACGTGGATGACATCATTGTCAAGTCCCGAAAGGAGGAAGACCACTTAGACTATCTCAGAAAGATTTTCAACAGGTTGCGTAAGTATAACTTGAAGTTGAATCCAGCCAAGTGCGCCTTTGGTGTCAAGTCAGGCAAGTTGTTAGGTTTCCTAGTTAGCCATAAAGGGATTGAACTGGATCCTACCAAAATCTAGGCCATTAAGGAAATGCCCATTCCTAAGATAGAGAAGGAAATACGGGGGTTTTGGGGAAGAATCAACTTCATTAGCAGGTTCATTTCTCAACTCACAGCAACCTGTGAGCCTATCTTCAGGCTATTAAGGAAGAACTCCTCCATGAAATGGAACAGTGAGTGTTAGAAAGCCTTCCTTACCATTAAAGAGCAGCTGGTTAACGCTCCTATTTTGGTACCACCCAGGGATGATGTGCCCTTATTCATGTACCTGTCTATAAATGACAATGTAATGGGTTGTATGATGGGGCAAAAAGATGATAGAGGCTAAGAATGAGCTATCTATTACCTCAACAAAAGATTCAGCATCAGTGAACACAAGTACACTCTAATTGAGAAGACTTGTTGTGCTTTAACATGGGCTTCCATGAGGTTACAACATTACCTCCATGGTCACACGACCCATCTCATATCCCGCATGGATCCTCCCAAGTATGTGTTCATGGCCCATCTTTGAATTATCGATCGTCCGGATGGCAGTTGATCCTACAACAATTTGACATCGTCTACATAATGCAAAAGTCTGTCAAAGGTTAAGGAATTGCGGATCAACTGGCCGCCGCACCTACAGGGGACTACAAACCCTTTGAAACATACTTCCCCGATGAAGGGTAATGACGATTCAAAGAACAACATCGATGCGATACATGCCATACATGGAAAATGTATTTTGATGGAGTCATTAACACGAAGGTTCCGAACTGGAGCGGTTTTAGTATGTGGTACGGGGCGATATCCGTTCTTGGTCAAATTATAGTTTGTCGACCAACAACACACCGAGTATGAAGGGTCATTTCATGGGGCTAAAACTTGTCCGCTCAATGGGCATCGAGCGGTTAATCGCCTCTTTGGGGATTGAGAGTGGTAATCAAACAATCCACAGGAATCTATCAAACTAAAGAATTACATTTGCTGCCTTACCATCAGCAAGTTTTACAGATGGCTTTAGAGTTTGAAGAAATCTCTTTTCTACATATTTCTCGTAATAGGAATGAGTTTGCGGATGCATTAGCAACGTTGGCCTCCTTGATTCATATATCTGACAAGGAAAACATGCCAAGCATCACGTTTTCCCTGCAAAAGGCCCCAGCTTATGGAAACTATGTTGGAGAAGTATCGGATGAGATACCTCCCATCCACAACCCTTGGAATCAACACATCAAGGAGTATCTACGAGATGGATCTACATCCGCTGAGGTGAGCCTAACTGAGAAGAGGCGGATTCATCGACTTGCTATGAAATTCTACCTGAACGGAGATGCACACTACAAAAGAGATGCATGATTAGGTCTCCTTAGATGTATGGATAAAGACCAAGCTTAGAGGCTCATGGATGAGATCCATGGCGGAGTATGTGGCCCACACATGAGCGGACCCTTACTTGTCAAGAGGATCCTCAGAACAGGGCATTATTGGCTTACACTCAAAGATGACTGTGATGATCACGTAAAGAGGTGCTATCAATGCCAAATTCATGGGAATGCCATCCACGACCCTCTAAGGGAACTCCACAATATGAGTTCACCATGGCCCTTCTCAATGTGGGGAATGGACGTGATCGGGCCCATCGAGCCCAAAGCCAGTAATGGACATCGATTTATCTTCACCATGATCGACTACTTCACCAAATGGGTAGAAGCAGCCTCCTTCCCCAGAGTTACTAAAGAAGTCATCATTTCTTTCATCAGAAACAATGTCGTCTGTCGATACGGACAACCAGAGGTTATTGTGTCAGACAATTCTAGGAACCTCAACAACAAAATGATGGAGGAGTTATGCTGCAAATTCCACATCAAACACCTTAACTTCGTCATCTACCATCCAAAGATGAATGGTGTTGTTGAAGCGGCTAATAAAAATATCAAAAAGATCATGTAGAAAATGTCCGCCAATCACAAAGGATGGCCTGACCTCTTGCCTCTAACTTTATTAGCCTACAAAACTTCAATGCATACTTCCACTGGGGCAACCCCCTACTCATTAGCCTATGGGATGGAAGCAGTGCTCCCCATAGAGGTGGAAATGGAATCCCTTAGAGTTTTGATGGCTACTTAGTTGGATGAAGACTAGTGGGTACAAGACATGTATCACCAATTGTCTCTGATAGATGAAAGGCGAACCGCGGCTATCTTCCATGGTCAAGATTATATCGAAGAAAGGATCGCATTTATCCTAACACGAAAAAAAGAATCTCGGCTATGGCAGTTCAAACAACATGACTTGGTTTTGAAGAAGATCATTCACAACCAAGATTAATTTAAGGGAAAATTCGCTCCTAACTGGGAAAGCCCATTTATTGTCTAGGAGGTATTGGCAGGAGGTGCTCTCAGGCTACAGGAAATGGATGGCAATGAATTTCCATAGCTTATCAACTCGGACACCGTGAAACGGTACTATTTCTAAAGTTACCATCAAAACAAACATCCTGGTATTGATCATTAAATCACCAGTCATTCCGGTTTCTAACCCTTCTTTACATACTCTTCTGCCCCTCAAGGTAACATACACTTCAAACCAGCAGCCTGGTTTCACCTCATTTCAAACGTTTCACACAATTTTGGTTATCCTGAAGATGGGATTAAACCTTTCAAACCTACAGTTTATCTTAAAGACAGGATTAAACTTTTCTACGTTTGTAGTTTATCCTGAAGACGGGATTCAACTTTTCTACGCTTGTAGTTTATCCTGAAGACGGGATTAAACTTTTCTACGCTTGCAGTTTATCCTGAAGACGGGATCAAAATTTTTCCACACCTGCAGTTTGTCCCCATTATGGGATCAAACTTTCTTCTCCCCGCAGTATAGCCTGCACATGGGATTCACACTTCGCTTTGGCTGCAATTCGTCCTGAGGGGCGAACTACGTCAACCTGATCTCCCTGATACCCGGGAGTACATAGGCAACCATATTCTATATGCCCGATCGCAATAAACGCAATAAACAAAAAAACAACAAAAACATTTCTGCCCTTTCTCTACAAAAACAAAAAAACAACAAAAATATTTCTACACCCTTCTTCATCAATAAAGCTCTACATCCATCTGCCTTTCTCATACAGCGTTGAACCTCTTACACCAGGTTCGAACTATGCAGACTTGATCTCCTCTTCAATAGGAGTACGTGGCGACCATTTATGGTTCGATCTAACCCTACCGAACAAAAATACTTGTCACACTTGATCGGGATCACCCTTGATCTACCATATTTCATCGGTTTCAAACCAAAGGGATGGAATTACCCAACCTCTTCTCACAAATAGAAGATTCGGTGACCATCTAAGTTGCGGTTGTGCCTCAAAGAGTAACACCAATCCATAAGAGATGGAATTAACTAGGCTTCTCATAAATAGAAGTACTGGTTACCATCTGTGGTGCGGTCAATCTCAGAGAGGAAAAACCATCCTCCTCTCCACATTTCCATACAGAAACCAGTCCCAAGACACCAAAAGATGGTAGGGATACATATCGATCAATGATCCGTTCTAAGAGATCCTGCGATGTCTCAATGTCCACATATCAAGGATAAGTTCATAATGCATCAAGATCAAGGCCCTAAAGAAACATGCAAATATCAAGCAAGTATCAAGGCACAACTGAAAGGGAAGTGAATCAAAATATATTTCCCTGCCAAATATAATACTATTTGATATATACATATGTGTTGTACATGACAAAATGGCTAAGCTAGTCTGCGCAGGAAAATACAAAGCTATCTACAGATCTATGTGTATGCAGACTATCAGATCTAATATGGCATCCCTCTCTGAAGACGGAGGTAAAGCTGCAAGTTCCTGCCCAATGGTATCTACATGAGCTAGCAGATCAGAGGCTAACTGGATGGTAGCATAATGCTCATCAATGTAGGCACTCATATTAGCAAGAGTGACAGCCATCTGTGATCTCACTGAAGTACTGTCTGCAATGGCCACATCCCTAGCAGATAAGGCGACATCCCGCTCCATAATCAATGCATACCTAGCGGATCTAGCCTCATCCCTCTCTAACAGAGCTGCGTTTCTCCTATCAAGAGCTATCAACATCGTGACCCTAGCCTGATCTCTATCATAGGTCATCAGATGTAGGCTCTACTCTAAATGATGTCTGAATACTGAGTAACAGTGGCACTTTTCGGGGTGGGAGAATCCATCACAAATGCTGGAAGCCCAGCAGTTAAATCCTCCTCGATGGGAATGTCAGTCTCCTCTATAGGCTCCTCGTCGTCGGAATAAATATCCTGCATTGTGGACACTACCATAGTTGATGCAGTCTCTGTGTCCATCTATCTTTGAATAATCTGAGAATAACTTTGAATAATCGACAGAAAACTCAACCACTCTCGGCCGATCCCAACAGTATACAACCCGGATCATCCTCTCTGCGATAAACGGTGTGAAGCAAAGCAATGTCTCACTGCCCCCTGAAATGGATGGAAATCCTAAAACTGGTTAAACTGACACATCACAGCCAGTGGGTGGTAGGTGATCATCCCTCTCAAACCAGCTAGAGGTAGATAGTCCATGCCCAAAGCATGAGTGATGAAGCTGTAGGGTGAACTAAGCCTTGTATACGGCAATATAGCAAATGGATCTCCAATCCCTGCCAGAAAAGCTAACTAAGATGCAGCATCTATGCACTCCACAAGCTGAAAGGAGTATGACATGGATATATCATGGGTGAAACAATATCCATGTCGTCTGAATGTGCCCATCGGTCTCAAGTGTGACATAAACCACACTTACAGCCTGACCGAGCTGCTTGTGAACAATCCTGCCGAATAAGTGCAGCAATATGTGGCCGACCTCAGAGTCTCTGCCATAATCATCAGTATTATGGTATGACCCTCCCTGAGAGCTCTTACTGCCATAATAACGTCGATATCCAACTCATCCATGTATCGTGGCATGTAGACATACGACAGTATGCACAATAGCAATACATCCACTCCGGCTGAATGCCAATGATCCTCTGGTGTGGTGAAATCCTCGGAATGCCATGCATAACTATCCTTAGAGCCAAATCTGCCGAACAGAAAATGCTGGGATATCACGTGGCCGGATGTAATCTCGTCCTGTACCACTCTATACCTCAATTCGGTGAGGGTCATGAACTGTCTACTCATTTCTTTGATTGTCATATGCATGCAAGGTCTGTCCAGCGGAAGCATTGTTAACCGTGCATACTCTTCCAAAGTAGGAGTCAACTCCCGGGTCCCAAATTGGAAAACCCGCCTCTCCGATACCCAGTGCTCTAGCATACCCTCTATGAATCCTGTAGGAACTTGAAACTTCAACAAGGTCATAGTATGCTACAACAAATCATCTACAGTCACCATGCTTGATGGTGACATACTATCATACCATGAACGCATACCAGATGCCACCAAAAATGGTGGGGTATGATCAATACGGCTAACTGTCGAATAAGACATCTGTACAGGCCCTGTCATAAGACCATCCAGGGGTCAATGCTGAATATCTCTGGACATACATACATGCGCATAACATAATAACATGTATGATACAATAGATGGCAATATGATATAGGGAATGAAAAATTGTACATACATTCCTAAGTATATCATCATCTAAATACAGCTAAATACAGGGAAATGGGGCAAAGCTACCCAACATCTAACAGAGGCCTATCAAAAGATATAGCGAGAATGGGGCAAAGCTACCCAATGTCTAACAGAGGCCTATCAAAAGAGATAACGAGAAATATACATCAGAAAAAGTTAATGGTGTCGATGTCTACATCATCGATCCTGTCCACCTGATGTAACTCCTCCTGAGTCACTGGATCTCTATCTACATGGATGTCAGTCCTATACAAGGGAGGATCTGCACCGATAAAGCCATATGGGTCACCTGAGGGGCCAACGTCAGAGCTGTAAGTATCAAAAGTGTTTGCCTTTGAAGGATCTCTACCCAAATGCTGAATGAAAAAATGTGCCCGGTCCAACTATCGGGTCAAACTGTCAATCTATGTCACATGAGTCGGATCTCTGACACAGGCTAGCCAATCCATCATCATCATGGATCCTGGAACCATATTCCCCATAAACTGTGTGGTGCGGGTCTGAGCTCTAATGGTATGAGGGAACCACCAATGCTAGAACATCTCCTGAGTGTAGGGGCCCTTTGACAATGTGAAACCATCAATCCCCAATAATGGGATGTCAATGCTGGGTGATTACGAAACAGGCCAATAATGCTTGACAGGAGGTAAGATCGGCATGCGAATCTCTCCTGTAGTGCTCCTGATAGCACGCTCTCCTAAATAGAGCTCCCATCCTCCATCTATGAAGAGAGGAATCCTATGGGTGGACATAGCGTGCTCAACCCCAGTCGGGTACCCATCCTCAAATCTAACACTCAAGTGCTCCCCAGAATAGGGAACCCATGTGATGACATCCGATGTTAATAACTCCAGCTGTAGGCGACAATTAGTGAAACCCTCAACAACAGGGACCTCCACCAGTATGGAATGATGCCATCTCCATCCTCGTGGATAGGTGTCTAAACCTAGCACATTCATAGGACACAAACATGGAAGCCTCTCATAGGCCCAAAACTGTCAACACCAAGGCAACATCTGCCGTCAGTCAACACTCTTAACCTGTACATGGGAAAAGACAAGAGAAACACACACCAGCAGAAATGGGTAAAATCCTAACCAAGCCTCGGTCAAGGCCTGCGATCGCATGCGCATTCCCTTGAGGAAGTAGGCGAAGGTATAGGAACCCCAATCATACTCTCCTATACGGTCCACGTGTCGAGTGGCGCTGATCAAAGCGAAGGACACCATAGAGGGATTGTCTTCTATGAAGCAGCCCCTAATGATCATCAGGAACAATCACCGAAGAATGTGATCCCTGACTCTCACATCATCAGGTATGGGCTCACTCAACAGCCCTCTCATAGCATCTACGCTCAAAAGACCTGTATGAATAGTCCTGCCCTTGAGCGCCTCCGTCGAAACTCCCAACAAGGATCTGATGGCAGTAGGGGTAATATCCTCCGTGCAAGGCACTAGATCCCTTCCAAACTCCATATCTGTGATAAACCGCCAGTCCATCGGCGTTATCATCACCTCACCGTCCAGCAAGTAGAGTGACTAAGTCTAGTGAAACCAGCTCTCAGACAATGCCTTGAGGTAACCCCGGGGACAACAATGGAGAAGAATGGAAAAGAACGTCCCGAATCCCCATCTATATATAATTGCTCTATAGTCATCATGCAAAGCATGATATATAGAGTGGGTGCTGAACCAATTCGATTGAGGCTGTGTAAAGTCGGGAACCTACATCAAATGCAGATCAACATCAGAACCCTTTGCTCCTCATCAATAAGAAATAAGGAAGATTAAAGATCTAACTTTATACCTCATTTGCGTGCAGGTAGACTGAAGGATGCCTACTCAAGTCACCTAGAAGATCTGGGTTCGTCACTTGAATACCTGGCAAATCCCTACGGGGAACACGTGCAGCATGGGCAGGAACCTCAATCGGTACATCCTCCTCATCGTCCTCGACATCCGACACTTCAACCTGGATAGGACGTATCACTGCCTCCACCAAACGATGAGGATGTCTAACAGAACAGGGTCGAGTCACTTCAGAAGCCCTCCTCCGTACACCAGAAGTGGTTCTGCGAGAACTACTCAGCTGATCCAGATCAATAATATCTAGACAACAAGTCTCCAAATCACCTCAGACAGGGTGTGGTAAATTCTTACCTGGAGCTTTTCAAAATGCATTACATGCATGCAGGCATTATTTTAACATACATCTACAGTAGAGTTAAAAATGCATGACTATCCAATGCCTACATTTTAAAATTTTTTGCCATAGCCGCCTTTGTAAATGGGACTATCCACATGCACATAGGCATGACTAGATGGCCATTCAGTAGCACACATATCCACATTCATATACATCCTACATGCATCACAGTAAAAAAATGTGTAAGTGTAGTCTAATTACCAGGATTATTTTGCTTTTCTACCTTTACTCATTTGTCCTCAGATAGGATAAGAAATGACAGTAAAAGGTACCAATTTGACTATTTTAAAAGTCAAAATTTTCACATCATTATGTTCAATATGGTTTAATACTAACATTTGCTATGTTGAATATTTTTTATCAAGTCATATCAGAATGCATATTCACTACTATGTGTCTAAATGCATTTCATGTGATAAGTCATTTTCTAACGGATAGAAATCGGAAAAATACATACATGCATATGTTACCGGAATGATGAAGAACGCTTATACGGTGGTAGAATATACGTGAAGTTGCCTTTAACTTCAAAGAAGTTTGAAGAGAAGCTCTTAGATTTCCTTCGTCGTGTAGCTTGAAAATGACTTATGAAGGAAACCCGCAGGGAATACATACCCACGGTTAGCCACAGGTCCACCTGCGGCTGCTGCACGTGTACTTTTGGCACCCTTGTATGGGTCCCACACCTCCAGCTCACTTCAGTTAGAGTTGCAAAGGAGGTCTCACAAGCTGAAAAGTCCAAATCAGGAATAAAAATGCTACGCGATTGAGTGGAATAGCCTGAAATCCTGGTTTTTTGCGGGTTAGAATTAGACTCCCGTCTGTCATTGGTATTCGCTTGAATGCAGGGTATACTATACCGATGAGCTCAGTTTTCACAAATCATGCTCGGCAATACCTCACGAAGGTCTGATGCCGTCATTGCAAGGTCACAACCCTAAACCTTCCCCGGCGGGGGTTACAACGCCGAAGTAATGAATTAATGAAGTTTCAAGCATTCACGTATCCCCGGCGGGGGTTAAAGTGCATTCTCAACCATTGATATACACATCAATGAAGATCAAGCAACCTTGATAACATATCAGCTGATGACAAGTAAACCCATCGAAGTAACCTTCCCTAGTAAAGGTTACAACACGATGCAACCGTTGATACACACATCAATGAACATCAAGCAACCTTGACAATGCACCCAGCAAGGATCTATCCGGTGACACACACATCAGCGGAGGTCAGGTAGCCTTGATAATACAGACTGTTGGCAGTAACTCCGACAGGATGATGGGATATGTTATATGCATCCTCAAACAGACAAAGCTTTATCCCCATAGATCTCTTATACACAACAGACACCTCTATGGAATAGAAGTTTGTGTCTAGGATTCAAGACTTTGGTGATAGCCCCAACGTCGACATCTTTGGAGACTTGGATTGCATGTCCAAGCCATTGCTGATTGTCCTCCCAACAGAATTAGCTGGGAATCGACAACCATTTTCATCATACATCATACATTTGCATCATGTTGCTGCACATAGCATCATGTTTATCTTTTTGCATTTCAAGTGTCTAGGATTCTTTATCCTATCCATGCCTTACATTGCATGAATTTGATAAAGAGGGGCATCTGTAGACACTCAAAATTTTCTGCACACCTGTTACTAACATTACAGGAGGGCAGATTCGTCTTTTAGAGATAACCAGGAAGACAACTCACATCCATTTTGGATACTACAGGAAGTTCAGTCTCAAACCCCGGAACACACAGGGAATCTCATTTCTGAACACCGAACACACACCGGAAGGATCATTTCCAACCTCGGAGATAACCCCGAGTTTCGTCCTTGGCGATAACCCCAAGGAATGCTGCTGCAGTTCCGGCGATAACTCTGGAAATGCTTATGTCAAATGCTATCAGCTTCAATCTCAGACCTCCTGCCAAGGCACTAATACCTCAGACTCGGAGCTAACATCGGGCAGACAGGCACACCCACAGATGACATTACGGCATTCAAACAAGCCGTCCAATCTCAGATGTAACCCTGAGCAACATCTGCTATCATCTCAAATCGGCGATAACCTCGGTGAGGAGTCAAACGTCATCTTGGCACCTCAACACCTGTGTGTCGTCTCAACAGTTCATACACACATACATACAACAACGTCCTACAAGAACCAAGGAGTTACAATCCCGAGTGACTATTATGCCTGGCAGCACATCGGATAGAGTTTGAAGCTTGAAGACCATGGGCAAGGTCCCCTCTTCCTGACTTCTTACAACCTCTAATCCCATGTCATTGCGTAATTCTCGACACAAGTGGTCCAAAGAAGGTCGTATATACCTCGTTCAGATGCTCGGATTGAAGTTCTGCAAGTTCAAGCGGACATTACAGTGCACGAGTGCACGTACTTTGAGATGACAAGACCCAAGGAGCCCGGGGCACCCCAGGTAGCCGTAGGTGCATCTGCGGCTACCGCAGTGTCATCTCAAGGCTCGCCAGCAGTACACTCATGACCACCAGCTCTATAAATATAGAGCTTGGTGTGGTAAATATAAAAAGGGAGAGAGGCGAGGAAGCCCTGTCCAATTTGCTCTATACACACCGCATATTGAGTGTTTCCTCATTTTAAACATCTGTTAGCTCACATATAGCTATATTTTTATCCGTTGGGAGCTGAGTGTTTATCCATATAGAGTCATAGAAACCTACATTGGCAGCCCATTGTAAGCCTTCTCATACTCTATAAAGCCTTTCCTTTCATATTTTCACACACTGTTCTTCACATTGAGAGTCATGTTGTGTGCATTTGCCCGGACTTCGGTCCATGGTTTTCATTTCTGTCTATATATATAGACTTATATATATGTATATATATTTATATATGGACTAACATTATCGAGTTATGCCTCGATTGAGCCTAGACTTATGTCTGGAGCGTTTATTTGCTTATATATATATATATAAACACTCAGCTCTCGCTCTTCATATTGTTCCACCAAAATGTATGTCGAAGATCATGATACATTTTGGTACTACCAGGATAGATTGCAAACGGTGTATTGTGTGCCTACATCATGATCTTGTACTTCAAATCAAAGTCATTAGGAACACAAAGTCTGGAGTTGACTCGAATTATTCCTTCTTCATCGATTCTTGCTTCTGTGATAACACCTTCTTGTACTTTCTTCTTCACACGCATCAACTCCGGGTCTGTGGCTTGAGCAACTTTAACTTTATCGATTAATGTTGGTTCTATGCATATACTTGACATCATCGCATGGGTCCCCGGAGTCTTGAATTCCATCTTCATCTTTTGTAAATCACACAAAATGGGCCTTTGTGTTGACAACATCGCACTCGTTCCCGCATATGATCTTCTACTCAATGCGTCAGCTACCACATTTGCTTTTGTAGGATGGTATTGAATGGTATGGCCATAATCTTTCAACAGCTCAAGCTAATGTCGTTGCCGCATGTTGAGTTCCTTTTGGGTGAAGAAATATTTGAGGCTTTTATGGTCTGAATATATCTCCACTTTCTCCTCATTTAGATAGTGCCTCCAGATCTTTAGCATGAAAATGACTGCTGCCAACTCTAGATCATGAGTAAGATAATTCCTTTCATATTCTTTAAGTTGTCGTGAGGCATAGGCTATGACTTTCCCATGTTGCATGAGAACACATCCTAACCCTTTGCCCGAAGCATCACTTAGATAAAAAATCTATCTGAACCAGACGGTATTGTTAGAACAGGTGCCAAAATGAGTTTCCTCTTAAGCTCTTGGAAACTCTTCTCGCATTCCTCGCTCCATACGAATTTTATATCCTTCCGAGTCAGCTGAGTTAACGGAGTAGTGATTCGAGAAAATCCTTCTACGAATCTCCGGTAATAACCAGCTAAACCCAGAAGGCTACGCAGTTCGGTCACCGAATTCGATTGCTCCCAACTTTATATTACTTCAATCTTCGCCCGGTCAACAGATACTCCATGTTTTGACACCACGTGCCCAAGGAATGCTACTTTCTCAAGCCAGAACTCGCATTTCTTCAACTTGGCATATAACTTATTTTCGCGAAGCCTTTGGAGTACCAGCTTCAAATGGTGCTCATGATCTTCACGGCTTTTGGAATAGATGATGATGTCATTAATAAAGACAATAACGAACTTATGACACCCCCAAAATAGGTATACATCACCCATCTTGGGTCGCCAGATAAATGGTACAAAATTCAAATACAACTTAATTATACAACAGTCGTGTAAAATACGACAAAACATAATCTAAGAGTTTCAATAAGAATATTGTCATCTAGACAATATCCACACTCAATGGAGTCCTCATTACATATATTATCACACTAATTTATAGAATAGTGAGGACTAGTAAAACAACCATCTGGACCGTCAATCCGTTCCCCGACTCATCCCAGCTATATACTCATTTCCTGAAGAGAACAGTGAAAGAAAGGGTGAGCTCAACTAGCCCAGTAATAAATATTATGACTAAGATAATGCAGAATAAATTATCCTTAGCCTTCAACAGTATAAAAACGGATAGAATATAATAGTCAACAAGTTTTAGATCAACAACTGCAACGGAATAAGCAATCCATTAGAAGAGTCAAGTAGAGCATAAAATATACTATCTTCTATGATTTATAAAGTTTTTCATCAACTTTATCGGCGAGACTCAAACAATAAATAAAATTGAATCATCCCTGCACCACGGCCAAGGATATTCATGTAATCATCAATGGTCATGATTATAGCGAATAATCCCTGGTCATAATCATACCAACAACTGTCCATTAATGAATTACAGGCCAATGAGGACTTTTACAACATCATTTGTCACATTATGGTCATAATTATAATGAATAATCCCTGGTCATAATCATACCAAGTCCATCTATGCACGTAAGTCAAAGATGACTTTAATCACAATATAAGCATGAGGATGATGACAATGACATAATAATTCAATAAAACAAGTTCAAGGATAAATTTTAAAGATTTATAACTTAATTTATCTAGAAATCAATAACGTCCAAATTGTCAACATGATACTACTTTGTAGAGTAAAATTCAAGAATAATATTTATGTACCAAAAATAATTTGGACAGAAAAGAAATATATTTTTTGGGTGAATAGTATCCCGTGAATAGTTCTTCGGGAATAGTACCCCGTGAATAGAACCCCGACACGAAAAGTTTCCCGAATACCCGAGTGAATGATACTAGAGTGAATAGTAATCGGGTGAATAGTAACTCGTGAATAGTACTCCGGCACGAAAAGTGCCCCGAATACCCGAGTGAATAATACTAGAGTGAATAGTAATGGGGTGAATAGTAACCCATGAATAGTAACTCATAAAAGAAAAATACCAAAGAAAAGGATATTCCATGATGAGTACAAAAGAAATAATATCTCATACGAGTATAATAGAATATACGAAACTACAAATGGATTTTCACCCGCTATGCAGTAATCCGCATAGACAGAGAATTTCCATAATTTAATAAAAAATGAATACAAAGGATCATTCACCATGCATGCGGTAATCCACATAGACATGTTATTCCAACAGAATAATAAAAAATGGAATAACAAAAGAATTCACCATGCATGCGGTAGTCCGCGTAGACAGGTTATTCCAACAGAATAATAAAGAATGGAATAACAACAAAATTCACCAGGCATGCGATAGATCGCATGCATGAGTTATTCCAATAGAATAATAAAGAATGGAACCAGTCATGCATAATCCGCATGCATCGGATATTCCAAATGAATAATAAAGAACAAAACCAGGTCATACGTAATTCGCACAGACAGGATATTCCAACGGAATAATAAAGAATGGAATAACAACAGAATTCACCAAGCATGTGATAGACCGCACATACAGGTTATTCCAATAGAATAATTAAGAAAGGAATAATAGAAGAATTTTACCATGTATGTGGTACTTCGCATAGACAGGTTATTTTAACATAATAATAAAGAATGGAATAACAACCCTTACGAGTATTGAAAGAAAATAACTCTCTTCATTAATACGAAAGAATAATACCCCTTACCTCAGAAGAAAACTGAATACTAGAATAGTGAGGTAGAAGACTTCTCTTCTTCTTTCTCTCTATAACAATTGCTCTATAGCTTTAGTGAATTGGTGAGAAATGAAGGAAGAATGAGCTTCTATTTATAGGACAATATAGTTTCGATAATTGCACATTTTGGGGCTCGAAATATTAAAGTATTATACCTTTCTCTTTTCCTTCATTTTTAATTTAGTCCTGCAAGTATTATCAAACTTGCACCACCTCCCCTAATAGTAAATCATGTGAATCAATAGTAAATCATGTGACTCAATAGTTCTAAACATGTGAAAAAATTAATTATAGTATAGTACCTTCATCTATACCTCCATTTTTAACTTAGTCATGCAAGTATTAACAATCTTGCACCAACTCCCCTAATAGTAAATAAATGTGAATCATTAGTACACACATGTAAACAAATAGTTATAATCATGTGAATCAATAGCATTTAATTGCTCATTTATCTGGTTAATTACCCGATTGGTCAATATAACCTCCAGACATTAATTATTATCGAAATAAATGTCAATTTCCACTAACACTAATAATTCTCACACAATGGAATTATCAATTTCATCTTTAATCAACACGAACTTATTCATCATTAATATTATAACTCACAATATTTAACAACCAGGTCGTTCCTAGGAAAGAGGGGGCTTTCCGATAAGGAATTCTCCTTATTGGCGCGCAATTAGGTGACCAAACCTCTCATTGACAGAACTTCTAGACATTGCCAATATTGCAAATAATAATATGAATAACTTTGCCGTCTCAATTATTGATTTAATAATATAAAATATTATACAGATAATACTGTGACAATAATTGAATCAATAATATGAGAGATAAGATGCAACAATTACTGTAGCAATAATTGAGTATAACTGAGTGACTTATCACGTAAGCATCAATAATCAATACTGTATGCTATTATGCAACCACGCATATTATTGTACTTTTACTACCGAGTAGTTCAACAGTTTTAACAGCAACACTTTCGCCGTTATTTTTATAAAATCACAATTCTGTCGTTTTCTAACTACGACAATACTTTCGTTGTGGGGTCCACCAATGATTGTGTCGTCGTACGGATATTCCTCGATAAAAAGAATATTCCTCGACCAAATGAATATTTTATAACAACTTGCATACTTTGAAAAATTTATAAATACTACCCACAACTATAACATTATATCAAATCCACACCATAATATTAAAAAAAATCGAGAAATTTAAATCTTTATTCATAAAATTTGGGGTCTCACAATCTCCCCTCCTTATAAAATTTTGCCCTCAAAATTTACGTACGTACCTGGTATGCCAAAGAGATGAGGATACCTTAACTTCATTTCAGATTCTAACTCTTGAGGTATAACCTTTGAGTGTTAAATACGATTATTCTTATCTAAGATTTTAACACGTATCTCCTCATACATTAAATCTTCTGCTATCTCGTCTAGTTTTAATTTAATAATGTGGTTCGGGTCGTCCACACATTTATGTAACATCGATACGTGAAAAACATTATGAACATGCGACATACTTGGCGGTAAGGCGAGTTTATAGGCCACAGTTCCTACTCGATCGAGGATTTCAAATGGACCAATTAAATCGAGGGTTGAGATAACGCCTTCTTGAACCTTCTTCTTCATATTCATCAGCTCTGGGTCTGTAGCTTGAACGACTTTAACTTTATCAATTAAAGTTGATTCTAATCGTATATTTGTTATCTTCACCTGGGTCCCTAGAGTCTTTAACTCTATCTTCATCATTTGTAAGTCGTACTAAATGGGTTTTTGTGTTAACAATATCGCACTTGTAAATGCATACGATCTTTTACTCAACGCGTCAGCTACCACGTTCATTTTTCCCACGATGATATTGATTGGTATAATCGTAATCTTCAACAGCTTGAGCCAACGTCTTTGGCTCATAATACATTCGTTTTGGTTGAAGAAATATTTAAGGGTTGAAGGAATGGGTTTTGTACTGGGGTCAATACAAAATTCAAATTCACGCTCTGGGGGTAGGCTAAGAAATCTTCAGGAATACGTCAGGAAATTTATTAACAATAGAAATATCATTCAAAATTGTGACTCTCATCCAAGACTTGGATATCACATGAAATGAAGGTTTCTCCTAACGGAGTTTCAACTGATAAGTCAAAGTCTAACTTCTCTAGGGTCAAATTTAAACATTGAGCACAAGCAAGAGAGATAAAAGAATGGGTAAAACTGGTATCTAATAAGGTATAGACTTCGCAAGAATTTAAAATTAACTAACCCGTGCTAACTTTGTTCGGGCTACTCACTTTTTGAGAAGTCACGAAAAAATGTTCTCCCTAAAACCACCGACTTTGTTTTGTTCGTATCCGCCTTTGGTGCCACCGTCCCAGCTGGGCTTGACTTTGGTGCACGACAAAATCGGGTTAGGTGACCTTCTTTTCCACAATTGTAACATACCTTGCTTTCTTTTCAGATTGTACCTTCCCGGTTATTTCCTCTCTATCATGATTTTCCCATTTCTCATCTCCTGTATTTCAGATATCATTCTAGAATATAGTTTCAAAATAAGGGTTAATTGACATGTCACATATTATCCCTATACTCTGACCGACCAATTAAATATCAAATAAGCTTAGGTAGGTCATACTAGCGAAGGAATTCCCCGTCTCTCCCCTCCTAGTTCTTGTCTCACATCTCAGCTAGGGATCATATCCCTAAGCTTTGATACCAACTGTGGCGCCCCCAAAATAGGTAAACATCACCCATCTTGGGTCGCCAGATAAATGGTACAAAATTCAAATACAACTTAATTGTACAACAGTTGTGTAAAATACGACAAAAAATAATCTAAGAGTTTCAATAAGAATATTGTCATCTAGACAATATCCACGCTCAATGGAGTCCTCATTACATTTATTGTCACACTATTTTATAGAATAATGAGGACTACTAAAACAACCATATGGACCGTCAATCCGTTCCCCGACTCGTCCCAGCTATATTCTCATTTCCTGAAGAGAACAGTGAAGGAAAGGGTGAGCTCAACTAGCCCAGTAAGAAATATTATGACTAAGATAATGCAGAATAAATTATCCTTAGCCTTCAATAGTATAACAACTGCTAGAATATAATAGTCAACAAGTTTTAGATCAACAACTGCAGCGGAATAAGCAATCCATTAGAAGAGTCAAGTAGAGCATACAATCTACTATCTTCTATGATTTAAAAAGTTTTTCATCAACTTTATCGCTGAGACTCAACTTAATAAATAATATCGAATCATCACTACACCATGGCTGTAGACACTCTAAATTTTCTGCACGCCTGTTACTCACATTGCAGGAGGGCAAATTCGTCTTTCAGAGATAACCGTGGAAGACAGCTTACATCCATTCTGGATACTGCCGGAAGTCAATCCCAAAACCAGGGACACACACCAGAAACATCATTTCCAACCCCGGGACACACATCGGGAACGTCATTTCCATCCCCGGAACACACACCGGAAGGATCATTTCCAACCACGGAGATAACCCCGAGTTTCGTCCTGGGCGATAACCCCAAGGAATGCTGTTGCAGTTCCGGCGATAACTCCGGAAGTGCTTGTTTCCAATGCATGCTATCAGCTTCAAGATTAGACCTCCTATCGAGGCACTCATACCTCAGACCTGGAGCTAACACCAGGAAGACAGGCACTCTCTCAAGATGACATTGCGACATACAAACAAGTAGTCCAATCTCAGAAGTAACCCTGAGCAACATCTTCTTTCAACTCAAACCAGCGATAACCCCGACGAAGAGTCAAACGTTATCTTGCCCCTTCAACACCTGCGCGTCGTCTCAACACTTCATACATACATATATACAACAATATCCCACAAGAACCGAGGAGTGATAATCCTGAGTGACTATTACGCGTGGCAGTACCTTGGATAGAATTTGAAGCTTGAAGACCATGAGCATGGACCCCTCTTCCTGACATTGTACAACCTCTAATCCATGTCATTGCGTAACTCTCGACACAAGCGGTTTGAAGAGGGTCACATATACCTCGTTCAGATGCTCAGATTGAAGTTCTGCAAGTTTGAACGGATATTACAGTGCACGAGTGCATGTACTTCGAGATGACGGGACCCGCGAAGCCCGGGGACACCTCGACCAGCCGCAAGTGTATCTGCGGCGGCTGCAGGTACACCTCCAGGATCATCGGATATGTCCGACAACAATTATATATATAAGTATATATATATATAAGTATATATATATATATATGTACATATATATATTTACATTTCTGTCAGGCCTGAAGTTTACTTCGTGGCCTTTTATAGCTTTATTTACATTTCCTCATACCTGGAGTTTACTTCGTGGCAGTTGATTGCTTTTACAACTTTATTTACATTTCGTCCCACCTGGAGTTTACTTCGTGGTGGTTAATCAAGTATGTATATATATATTTACAACTTTATATACAACTGCTTACTGCTTTCCATACAAACCACAGTATCATATGAGCCTAGGAATCATGTGATCACAAATTCAATTTGCTGAATCTAGATTCGGTTCCCATGATGGACCTTTTTCAGCTGTGAGTAGCTTGTACATTATTTACAGTGTCTAAATTTCCTTGGATGGTTGTCATGCCCATGAGGAGTTTGGTACTGCTGTATATTATTTTCTTGAAGATGCTTCGCATCTTGAAAATAAAAGCAAACAAGCCGAAAATTTAATAATAAAATGGAAGTATCAAAGGCCTCAATTACTATTGAGCACAGGGTTTGAAAAACCTCTTTTTATAAAACTTCATTGTTATATCTTGTTTAAAACTAAATTTTTCATAAATTCAAACCCTTTGTATATAGGTGCGAACGAGGCGTAGAACTACTTCTAAATAATTGCACATTGATCCACACACACATACACACACACACATTCATATAACAGTTTCTTTGAAAAGTGGCTGTCACCGTGGCAACACGGATGTCGGGGTGTGCCTAATACCTTCCTTCAGATAATCAAGCCCCCGAACCCAAATGAATCTCTTGGTTTCACAGACTGCTTTAGCGATTGCCAAATCATTTGGGTCAATGTGCAAACCTTTTTTGATTACAAGTTAGTGGAACCAATTAAATACACCAATGGCGACTCTTAAAGTCAAATCATTGACATTATACATATGGACCTTTTTCACTTATTTTTTCAAACAAATCTCACATTAACATAAGAACACCAAAGAAAAAGTAACGCAAAGGGACACTAAAAAATCCCGACGTCGACAAGTGGCGATTCTGCTGGGGACTCCAGTAAGAGGGCTTAAGCCGCTATTACAAGCTTTTCAAAACTGTTATATGCTTGTGTGTGAATGTTGCATTTACATTTATGATGGATGTGTACGAATGCATTTTTACTTACTGCACTATAATATAACTATCTGTGATATTAGTGCTTCGCACATGTCATCATTTTCATAAACGGTGAGACACATTGTATGTGAATGTATGTTGTGTGGTTCCTCCATCAGGAGGCTATCCTGTCTGTGTTTGATTACTGGACTCGTAGGAAGAATAATTTCAATGGGGCTCAGGAAAGGCACCACCCAGATTCGCTCCAGTTGAAAGACCGGATTAATTTCCCGTCAAGTAGAATGCGATGATCTGGGAACCTTCATGCCAAAAAGTCGCGAGAGAAACCCTAAGATAGGTCAACCTCCGATAAACCAAACATGGAGGAAATTCTTTTCATGCTTTCCATTTTCAATTACTTGTAAAAGCATTTACTGGTAATTTTAATCCATGCTCATCTTTATGTAATGGAAAATATGAAGATTATCTGTGCATGCATGTTATCAATTAACACTCAGTTTTGCAGGACAATATTCCTAAAACGGACATGTTATGATAACATTTACATTACCCTAAGACTAAACTACATAAGTCTTTTGTACGGAAATCATTGGGCTTGTTACCCGCTCAAAATCTAAAAAGGCCACGAGTCTACAGCCAATCATGTCTTCGTCTGACCAATCTAATCCTATTTCTCATGAAGAATTTAACGGATTAAGTCAACAAATAACAAATTTGATTGTCTTTCTTAAAGAGTTGCATCAGTCCACTCAGGATACAAAGCTGCCTCCACATACAAAATCCTCTACACAAGGAGGAACACAAGGTCTAGATAAAACAAATCTAGAACCTCCGTTGGATACGACCAACAAAGACCCTAAAAACACCCATCTCAAAGGAGATCCAGACACCGGTGATATTAGGAAGAAAGTACTCCAAATGGAGGAAACTATCTGTGTTCTCAAAGGGATTGGAACACATAGAAGTGTTTTATATGCTGACCTTTGCATCTTCACTAGTGTTCATTATCTAGAGAAATTCAAAAGCCCTGATTTTGAAAAGTATGACGGATTAGGGGATCCTTAGACACATTTGAAAGTGTTCACTGGAGAACTCGGATCTTATGCAGAAAATGAAAAGCTCAGAATGTAGCTGTTTCAAAAAAGTCTAACTGGAGAAGCCCGTTCATGGTATACCAGATTAGACAACTCAAAGATCCATAGCTAGGAAGAGCTGGCTCATGCCTTCCTCACTAAATACAGTTTTCAATCTCAAATGGCTCCTGACCGGTACCAAAATACCAAGGTCAAGAAACAGTCTAATGAGTCTTCGAGATAGTATGCTCAAAGGTGGAGGTGCCTTGCTGCTCAAGTTATTCCTTCCATGACGGAATCAGAAATGGTCATGACATTCATAGATGTACAGGAAGCTCATTTCTATGAGAGAGTCTTAGCTAGTATTGATAAACCATTCTCTGAAATGATTAAGCACGGAGAGATGGCTGAAATGGGATTGAAGTCTTGTAAAATTCAAGACCTAAATTATTCTTAAAGTTGTTCTTCTTGAGCACATCCATGCGGATCTTATGGAAACAACTTTGAGGGATCCATAAAAAGAAAGAGGAGGATGTTTCCTTGATACTACAAGGTCAAAAAGGCAATTAAAGCGTGCCTATACAAAGGAGAAACTACTCCCCTTTTCAAGCACAATCTTCAAACCCTCCATTGCCTAAAAGTGGAGATGCAAAGCGCCCTCGAACTTTCACACCCTTAGGGGATTCGCTCGAGAATATTCTTTCTCTTCTGACTACTCAAATGAAAATTACACATCTTCTTCCACCAGCCAACCCTAATGGGAGGGGTTTTAATGCTACTCGAAAGTGTACTTATCATACCGGAGCACCTGGACATGATACTCAAGATTGTTGGGCCTTGAAACACAAGATCCAAGATTTAATAGACAACGGTGAGATCGTGGTCACCAAACCAGATCAACCTCATGTGCAAGACAACCCTCTTCCTCAACACAAAGAAGAAGAGGTCAACATGTTCAGTTGGAGCACTGGAAAAAGTTCCAATTCTAATGGTGAACCATCCCAAACCCTCAAAGACGGTGTTTACAGATGGGATTATGCAAAGTTCCAGTTTACTATGGAACAAAAGATGAAAGCTCTTTGTAAACAAATTGAGCAATTGGCAGAACTAGTAACCCACCAGCATCAAGTCACACGCCAATTAATCAAATAAGAGCATGCTTATCTCCTTCTATTTGTTATGAATGCTCCATCACCACCTTCAGAAAGCGAAGCTATGGAGGATAAGGTTGCAAAGAGAGAAAATGCTAAAGTCCGTCGAGATTTTGCCAATTAGAGGGAATTTACCTATCTGGGCCAATCTATGGAGGAGATATTGCAAATGTTGATCAACAAAGGAAGAATTACCTTCATTCTACCTCCAATCAATCCCCGCTTAGGACGTTTCAATTCTAATGAAATGTGTTAATATCATTCACATTCTCGCGGTCACAGCACAGAAGAATGTTGGGCACTCCGCCATCTCATTCAGAATCTTATTGAAAGCGGTGTCCTGCAAATAGCAGATGATTACACTGTGCAACTCAAGGGCGAGAATGCATGTCCTACCAAATGGAAGGGATTAGTAGCAGTTATATCTGAAGTGGATGAGGAGACTGTCAAAGTATTTCCCATACAACCAATTCAACTCAAAGGAGCTGACAATCCTTTGAAAGTGGCCGCACTAGAGCTAATTTCTTTACCTTTCTGACCACAATATCCTGTTGTCAGCTTACACAAAGTTCCATGGAATTATTGAGAAGCTGTAGGATCTGCGTCTCATACTACTGCTACAGTATCGAGGGAAAATCCACTGTATCTTCCTCAATGATTTATGAAACCTACTTGCAAAGCAAAGGGGAAGATTCCCATGGAGAAGATTGAAAAATTCCTCCGCACTATGGGCCACAATCAAGCCAAGGTGGTTTTAAGCTTGCAAGAAGCTCCACACTAGATATCTATACTAGACTTGGTTTTCTCTTCCGAGGATCATCGTAAGATCTTATTGAAGGTTTAGGAAGAAGCCTACTTGCCAAAATCAGTGGATTTGGAAAAATTTCAACATCTGGTTGATCACATTTTCAATAACAATGTGATATCCTTCACTGATGATGATATACTGCCCAAAGGGACCGATCATTGCAAGCCATTACACATTGCAGTTTTATCTTCCAGGTATATGCTAGCTGGAGTTTTGATAGATGGAGGCTCATCTCTGAATATCTGTCCTTATGCCACCTTGGTAAAGATGAATGTCAGTCTCAAGCGGATCCAAAGCAGCCATACGATTATCAGAGCTTTCGATGGATCCCAATGAAATTCTGTTGGAACGATTGAGTTGCCAATTGAGATTGGTCCAAATACATTCAATGTATCTTTCCACGTCCTCAAGATAGATTCAGGATACAACCTGATATTGGGGAGACCATGTATACACATGGCTGGAGCCGTTCCCTCCACACTACATCAACAACTCAAATACATTATCTATAACAGTCTAATCACTGTTAATGCTGAGCCGGAATGTCCTGAACAAGGAACTCTACCAATCATCAGCTTCAATTCAGAAGTTGAACCGACTGGTTTTCATACTCTGGAAGTGAGTACCACACAATACCATTCTATTGGAGCACCACTTCCCGTACCTAAGATTTCTACCGAGGTTATGTCGGCCACTCAAGAAATGATGTCATTGGGTCATCAACCTGGATAAGGGTTTGGTAAAGATAAGCAGGGTATTAAGTACCATATTCAAGTGTCCAATCAAATTGAAACAGCCGGGCTAGGCTATTCTGCCAGTTCCAGTCATAGGAATCCTCATAAGTACAAGCAGGTTCCTCAAGCTTCCGCCGCACGATAATTTTCTATACCTTTACCTCATGAGTTAATACATTCTCCAGTAAAGGTGCCAGCCCATGTTTTGGCCATGCTGTTTCCTAAACCAATGCCAATCAAAACAAAAGAGGTGCTGATTCCTAATCCCGAAGTGGAAGAAAAGGAACGAAAATGTAAACATGACATCGCCTTGATGATGTCAGGCATATGCGTCATTGTTCATGATGAACATACAAACAGATACACCCCAGGCGATGATTGCCCAGATGTCACGGTTATTATTCGGGAGAAGGAGGACAATGACAATCCTTCCATTACTGCAGTCCATCAGGACTTTGCCCTCGACAATTGGAGCAGCACTCTATGCATTGGTCGACAAGGGTAAAATGGGCAGAAAATCCCTCTACCCTGTAGATAACTTTAATTGCTTGTTTTCTTTACAGTACTAGCAGTTATTTTATTAAGTACATGCTAACACTTTTGTATGATCAAACAGTTGCATATATTAAGTTAAAGCATATTCTGTTTCTGGAATTTGAATTTAGATGTGCCTGTACTTGCTGATGAGGTGCCTTCTCTCCACAAGGGCTGTAACTTTGATGGAAAGTTGGACTCAGATTTGATGGATATACAAGAGGACATTGAGACACCTCAGGAGATTAAGGAATGGGTCAAAGACAAACCCAAACCCAATCTTGATCAAACCACTTCTTTCAATCTTGGAACCTTAGACAACCATAAGCTAATCCAAATTGGTTCAGACCTTACCATAAATCAGCGGAATGATATGGTTGCACTATTAACCCACTTCCAGGATGTGTTTGTATGGTCTCATGAAGACATGGTGGGTTTGTCCACTGACATTGTTCTTCATCGCTTTCCCACTGAAGAAGGATTCAATCTGGTTAGACAAAAACTCAGGCAATTGAAACCTGAGTGGAGTTTAAAGGTTAAAGAAGAAATTGTGAAACAATTTCAAGCTGGCATTATTATGGTGTCTACATATCCGGAGTGGATATCCAACATTGTTCCCTTGCCTAAACCAGGATGAAAGGTGCGAGTCTGCGTGGATTACTGGTATTTGAATAAAGCTTGCCTTAAAAATAGTTTCATGTGCCCTTTATCCACATTCTTATTGACAACACTGCTCAATACGACATGTACTCCTTTGCTGATTGCTTTGCGGGTTACCATCAAATTATGGTCGCTGAGGAGAACCGTGAGAAAACTGCTTTCATCACGCCTTGGGGGACTTTTTGTTAAAGACGGCTGTCATTCAGCCTCATCAATGCCGGGGCAACCTATCAGCGAGCTATGATGGCTCTTTTCCACGATTTAATGCATAAGGAGATAGAGATCTACGTGGATGACATCATTGTCAAATCCCGAAAGGAGGAAGACCACTTAGACCATCTCAAAAAGCTTTTCAATAGGTTGCGTAAATACAACTTGAAGTTGAATCCAGCTAAGTGCGCCTTTGGTGGTTAAGTCAGGTAGGTTGCTATGTTTCCCAGTCAGCCACAAAGGGATTGAACTGGATCCTACCAAAATCCAGGCCATCAAGGAAATGCCCATTTCTCAGACAGAGAAGGAAATATGGGGATTTTTGGGAAGAATCAACTTCATTATCAGGTTCATTTCTCAACTCACAGCAACCTGTGAGCATATCTTCAAGCTGTTAAGGAAGAACTCCTCCATGAAATGGAACGATGAGTGTTAGAAAGCCTTCCTTACCATCAAAGAGCAGCTGATTAACGCTCCTATTTTGGTACCTCCCAGGTATGATGTTCCCCTGTTCATGTACTTGTCCATTAATGACAATGCCATGGGCTGTATGCTGGGGCAAAAAGATGATAGAGGCCAAGAATGAGCTATCTATTACCTCAGCAAGAGATTCAGCATCAGTGAACACAAGTACACTCTGATTTAGAAAACTTGTTGTGCTTTAGCATGGGCTTCCATGAGGTTACAGCATTACCTCCATGGTAACACAACCTATCTCTTATCCCGCGTGGATCCTCTCAAGTATGTGTTCAGTAAGCCCATACTGAACTGTCGACTGTCCAGATAGCAGTTGATCCTGCAACAATTTAACATCTTCTACATGACACAAAAGTCTGTCAAAGGTCAAGGAATTACGGATCAACTGGCCACCGCACCTACAGGGGACTATAAACCCTTGGAAACATACTTCCCCGATGAAGGGGTAATGACAGTTCAGCAACAACATCAGTACGATACATGCCGTACGTGGAAAATGTATGGAGTTGTCAATGCAGAAGGTTCTGGAGCTAGAGCAGTTCTAGTATGCGATACGAGGGAGCATTATCCCGTCGCCGTCAAATTGTAGTTTGTCAGCACCAACAACACAACTAAGTATGAAGGCTGTATCATGGGGCTAAAACTTTCCCGTTCAATGGGCGTCAGACGGTTAACTGTCTTTGGGGATTCTGAATTGGTAATCAGACAATCCATAAGAATCTATCAAACCAAAGAATTACATTTGCTGCCTTACCATCGACAAGTTTTACAGATGGCTTTGGAGTTTGAAGAAATCTCCTTTCTACACATTCCTTCTAATAGGAATGATTTTGTAGATGCATTAGCAATGTTGGCCTCCTTGGTTCACATACCTGACAAGGAAAACATGCCAAGTATCACATTTGCACTTCAAATGGCCCCATTATATGGGAATTATGTTGGAGAAGTGTCAGATGAACTACCTCCCATCCACAACCCTTGGTATCAGCACATCAAGGAGTATCTGCGAGATGGATCTACACCCGCTGAGGCGAGCCTAACTGAGAAGAGGCGGATTCATCGACTTGCTATGAAATTCTACTTGAGCGGAGATGCACTATGATGCCCCCAAATTTGGACCTCCACTTGGTCACTCAAATTTGGTTCATCACGTTCTCATGGTAAAACCATAATAACTAAAATAATGCATACACAATGGAAAATCTACTTTAGAATAACATACAATGATTTATTATAATTAATCCCCCAAGTCTCGCAACCTACAGTGCTTAATAGATTATATAATAATATCTAAATAAGACTTATTACATAATCCTACTTAAGCTTAAACATAGTCTGAAATAGTCTTAATACATCATAATAAACTTTAAACATAAAAAGGACAAGCTAGTCGATAGCCTTGGCCTTTCCCTTGTCTGTTCTAGAGACACCTCCCTGTTCCTCCTTAACTGAAAGGTTTTAAATAAGCAAGGATGAACACAAATTGCTCAGCAAGTAATATACAACAAGGGTGTAGGATATATTATCACAAGGTTTGAAATATCAAAGTGTTATTGCTAGGATAGTTCAAAGTGTTAGAACAACATCATGGATAAGGGATATGATAATTCAATATAAATCAATAGATATATATGAATTTAACGACTAACAAACTATCCAACTGGATAAGAAATTTATACTGAGCAGTCACTAAGGACTATTAAACTTCCACTAGAGTCACCAATATTAAACTGATAACCCAAAATATCATGTACTATAGATGATCAGTCTATAATACTTCACGTTATGTATAACACCACAATAATATTTATTCATGTGTTGGGGTTTCCAACAACATACACTCCCGTTATCAAAAGGGTTGTCCAACTCAGTTTTCAAGATTTCCGCACCAATCAATTGGTTTGGATAACTTTTATAAACATGCATATAGTCTAGCCGAAACAAATGGCATCGACTCTTTCACAATAGTCAAGGTCAATACTAAGTTTAACATGAATAATAACTTTCACAAGGGTTTAAGCATAGTAGCTCTTTTGAAGGAAAAAGTAATCAAACTTGTATTCAAAGGGATAAGCTTACGGTATTTGTCGAATAAATATTGCAATGATATTGCATAACAATAATAATAGGGTTCAGATACTTGTTCAATAAAAGTAAGGTTCAAGGAAACTTGCTCAATAATAATGAGAGTAAGTTTAGGGAACTTTCCTTAAGCGTAGTTTATCCACGTTAATAAATCAACACTTTCAAATCCTATTTACAACGCATTATATGTTCAAGATGTTAATTAGCTAACTCAGTCTTTAATCAAGCTTGACACGATACAAGTATGCATATATGGTACAAAATTAGTGCATAAGTCATCATGAATCAAATACTTAGTTACTTCACAAGCAAATCAAAAATGCTCAAGGTTAAGACCTCCTCTACTCATGAACTTTCCAATTCAATGCAACACCAACTTATCAACTAAGCATCACACATATATATGTACATCAATAGGTTTTAAATCACCATTAGCATCATAGGCATCATGTAAGTTACTGTCCAAAAGATCAGAACTCAATATCTGGGATTCCAGACTGGCGCTACTATGCTATGGCTAAGCTTAGGACTGGCGCAGCTGTGTCGTCCCCTGACCCTGCTAAGACTCAGCTGCTTCCTTGTGGGTTTTGTTTGGTCTCAAATGCACAATCATACATAATGTATTTTGACATGTTAAGGTTCCTTTCACGCTTCTTAGATCAATCTAGGTCCCTTCTTCCATATCATGGTTCTAAGTTTGATCATTTCAATAATTTAAAGTCATTCAAGGTCATGAAACCACAAAGTCTAGCATGCTTGCATTCTAAACATACAAGATAGTTGTAAAAATCATATTAGGCATGCTTGTGTGTATTCATAACACATACGTGTCACTTAACACCGCTAGTTGAAAAATAGGCTTTGTTCATGCTTTTCTCAAAATGTGTTCCACAAGCATGGCATATATATGTTTACGTTACATGAGTGAGTATAAGATTATCATAAAACATAATCGTAAATGTCAGATTCTATTCTTCAAGGAATCATGATAATATTAATCTTCTAAGGTCATATTTTTTGTTTGTAAAGTATACTAATTTGTACAACATGTTCATGCTTTATTGCCAATCATATAAACACAAGCTAAATGTTTATTCATGAATTTCTAAGTTATAATAACATGTTTTCAAAGTTAGTATACGTACATGGCATACATACACATTAAGTTTGCTTCTAAGTTTCTAAATCCATTTAAAGTCATACACTTTTGTTATTCATGTGAATCTAGTCTAAACATGCTCACATTAGGTTCATATATCTATATATACATCATACACATGTTTACATGTTAGCTTGAGTTATAATATTTAGCTAACATGGATCAGATTGCAAAACAAAGGCTCCAACTGAAATCGAGATCAAGGCAGAATTGTACTACACTATCAATATAAATATGGCGCAATTGCTTAGTAAGTGATCGGTTCGAGCGAAGAAAGAATACCGCTTCGGGAACTACTTAGCCCAACCTCATAATTTACCCACTAAACACTCATATATCAATTGCAACATGCTTATATGATCATATAACAATTTTATAACCAATACTCCACCTCATTAACATAAAATTTTATGAATTCAAGAATTTGAAACTTCAAGATTAAAACTCCATTTTTACAGAGAATGAAAATGGCAACAAGGAAAAAGGATTTATACCTCTGTAATGTGATTTGAAACTTGCTCCAATTGAACTCCTAAGCTCTAAGAATGCTTGTATGCTCTCAACTCTCACTTAGCAAATTCATAGACAATTTTATGCAACACCAATTGATCAACATGACTGCTATTTATAGAAAAATTTTGGACTGGGCATTGGTGTTACACAAAACTTGAACTCATGGTGTAATGCAATGAAGCAATGGTTGCTCAAGGGTGGTTTAACAACTCCATACCAACTACATAGCTAGCAATAATCATCTAGGATTTAGCCTTGTGGAAGAATACATGTTTTCAATCTCAGCTACTATTCATGTACTTGTGCCACTCATTTTGGGACAAAATGAAAAACTCAGCAATCTTATTATCTAGGCTTGGTTTGGTCTATTTAAATCCCCATAATGTAATCTTAATGTACAATTGTTACCATATTAGGAATTTAGGGACTAATTATACACTCACATCATATAGTCCATGTACATTAAATACACATAATAAAATAATACAGTCAGATATTATTGTCCGGGTAGTTCTATAATTATTCCTACTACTCATATAATCATATTTTAAATGTCTACTCACCTTCATATTGTTACATACACATTTCATGATATATTTATACCATATAGTTTCAATATGTTTAATCACATGGCTTCATTCAATTTGGTTTTATAATACTTAATATATATAGTCACATAAATGTCACACCATACTATATAGTTATATTTGTATTATTGTTCATATGCACATAACTATCAATATAACATTATTATATTAATAACTCACTTAATTATGTTAAATAAATAACCATGTCCTTCCTTAATTAATTAATACTAATATTAATTAATCCAACCATTGATTAATGTAATTATGGACTTTCACAATCATTATTCATTGATAATATTCTCATTACATTTATAGGTATATTGCAATTAATAATAATCGTATATTACGAATAATTTACCAAGTAACTCATATTCCACCACAATTAATTAATATTAATTAATGGATTAACAATTCCATTGTTGGACTTAACATATTGCAATATACTCCTATCATATTGTTTCCTCCATGTTACATATATCACATTAATATCCCCAATTCAGTGTTATAGTAGAAAATAACCAACTCAATCGATCGATGGTGTAGTCATGCGCCAGATTTATCTTTATTAGGGCCATTAGCATTGCACCGTCTGCCCGACAAAGTACAAAAGCGGTGCAACCTCTGCCCATGCTAGTTATCAATGCTAACTTGTTATACATGACATGAATTAATCTCCACATGAGTGTTACTACGGGACTACGAGTGTATTGATTACTTATACGAAATCACATGATCGACATGATTAATCCTCCTAATTCCCGTTTTAATTCACTTAATGAATTTTCTCGTTTTGCATTACGCCACACAAGGCATTTCACATTTTTCATTGCCAATTCACATTTCTTAATATGCATTGATTTAATACCAATCAATTATATTAAGTGACTCATAAAATAATAACACTTATTTTCACATAAATCGTATTTCCATTAATATATTCATTTTATAATACGTTAAAATTCTCGGGTATTACAAGCACTCTACAAAAGAGATGCTGGATTAGGTCTCCTCAGATGTCTGGATAAAGAACAAGCTCAGAGACTCAAGGATGAGATCCATGGTGGAGTATGTGGCCCTCACATGAGCGGACCCCTACTTGTCAAGAAGATCCTCAGAACAGAGCATTATTGGCATACACTCAAAGCTGACTGTGATGATCACGTCAAGAGATGTTATCAATGCCAGATTCATGGAAATTCCATCCACATCCCTCCAAGGGAACTCCACAATATGAGTTTGCCATGGCCCTTCTCAATGTGGGGAATGGACATGATCAAGCCCATCGAGCCCAAAGCTAATAATGGACATCGATTTATATTCACCATGATCGACTACTTCACCAAATGGGTAGAAGCAGCTTCCTTCCCCAGGGTTACTAAAGAAGTCATCATTTCTTTCATCAGAAACAATGTCGTCTGTCGATATGGACAACCAGAGGTCATTGTGTCAGACAATGCTAAAAACCTCAACAACAAAATGATGGAGGAGTTATGCAAAAAATTCCACATCAAACACCTTAACTCCGTCATCTACCATCCAAAGATGAATGGTGCTGTTGAAGCGACTAATAAAAACATCAAAAAGATCATGCAGAAAATGTCTGCCAATCACAAAGGATGGCCCGACCTCTTTCCTCTAACTTTATTAGCCTACAGAACTTCCATGCGTACTTCCATTAGGGCAACCCCCTACTCGTTAGTCTATGGGATGGAAGCAGTGCTCCCTATAGAGATGGAAATGGAATCTCTCAGAGTGTTAATGGATGCTCAGTAGGATGAAGATCAATGGGTACAAGTCAGGTATCACCAATTGTCTCTAATAGACGAAAGGTGAACCGCAACTATCTTCCATGGTCATTTATATCAGCAAAGGATCGCACGATCCTACAACAAAAAAGTCTGACTACGGCAGTTCAAACAACATGACTTGGTTTTGAAAAAGATCATTGACAACCAAGATCAATCCAAGGGAAAATTTGCTCCTAACTGGGAAGGCCCATTTGTTGTCAAGGAGGTATTGACAAGAGGTGCTCTCATATTGTAGGAAATGGATGGCGACGAATTTCCACAGCTTATCAACTCGGACACTGTGAAACAGTACTATGTTTGAAGTTACCATCAAACAAACATCCTGGTTTTGAACATCAAATCACAAGTCATTCCAGTTTTGAACCCTCTCCTTTTTACATACTCTTGTGCCCCTCGGGGAAATATACACTTCAAACCAGCAGCCTGGTGTCACTTCATTTCAAACCTTTCATAAAATTTCAGTTATCCTGAAGACGGGATTGAACCTTTCACAGTTGCATTTTGTCCTGAAGACGGGATTAAACTTTTCTACGCTTGCAGTTTGTCTTGAAGACATGATCAAACTTTTTCCACACCTACAGTTTGTCCCCTTGATGGGATCAAACTTTCTTCTCCCCACAGTATAACCTGCACATGGGATTCACATTTTGCTTTAGCTGCGATTCGTCCTGAGGGGCGAACTACGTCAACCTGATCTCCCTAATACCCGAGGGTACGTAGGCAACCATATGCTATATGGCCCGGTCACAATAAACAACAAAAACATTTCTACCCTTTCTCCATAAAAATAACAAAAACATGTCTACTCCCATCTGCCTTTTACATTTAGCATTGAACCTCTTACACCAGGTTCGAACTATGCAGACTTGATCTCCTCTTCAATAGGAGTACGTAGGCAGCCATTTATGGTTCAGTCTAACCCCTACTAGAACAAAAATATTTGTCACACGGTACTGGGATTAACCTTTAATTCACCACATTTCATCGGTTTCAGATCAAAGGGAATTACCCAACCTCTTCTCACAAATAGAAGATTCGGTGACCATCTAAGCTGCGGTCGTGCCTCAAAGAGCAATACCAATCTTAGAGAGGAAAAACCACCCTCTTCTCCACATTTCCATACAGATACCAGTCCCAAGACACCAAAGATGGTAGGGATATACAGAAATCAATGATCCATTCTGAGAGATTCTGCGAAGTCTCAATGTCCGCCTATCTAGGATAAGTTTAGAATGTATCAAGATCACAAGGCCCTGGAGAAACAGACAAATATCAAGCAAGTATCAAGGCATAACTAAAAGGGAAGTGAAACAAAATATATTTCCCTGCCATACATAATACTGTTTAATATATACATATGCGTTGTACATGACAAAATGGCTAAGCTAGTCTGTGTAGGAAAATACAAAGCTATCTACAGATCTGTATATATGCGGACTATTAGATCTAACATGGCATCCCTTTCTGAAGACGGAGGTAGCTCTGTAAGCTCTTGCCCAAGGGTATCTACACGAGCTAGCAAATCAGAGGCTAACTGCATGGTGGCATAATGCTCATCAATGTAAGCACTCATGTCGGCAAGACTGATAGTCATCTGGGATCTCACTGAAGTACTATCTGCAATGGCCACATCCCTAGCAGATAAGGCAGCATCCCGCTCTGCAATCAATACATCCCTGGTTGATCTAGCCTCAACCCTCTCTAACAGAGCGGCGTCTCTCCCATCAAGAGCTGTCAACATCGCGGCCCTAGCCTGATCTCTATCATAGGTCATCAGATGTAAGCTCTACTCCAAATGTTGTGTCGAATACTAGGTAATAGTGGCACTCGGGGTGGGAGAATCAATCACAAATGCTGGCAGCCCAACAGTCAAGTCATCAATGGGAATATCAACCTCCTCTATAGGCTCCTCATCGTCAAAATCAGTCTCCTTCGCTGTGGATACTACCGCAGCCGATGCAAAGTCTGTCTCCATCCATACGGAATACTCTGTAGAACAACCTAGGTGATCGATAAAAATCTAGCTACTCTGTTGATCCCAACAGTATACAACTGGATCTCGTCCTCCGTGATAAACGATTGTAAAGCGGGTTACCACTCTTGCCCCCTCAAAAGGATGAAAATCTTGAAACTGGTCAAACTGACACATCACAGCCTGTGGGTGGTAAGTAATCATGCCCCTCAATCCAGCCAGAGGGAGATAATCCATGCCCGGAGCATGAGTAATCAAGATGTAGGGTGAGCTAAGCCCTGAACACGACAATATAGCAAACGGATCTCTAATCCCTGCCAAGAAAGATGACAATAATGCAACATTTGTACACTCCACAGGCTGAAAGGAGTATGACATGGCTATATCATGGGTGAAACAAAACCCCTGCCGTCTAAATGTGCTAATCGGTCTCAAGTATGACATAAACCACACATACAGCATGACCGAGCTACCTGTGAACACTCCTGACAGATAAGTGCAGCAGTATGTAGCTGACCTCAGAGTCTTTGTAATGATCATTGGTACAATGTTATGACCCTCCTTGAGAGCTCTCACTGCCATAATTACGTCGATATCTAGCTCATCCATATATCATGGCACGAATACGTATGACAATATGCATAATAGTAATACATCCACTCTGGCTGAACGCCAATGATCCTCCGGTGTGGTGAAATCCTCGGAATGCCGTGCATAACTATCCTCAGAGCCAAATCTGTCAAACAGAAAATGCTGGGATATCACGTGGCCGGATGTAATCTCGTCCTGTACCACTCTACGTCTCAATCCGGTGAGGGTCATGAACTATCTACTCATGTCTCCGATAGCCATATGCATGCAAGGTCTATCCAGTGACAGCATCGTCAACCATGCATACTCCTCCAAAGTAGGAGTCAACTCCTACGTGGGTCCCACACCTCCGGCTCGCTTCAGTTAGAGTTGCAAAGGAGGTGTCACAAGCTGAAAAGGCCAAATCAAGAATAAAAATGCTATGCAATTGAGCGAAATAGCCTAGAATCCTGGTTTCGTACGGGTCAAAATTAAACTCTCGTCATCTCATCAGTATTTGCCTGAATGCAGGGTATACTATACCGATGAGCTCAGCTTTCACAGATTATGCACGAAAATACCCCACAAAGGTCCGATACCATCATTTGCAGGGTCACAACCCTAAACCTCCTCGGCGGGGGTTACAACGCTGAAGCCACGAAATGCCAAACCTCCTCGGCGGGGGTTACAATGCCGAAGTTACAAAATAATAAAGTATCCTCGACGGGGGTCACAACGCACATCCTTCAAGCATCCAAGTATCCCCGGTGGGGGTTATAGCGCATTCTCAACCATTGACACACAGATTAGTGAAGGTCAAGTAGCCTTAACGTCATGTCAGCCGATGGTAAGTAAACCCATCGAAGCAACTTATACAAGTATCCCCGGCAGGGGTTATAACGCAATGCGACCATTGACACATACATCAATAAAGGTCAAACAACCTTGACAATGCACCAAGCAGGGATCTATCCGGTGATACACACATCAACGAAGGTCGGATAACCATGACGGTGACAGACTGTTGGTAGTAACTCCGACAGAATGAGGGAATATTTTATACACATCCTCAAACAGACAAAGCTTTATCCCCATAAATCTCTTATACACAAAAGGCACCTCTATGGAATATAAGCCAATGTCTAGGATTCGAGACTTTGGTGATAGCCCCAACGTCAACATCACTGAAGACTTGGATCGCATGTCCAAGCCATCACTAATTGTCATCCCAACAGGATTACCAGGGAGGCGACAAGCATGCATCATACATCATACATTTGCATAATGTTTACCTTACTTGCATTTCAAGTGTCTAGGATTCTTTATCCTATCCATGCCTTGCATTGCATGAATATGATAAAGAGGGGCATCTGTAGACACCCAAATTTTTCTGCACACCTGTTACTAACATTACAGGAGGGCAGATTCTTCTTTCGGAGATAACCCTGGAAGACAGCTTACATCCATTTTGGATACTGCCGGAAGTCAATCCAAAAACACGGGACACACACCGGGAACATCATTTCCAACCCCGGGACACAAATCGGGAACGTCATTTCCAACCCCAGAACACACACTGGAAGGATCATTTCCAACCTCAGAGATAACCCCGAGTTTCATCCTAGGCGATAACCCCAAGGAATGTTGTTGCAGTTCTGGCGATAACTTCGGAAGTGCTTGTTTCCAATGCATGCTATCAGCTTCAAGCTTAGACCTACTGCCGAGGAACTCATACCTCAAACCCGGAGCTAACACCTGGCAGACATGCACTCTCTCAAGATGACATTGCGGCATACAAACAAGTAGTCCAATCTCAGATGTAACCCTGAGCAACGTCTACTTTCAATTCAAACCGGCGATAACCCCGACGAAGAGTCAAACGTCATCATGCCCCTTCAACATCTGCGCGTCATCTCAACATTTCATACATACATACATATAACGATGTCCCACAAGAACATAGGAGTTACAATCCTGAGTGACTATTTCGTGTGGCAGTACCTTGGATAAAATTTGAAGCTTGAAGACCATGGGCATGGACCCCTCTTCTTAACTTCGTACAACCTTTAATCCTTGTCATTGCGTAACTCTGGACACATGCGGTCAGAAGAAGGTCACATATACCTTTTTTGGATGCTCGGATTGAAGTTTTGCAAGTTCGAGCGGACATTACAGTGCACGATTGCATGTACTTCGAGACGACGGGACCCACGAAGCCCGGGGACATCTCGACAAGCCGCAGGTGTAACTGCGGCTGCCATAGGTACACCTGCGGCCATCTGTCTATAAATATAGACCTTGGGGTCAACCATTTGAGAGAGAGAAGGAGAGAAAAAGGCAAGGAAGCCCTGTCCAATTTACACTGTACACACCCATATTGAGTGTTTCCTCATCTCTAAACATTTGTTAGCTCATATATAGCTGTCTTTTTATCCGGCAGGAGCTAAGTGTTTATCCATATAAAGTCATAGAAGTCTACATTGGCAGCCCACTGTAAGCCTTCTCACATTTTATAAAGCCTTCTTCTCATATTAGCACACACTGTTATACACATTGAGAGTCGTGTTGTATGCGTTTGCCTTTACTTTCTATTCGTGGTTTTCATTTTTGTCTGTATATATATACTTATATATGTATATATTTTATATATGGACTAACATTATCGAGTTATGCCTCAATTGAGCCAAGACTTATGTCTAGAAGCGCTTATTTGTTATATATATATATATATATATATATATATATATATATATAATTGTTGTCAGACATATCTGATGAGCCTAGATTTTATATCTGGTGCATTTACCTGCTTATATATATATATATATATATATATTTACATTTCTGTCAGGCCTGGAGTTTACTTCATGGCCTTTTAAACTTTATTTACATTTCGGTCCACTGAGTTTACTTATGGCGGTTGATTGCTTTTACGACTTTTAATTACATTTCGTCCCACACAGAGTTTACTTGTGGTGGTTGATCATGTCCATATATATATATATATATATATATATATATATATATATATATATATATATATATATATATATCGCTTTTATATATTTACATTTTCGATCCCCCGTGGAGTTTCTTCGTGGTGGTTGATCAAGTCTGTATATATATATTTACAGATTTTATATATAAATATATATCTGCTTACTACTTTCCATACAAACTACAGTATCATGTGAGCCTAGGAATCATGTGATCACAGATTCAGTTTACTGAATCTAGATTCGGTTCCCATGATGGTCCTTTTTTAGCTATGAGCAGCTTATACATTAATTTACAGTGTTTGAATTTCCTTGGATGGCTGTCATGCCCATGAGGAATTCGGCACTACTGTATATTATTTTCTTGAAGATGCTTCGCATCTCGAAAATAAAAGCAAACAAGCCGAACATTTAATAATAAAATGAAAGTATCAAAGGCCTCAATTACTATTGAGCACAGGTTTTGAAAAACCTCTTTTTATAAAACATCATTGCTATATCTTGTTTAAAACTGAATTTTTCATAAATTCAAACCCTTTGTATATAGGTGCGAACGAGGCATAGCACTACTTCCAAATAATTGCACATTGATCCACACACATACACACACACACAAATTCATATAACAATTTCTTTGAAAAGTGGCGGTCACCGTGGCAACACGGATGTCGGGGAGTGCCTAACACCTTCCCTCCGCATAATCAAGCCCCCGAACCCAAATGGATCTCGGTTTCACAGACCCGTTTAGTAGTGCCAAATCACTGGGTCAATGTGCAAACCTTTTTTGGTTGCGTTGGTGCAACTAGTTAAATACACCAACTAGCGACTCTTAAAGTCAAATCGTCGGCATTATACATGTCGAACCTTTTTCACTTGTTTTTTCAAATAAATCTCACATTAACATGAGAACACCAAAGAACAATTAACAAAAAGGGACAATAAAAAATCCCGACGTCGACAACGGCCAAGGATATTCATGTAATCATCAATGGTCATGATTATACCGAATAATCCCAGGTCATAATCATACCAACAATTGTTCATCAATAAATTACAGGCCAATGAGGAATTTTACCACATCATTCGTCGCATTACGGTCATGATTATACCTAATAATCTCTGGTCATAATCATACCAAGTCCATCTATGCACGTAAGCCAAAGATGACTTTAATCACAATATAAGCATGAGGATTATGACAATGACATAATAATTCAATAAAACAAGTTCAAGGATACATTTTAAAGATTTATAACTTAATTTATCCAAAAATCAATAACGTCCAAATTGTCAACATGATACTGCTTTGTAGAGTAAAATTCAAGAATAATATTCATGTACCAAAAATAATTTGGATAGAAAAGAAATATATTTTTAGGTGAATAGTACCCCGTGAATAGTACTTCGGGAATAGTACCCCAACATGAAAAGTGTCCCAAATACTCGAGTGAATGATACTAGAGTGAATAGTAATTGGGTGAATAGTAACCCATGAATAGTAACTCATGAATAGTACTACGACACGAAAAGTGCAATGAATACCGGAGTGAATAATACTAGAATGAATAGTAACGGGGTGAATAGTAACCCATGAATAGTAACTCATAAAAGAAAAATAACCAAGAAAATGATATTCCATGACGAGTACAAAAGGAATGATATCTCATACGAGTATAATAGAATATACGAAACTGCAAATGGATTTTCACCCGCCATACAGTAATCCACATAGACAGATCATTTCTACAATTTAATAAAGAATGAATACGAAGGATCATTCACCATGTATGTGATAATCTGCATAAACAGGTTATTCCAACAGAATAATAAAGAATGGAATAACAGAAGAATTCACCATGCATGCAGTAGTCCGCGTAGATAGGTTATTCCAACAGAATAATAAAGAATGGAATAACAATGCCCGAAATTGACGGCATTCGATGAGCCAAGCATGCACATGTTATTCCAACAGAATAATAAAGAATGGAACCAGGTCATGCGTGATCCGTACAGACATGATATTCCAATAGAATAATAAAGAACGGAACCAGGTCATGCGTAATACGCATAGACAGGATATTCCAACAGAATAATAAAGAATGGTATAACAACAAAATTCACCAGGCATGCGATAGATTACACAGACAGGGTATTCTAACAGAATAATAAAGAATGGAATAACAGAAGAATTTCACCATGTATGCGGTACTTTGCATAGACAGGGTATTCCAACATAATAATAAAGAATGTAATAACAACCCTTACGAGTATTGAAAGAAAATAACTCTCTTCATGAATACGAAAGAATAATACCCCTTACCGCAGAAGAAAACTGGATACTGGAATTGTGAGGTAGCAGACTTCTCTTCTTCTTTCTCTCTATATTTTCTCTCTATAATAATTGCTCTATAGCTTTAGTGAATTGGTGAGAAATGAAGGAAGAACGAGCTTTTATTTATAGGAAAATATATTTTTGGTAATTGCACGTTTTGGGGCTCAAAATATTACAGTATAATACCTTCCTCTTTTCCTTCATTTTTAATTTAGTCCTGCAAGTATTATCAAACTTACACCACCTCTCCTAATAGTAAATCATATGAATCAATAGTAAATAATGTGACTCAATAGTTCTAAACATGTGAAAAAATTAATTATAATATAGTACCTTCATCTATACCTCCATTTTTAACTTTGTCATGCAAGTATTATCAATCTTGCACCAACTCTCCTAATAGTAAATGAATGTGAATCAATAGTACACACATGTGAACAAATAGTTATAATCATGTGAATCAATAACAATTAATTGCTCATTTGTCTGGTTAATTACACGATTGGTCAATATAACCTCCAGACATTAATTATTATCAAAATAAATGTCGATTTCCACTAATACTAATAATTCCCACACAATGGAATTATCAACTGCATCTTTAATCAACACGAACTTATTCATCATTAATATTATAACTCACAATATTTAACAACCAGGTCATTCCCAAGAAAGTGGGGGCTTTCCGATAAGAATTTTTCCTTATTGGCGCGCAATTAGGTGACCAAACCTCTCATTGACAGAACTTCTAGACATTGTCAATATTGCAAATAATAATATGAATAATGTTGCCGTCTCAATTATTGATTTAATAATATAAAATATTATACAGATGATACTGTGACAATAATTGAATCAATAATATGAGAGATAAGATGCGACAATTAATGTAGAAATAATTGAGTATAACTGAGTGACTTATCATGTAACCATCAATAATCAATATTGTGTGCTACTATGCAACCACGCGTATTACTGTTCTTTTACTACCGAGTAGTTTAACAGTTTTAATTGAGAAACACTTTACAGTTATTTTTATAAAATGATAATTACGCTGCTTTCTAACTACGACAATACTTCCGTTGTGGGGTCCACCAATGATTGTGCCATCGTACGGATATTCCCCGATAAAAAGAATATTCCCCGACCAAACAAATATTTTATAACAACTTACATACTTTGCAAAATTTATAAATACTACCCACAACTATAAAATTATATCAAATCCACAACATAATATTAAAAAAAATATTTCGAGAAATTTAAATCTTTATTCATAAAATTTGGGTTCTCATAGAACTGATCCAAATATTCCTTGAATACTCGGTTCATCATATCCATGAAAGACGTTGTAACGCCCCGAAAAATTGAACATTTTGTAATTACTTTTAATAATGAATAAAATAATATTATTTATTATTATTACGTATGGATAAGATGAATGTCGTTCTATAACCTAGAAACCCCGAAATGTCGTAGTATTTTAACTACGTGAGTGATTTAAGGTGTTTGAATTTCTAAGACGAAAATAAAAGTTTTCTGAGAAATTTTTTGAAAAACACTATTCATCAATTTCTGCTCTGGAATTATTTTTAAACTTCCGAGAAATACGTAACGTTATAATATTAAAGTGAGATCGATTATGTAATAATAATCTAAGTAGAGAAAACGTAATATTTCGCATGTGAACTTAATTTGGAAACATTAGGTTTATTAATAGTAAAGAAAGAAAAGTTGTGATTATATAATGTGTATGCATTGTATGAATGTAATGAATGAAAGTATAATACGACGTATTGTACTATTATGTATGAAGAATGAGATAACGTATATTATGAATTAATATACGAGTTAGCATACTAGAATTATACGTGGTGTATATTTGTTAAGTTATGTAATTTAAGATAATGGACTTGTAGGATTACTAGCTTATTGGTAGAAGTCCTATGGGAAGGGATATGCAAGCCCAAGTGCTTGTTAATCATTAGTCCAAACTATGTAGAACAAGCCCATTAAGAAAGTAGCTAGATTAAATTAACCAAGCCCAATGAAAAGCCTTGATCCATGGGTCAAACCAAGTAGGAAGTGGGTAAGCTTGATGGGCAAGGATTATGTGTGATGATCAAGTAGTGTGGTGAACAAGTGTTGTGCTAGCCAAGTTTACTTAGAGCCAAAGTTATGAATAGTAAGGAAGTGGAATTAATGAGATTAATTGAGGAGGTGGAATGAGGTGGAATAAGGAGGTGGGATGTCTAGTTGACCATAATGCCCTAGCTTTAAGTTGCCTATAAATAGCAAGCTCTCTATCATTTGTTTGCTTGATAAAATTTCCTCTCAACTCCTCTCATATATAAGCTACTTATTTGGTAGAGCAAATAAGAAATTTTAAGTTAAAGTTAGATTTTCCAAGAAGAAGAAGTTAGACTTCAAAGGTAATGATCTTGTGTCCAATGTTCTTTCATCTCTATTATGATAGGATTGATAGAGAAGGGGGATGGTTTGATAATATCATGTAATTAGTTAAGAAGGAATGAACTTAAGCCGAATAAGTTGAATAAGCAACTTGAACATTAATAAGTTGCTAGAACCATGAAGAACTTATCATAAGTTGCCATATGATGATTAGTATATTGATTATAGCATGAAAACAATGATTAGTGGACTTAAGTTATTAATAAGTCATGAGCATGAAGATTTGTAGTTCATGAGTTGAATAAGTTAATTACTTATGTGAATTAGTTAAAACCTACTTTGTTATAAGTTGGTTTAATAAGTAACTTGTATTGATCATATGTTGGTTAAAATCCATTTAGAATCATTAAGAATAAAGCTTTGCCGGAATTCATACGATTGGACGATTATCGTCGAACTCGTGTAATTCTCAGAATGGAAGTCGTATTTTGTGTTTGAAGTCAGAAACGTAAGTTTTTGATGGAGACAAGTCATATTTGGTATTATAGAGTTGCGGACTCAAAATTAACCGAATTCCGACTTAGAACGAAGAAACGAATGTTGATCATTCACGAACGTTTATTGTTTTCGTTAAAAATGAACTCATAGGTGAAATTTGAGCAAATGAAGTCAAATAGATAAAATTCTTGCATGAACGTATAGATTATGAAATTTGTGAACCGTAGGCTTTTGAACGGACCAATTTGGACTTATAACAAAGAAGTTATGAGTCCCATAGTTTTGCAAAATTTTCAAAATTGCACAAATTATTATGAGGCACGAGTCATGCCATGACGCGACGTAAAGCCTATAAGCCCATGCCACCAGTAGCATGAGGCCAGAACCCTGCACACTGCTAACTTGCACCGCAGTGCGAGATACAGAGTGATTGTTGGCGCCGCGGCCCCAGTCACAAGAAAATGATAGAAAAGAAAGATTTCAAGTGTAAAAGGAAAAAGAACTTGTTAGTAATGAATTAAGATGTAATCATAACATGGTTAAGACATTGTAAGGTACTTGTAAGACACTAATGCATGTTGATTAAGAGTTAATAACCAATCAAAGATGAGCGGAATGTGAATGATGTAATGAAAGTCGGAAACCATAATAAGGAATCTAAGTCAGGATTTAGATTAAGATGAAGGGTAAGATATAATAGTATACATACTTGATTATATAATACCTAATGTGGTACGTTATATGATTATGTATTGTAGAAACGTAGAGACTTAAAGTGTATGTGTGTTAATCAGTAAGCAAATGATAAAGGCAAGTATTCTAACCCTTGTTCCAGTTCAGTCTGGACAAGCTATGTAATTCATGTATTCTTTCGCATGAAGTTTTTAATGATGAAGTCTAAAGCCAATTCTTTCGGCTAGACTTATATTATGAATCTATCAAGTATGATTAATGATACCGAGTTATATTGGCATGGTTTTCAATCGATGATCAAGTATGATAAAATGTTTTTTTCGTTTAATGACAGGCACGTGAGGTTGCCACAACTTAAACGTATACACGTTTAATGAATGTAGTGTTGATCAACATAGAGTATTATGAGCTGATCACTCAGAAGTGCTCGTAAGCTATGCCGGACTTACAGACTTAGTATCGGGTTGTCCTTTTCAAAAGAACTTATGAATGCTCACAGTCTTGAGCCATAATTGATATTCCACTGAGTATGGTTGTTGTAAAATATTTTGAAGGGAAAGAAGTGCTATTTTGATTTATCGATAGTACTTCGTAACTATTGTTCAGTTATTGAAGATATTTGAGTTCCATGTTTCAAGCATGTTGTTTATTTGAATTATAGTACTTGCTGAGCTAGTCATGCTCACTCTTGCTTGAACCATATAAACACAGCCAAGATCGAGCGGACTAAAGGCTCGGGCAAAGATAAGGGCAAGGCGAAGATGAACCCTTAACTTAGTATGTAATAGAATAGTTCTATGTTTGTAATATATTTGATATTATGACATGAACAAACGAATGGGTTACAAAGAACCTGGGAAATGTAATATTATTTTGGATATATAGAAGTTATATTAGTCCTCTTGAGACTTTTCATTAGAATGAATGGATGAATGGTAGTACCGTGTAGCACCATCTGTCGGGTTGGAAGAGACCCAGATTTGGGGGCGTCACAGGTTGGTATCAAAGCATTAGGTTATAAAACATAAGGGGGAAAATTGAAAACCTTAAGTCATAACCTTAAGAAGAGTCAAAGAAATACAAGAAGAAAATAACCTTATGAAAATGTATTATGATTATGTTATGTGTTTTTATTATTCTACTGACGTGTACTAATCAACTTAATTATTTTGTGTAGATGTCAGGAGTAAACAGAATGTTTGTATATGGTCAAGCCATTAGTGAAGAGTCGGTGATCCAAGTAGAGGTTATACCGAATCCTATAGCAGCAGAGCCAGATGTAGTGATTATTGAGTCTGGAGACTCACAGGAAGCTGACTACATGTCAGTGTTTGATGGGATGATAGAGGAGGAAGTAGAGACAGTTTCCTTTAACCCAGTGGCTATAGCAGCCGAGATAGCTCCTGGGGGGTCGATGATGTCTCTGTTCATGTCAGTGTTGGATAGAAATATCCATTACTGTCAGGAAGTCAAGGAGCTGAAGGCAGAGATCCAAACTGTTAGAGAGGACAAGGCTGATGTCGAGTCCATGTGGGAGCAATAACACGACGAGAGGATTTTGGCTATGGACAAAGTCCATGATTTAAAGCACGAGGTCTTTGAGCTCAAGGAGGAGCTAAAGACTAAGGTGCAGAAGATAGGGAGAATGTCCTATATCTATAGGAGTTCTCATACGGATTTTCAGCAGCAGGTAGCTGGATATCCTGTGGAGGTGGGGCAAACACGGCATACTATTAGCCGTGATACCATTGTCGGTCTTGCCAAGCCAGATTTCGAGAATGCCTTGAGACAGATGTAGACTAGTAGTAGTTAGAGTAGTATGTAAATATTATGTAAGTAGTAGTGATGTAAAGCCCTTTTTGTATAGTAGAGGGTAGTCTTTTGTAAATCCCAAATTTTGGAAAGTGATAGCGGGAAAGTAATGCAATCAGCTTAGGCTGTGTATGTAACCGATGTAGTATTATACTACGAGAATGAATATAAAGATCTTTTTATGGAAAGCAATGTGTTATGGATGTTGACGTTATTGTTCAATATTAATGATAACTAATAAAGAAAGAAATAATATCTAAATGTGTTTACTGTATCAGCAAAATGCAGCCGAGAAGAGTGCAACATAATCAAGGTGCGAACGTAAATCAACCGGAGGGAGGTCTGGTTAACCCGATGCAAGAGTTTGTTAACTTAATAACAGCTGCCTTTAATAGAACAGGGGCTAATATCCCCATAAATCTGGGAGTAGCGCGACCTACGACCTTTAAGGATTTCAAGAGTGTGGGTCCGCCGAAGTTCAAAGGAACTACGGACCCTATCGAAGCCCAAATGTGGGTGAAGGAAATAGAGAAGGCATTTGTAATAGCAAATGTCGACGAGGCCCAAAAGGTTGCCTTTGCGACCTATATGATAAAGGGAGAGGCCAACTTCTGGTGGGAAGCTAATCAGGCTAGGGTTGGGATAGCGAATTTGACGTGGGATAGGTTCAAGGAGATATTCTTCTAGAACTACTTTCCCCCGAGCATGCAGGGAAGGATGGAAATGCGGTTTCTGGTGTTGAAACAAGGGGACATGACAGTTCCCCAATACGCTGCCAAGTTCAATGAACTGGTGAGGTTCGCTCCACACCAAGTGGATACCGAGGTGAGGAAGGCGCAATAGTTCGAGCAGGGCTTGAAACCCTAGATCTATAACCGTATATCAGTGTTCCAAAGTAATTCTTTCAGAACCGTTTTAGAGAAGGAAATAATTGCCGAAGGTGGTAGTGAGGCGTTGAGCCAATACCACAAAGAAAAGAAGAATAAGGGATTGGTTGACGGGAGAGTCAAGATCGAGGGAGCCAATAGAAGTGGTGAGAGTCAGAAGAGGAAGGTATTTAGCTCTGGGAATACCGGAGTGAAGCAAGGAGACCCAAAGAGAAGAATGGAGGCCTGCAAGACCTGTGGAAAGACTCACTTAGGAGTCTGTCTCAAGGGGAAGGCCGTCAGTTACAATTGCAGTCAAGAGGGGCACATTGCGCCTAATTGTCCGAGTCCGAAGAAGAATCACGGATGCTTTGTGTGTGGATCAACTGACCACATGGCAAAGAAGTACCCGAAGAAGGGGACGGACGGGAACCGGGGAACTAATAGCGGTAAGTTAGCTATTGGGGGTCCAGCACAGCCGGGTAGACCGATGGGCCGTACCTTTAACATGATAGTCCAAGATGCGGTTGCATCAGGGGACATCGTCTAGGTATTATTCCGATCAACGATATCAATGCGTACGTGTTGTTTTATTCGGGTGCTACTTGTTCGTTTATAGCATGCAATTTTGCTAGACGATTAGGATTACTCCCCGAAAAGTTGCCTATACCTTTAAATATTAAGGTAGCGAATGAAGAAATAATTCATGTTAAAGATGTTCATAGGAGTTGTTGTGTAGATATACGGGGTTGTAAATTATCGGTAGATTTGTTACCGATAAAGTTAGGAGAATTCGATGTAATTCTCGGAATGGATTAGTTAGTTAACCATGGGGAAATTATAGATTGTCAAAAGAAATGTGTGAACGTTAAGATGTTAGAACAACCTCGGGTAGTATTTTATGGGAATAGATTGCCGGGACGTTCGTGTTGTCTAACCATGACACAAACTAGGAAATTACTGAGGAAGGGATGCGTAGGTTACCTGTGCCATATTGTTGATACCCAGAGAGTGGTAGCAACCATGGAACAAATACCTATAGTGAAAGAATTCACCGATGTATTTCCGAGTGAATTGTCGGGTCTTTCGTCGGATAGGGAGACAGAGTTTCTGATAGACATTGTGCCACGAGCGACACCAGTTTCCAGGGCACCGTATCGTATAGCGCCAGTGGAGATGAAGGAGTTGATGGTACAGTTGCAAGAACTACTGGATCGGAAGTACATTCAGCCGAGTGTTTCGCCATGGGGAGCACGAGTACTGTTTGTTAAGAAGAAGGACGGATCGTTAAGACTATGTATCGACTATCGAGAGTTGAACAAGATAACAATAAAGAATAAATACCCATTGCCCAGGATCGATGATCTCTTTGATCATTTGAAAGGGGCTAAGTATTTTTCTAAAATAGATTTAAGAACGGGGTATCATCAGTTGAAGGTTAGGAAGGAGGATGTGCCAAAGATAGCATTTAGGACTCGTTATGGTCATTACGAGTTCCTGGTGATGTCGTTTGGGTTGAGAAATGCACCAGCTGCATTCATGGATATGATGAATAGAGTGTTCAAATAATATTTGGACAAGTTCATCATGGTGTTTATCGATGATATTCTAGTCTACTCTAAGATGCCAGAAGATCATGCTAAACACCTAAGATTAATGTTGGAGACATTAAGGAAGGAGAAGTTGTATGCGAAATTCATGAAATGTGAATTTCGGCTAGAGAAGATGCAGTTTTTAGGTCATGTCATTGGCCATGAGGGGATTTCAGTAGATCCAGCAAAGGTGGAAGCCGTGATGAATTGGGAACAACCGAAAATGTCAACCGAGGTGCGGAGTTTCCTAGGATTAGCGGGTTACTATAGAAGATTTATCTAGGATTTTTCGAAGATAGCTACTCCGTTGACTAACTTGACAAGGAAGACGGTGAAGTACGCGTGGACGGAGAAATGTGAGGACAGTTTTCAGGAATTGAAGAAGAGATTGAGTGAAGCGCATGTTTTGTCATTACCCGATGACACAGGAAATTTTGTAGTTTATAGCGATGGTTCGCATAGAGGACTTGGTTGCGTGCTCATGCATCATGGCAAGGTCATTACGTATGCATCTAGGCAGTTGAAGGATTATGAGAAGGTTTACCCTACTCATGATCTAGAACTGGCCGCCGTAGTTTTTGCTCTAAAGATATGGAGACATTATCTTTATAGAGAAAAATGTGAGATATACACGGACCACAAAAGTCTAAAATATATCTTCACATAGAAGGAGTTGAATTTGAGACAAAGGAGATGGTTGGAGTTGATAAAGGATTATGACTGTGAAATCCTGTATCATCCTGGAAAAGCCAATGTAGTTACCGACGCCTTAAGTAGGAAGGGTCGGGAAAAGTTGTCTTTGTTAACAGCTCAAACTGAGTTAATAACAGAGATGGCTAGGATGGAGTTGGAAGTGAAGCTGCCAAGTGAAGCGGGACATATACTTTTTGCAATAGAGGTGCAGTCTACCATCGTAGAGAGAATCAAGGAGGTGCAGCTCAGAACGGATGAGAGTAACCGGATGAGGGAGCGGTTAACCAATGAAAAAGATACTAATTACAGTCTTGATAACGAGGGATTATTGAGATTTGAAGGAAGAATTTGGGTTCTGAATGAGACAGAATTAATGGAGCAGGTTCTACAAGAGGCTCATAGTTTAAGGTTTTCGATTCATCCTGGTAGCACTAAGATGAATAAAGATATTCGATAGAGTTTCTGGTGGCCGAACTTGAAGAGAGAGATCGCCGAATATGTGAGTAGGTGCTTGACTTGTCAGAGAGTTAAGGCCGAACATCAACGACCTAGTGGCTTGCTACAGTCATTAGAAATTCCGAAGTGGAAATGGGAGAATATCACGATGGATTTTGTGGTGGGACTTCCAACTACTCAGAAGGGGTATGATGCGATCTGGGTAATAGTAGACCGATTAATGAAGTCGGCTCACTTTTTACCAATTAGGGTAAAGTATAACTTAGACCAATTAGCTAGACTTTATATTAAGGAAATAATTTCTAGAAATGGAGTACCAGTATCGATTGTGTCAGATCGTGACCCAGGATTCACGTCAAACTTTTGGAGGAGTCTACAAGAGCAGTTAGGAATGCAGGTGAAGCTGAGTATGGCATATCATCCACGGACGGATGGACAAAGCAAGAGGACAATTCAGACGTTAGAAGATATGCTAAGATCTTGCATCATGGATTTCAAGGGTAGTTGGGATGATAATCCACCATTAGTAGAGTTTGCGTATAACAATAGTTATCATGCAAGCATAGGTATGCCGCCTTACGAAGCTTTGTATGGGAGGAAGTGCAGAACGTCACTGTATTGGGATGAGGTAGGAGAACGCCGGATGTTGGGACTAAAATTGGTGCAACAGACAGCTGATATTATCAAGAAGATACAAATGCATCTTCTAGCAGCTCAAGACAGACATAAAAAGTTTACGGATCCGCATAGAGAGAATCGAGAGTTTGAAGTAGGTTCGTACGTATTTCTAAAAGTATCTCCCTGAAAAGGAAAGATATGTTTTGGAAAGAAGGGAAAGTTAAGTCCAAGGTTTATAGGACCTTTCGAAGTATTAAAATTGGTAGGTGAGGTAGCTTACATGTTAGCGTTACCTCCAGACCTAGAACGAATACATAATATATTTCATGTATCCGTGTTACGTCCTTATAAGCCAGATTATAAGCACGTGATAGAATATGAGCCTATCCATGTCGAGAAGGACTTGACGTACGAGGAAACGCCGATTCAAATTATTGATAGAAAATAACAAGTTCTGCGGAATAAAGTCATACCTTCCGTGAAGGTGATATGGAAGAACCACGATGCAGAAGAAGCAACGTGGGAGTTAGAAGAAATGATGAAAAAGAATTACCCTCAATTATTTGTGTAATTTTTTTTAAGCGAGATTCTGGGGATAAAATCCTTATAAGGGGAGAGAGTGTAACGCCTCAGAAAATCAAACATTTTATAATTACTTTTAATAATGAATATAATAATATTATTAATTATTATTACGTATGGATAAGATGAATGTCATTCTATAACCTAGAAACCCCGGAATGTCGTAGTATTTTAACTACGTGAGCGATTTAAGGTGTTTGAATTTCTAAGATGAAAATAAAAGTTTTCTAAGAAATTTTCTTAAAAACACTATTCATCAATTTCTGCTCGGGAATTATTTTTGAACTTCCGAGAAATACATAACGTTATAATATTAAGGTGAGATCGATTACGTAATAATAATCTAAGTAGGGAAAACGTAATATTTCGCATGTGGACTTAATTTGGAAACATTAGGTTTATTAATAGTAAGGAAGAAAAGTTGTGAGTATATAATGTGTATGCATTGTATGAAGGTAATGAATGAAAGTATAATACGACGTATTGTACTATTATGTATGAAGAATGAGATAACGTATATTACGTATTAATATACGAGTTAGCATACTAGAATTATACGTGGTGTATATTTGTTAAGTTATGTAATTTAAGGTAATGGACTTGTAGGATTACTAGCTTATTTGTAGAATTCCTATGGGAAGGGATATGCAAGCCCAAGTGCTTGTTAATCATTACTCCAAACTATGTAGCACAAGCCCATTAAGAAAGTAGCTAGATTAAATTAACCAAGCCCAATGAGAAGCCTTGATCCATGGGTCAAACCAAGTAGAAACTGGGTAAGCTTGATGGGCAAGGATTATGTGTGATGCTCAAGTAGTGTGGTGAGCAAGTGTTGTGCTAGCCAAGTTTACTTAGAGCCAAAGTTATGAATAGTAAGGAGGTGGAATTAATGAGATTAATTGAGGAGGTGGAATGAGGAGGTGGAATAAGGAGGTGGGATGTCTAGTTGACCATAATTCCCTAGATTTAAGTTGCCTATAAATAGCAAGCTCTCCATCATTTGTTTTCTTGATAAAATTTCCTCTTAACTCCTCTCATATATAAGCTACTTATTTGGTAGAGCAAATAAGAACTTTTAAGTTAAAGTTAGATTTTCCAAGAAGAAGAAGTTAGACTTCAAAGGTAATGATCTTGTGTCCAATGTTCTTTCATCTCTATTATGATAGGATTGATAGAGAAGGGGGATGGTTTGATAATATCATGTAATTAGTTAATAAGGAATGAACTTAAGCCGAATAAGTTGAATAAGCAACTTGAACAATAATAAGTTGCTAGAACCATGAATAACTTATCATAAGTTGCCATATGATGATTAGTATATTGATTATAGCATGAAAACATTGATTAGTGGACTTAAGTTATTAATAAGTCATGAGCATGAAGATTTGTAGTTCATGAGTTGAATAAGTTAATTACTTATGAGAATGAGTCAAAACCTACTTTGTTATAAGTTGGTTTAATAAGTAACTTGTATTGATCATATGTTGGTTAAAATCCATTTAGAATCATTAAGAATAAAGCTTTGCCGGAATTCATACGATTGGACGTTTATCGTCGAATTCGTGAAATTCTCAGAATAGAAGTCGTATTTTGTGTTTGAAGTCGGAAACGTTAGTTTTCGATGGAGACAATTCATATTTAGCATTATAGAGTTGCAGAATCAAAATTGACCGAATTCCGACTTAGAACGAAGAAACGAGCGTTGAACGTTCACGAACATTTACCGTTTTCGTTAAAAATGAACTCATAGGTAAAATTTGAGCATATGAAGTCAAATAGATAAAATTCTTGCATGAACGCATAGATTATGAAATTTGTGAACCGTTGGCTTTTGAACAGACCAATTCGGACCTATAACGAAGAAGTTATGAGTCCCGGAGTTTCGCAAAATTTTCAAGACTGCAAAAACTGTCTGAGGCACAGAGTCCGCGTCGCGGCGCAACCCCAAGCTTATAAGCCTGGCGCCAGTCATGCGAGGTTGAACCAAGTGAACATCGCTAACTCACTGCCGCAAAGACGAGATATCTAAGTGATTGTTGGCGCCGCGGTGCAAGTAACAAGAAAATGATAGAAAAAAAGATTTGAAGTGTAGAAGGAAAGAGAACTTGTTAGTAATGAATTAAGATGTAATCATAACATGGTTAAGACATTGTAAGGTACTTGTAAGACACTAATGCATGTTGATTAAGAGTTAATAACCAATCAAAGATGAGCGTAATGTGAATGACGTAATGAAAGCCGAAAACCATAATAACGAATCTAAGTCAGGATTTAGATTGAGATGAAGGGTAAAATATAATAGTATACATACTTGATTATATAATACCTAATGTGGTACTTTATATGATTATGTATTATAGAAACGTAGAGACTTAAAGTGTACGTGTGTTAATCAGTAAGCAAACGCTAAAGGCAAGTATTCTAACCCTTATTCCAGTTCAGTCTGGACAAGCTGTGTAATTCATATATTCTTTTGTATGAAGTTTTTAACGATGAAGTCTAAAGCCAATTCTTTCGGCTAGACTTATATTATGAATCTATCAAGTATGATTAATGATACCGAGTTATATTGGCATTATTTTTAATCGAAGATCAAGTATGCTAAAATGTTTTTATCGTTTAACGACAGGCACGTGAGGTTGCCACAACTTAAACGTATACACATTTAATGAATGTAGTGTTGATTAACATAGAGTACTATGAGCTGATCACTCAGAAGTGCTCGTAAGCTATGTCGGACTTACGGACTTAGTGTCGGGTTGTCCTTTTCAAAAGAACTTATGAATGCTCATAGTCTTGAGCCATAATTGATATTCCACTGAGTATGGTTGTTGTAAAATGTTTTGAAGGAAAAGAAGTGCTATTTTGATTTATCGATAGTACTTTGTAACTATTGTTCAGTTATTGAAGATATATGAGTTCCATGTTTCAAGTATGTTATTTATTAGAATTTTAGTACTTGCTGAGCTAGTCATGCTCACTCTTGCTTGAACCATATGAACACAGTCAAGATCGAGCGGACTGAAGGCTCGGGCAAAGATAAGGGCAAGGCGAAGACGAACCCTTAACTTAGTATGTAATAGAATAGTTCTATGTTTGTAATATATTTGATATTATGACAAGAACAAATGAATGGGTTACAAAGAACCTGGGAAATGTAATATTATTTTGGATATATAGAAGTTATATTAGTCCTCTTGAGACTTTTCATTAGAATGAATGGATGAATGGTAGTACCGTGTAGCACCATCTGTCGGGTTGGAAGAGACCCAGATTTGGGGGCGTCACAGACGCAGGAGCATTATTCAATCCAAAAACATGATTAAGAATTCAAAATGCTCGTACCCAGTTCTAAAGGCAGTCTTCATAATATCCTCAGTTCTAATCTTCAATTGATGATATCCAGAACGAAGATGGATCTTTGAAAAGAATTGTGCTCCTTGCAACTAGTCAAACAAGTCATCAATGCGAGGTAGCAGATACCTATTCTTGATGGTGACATGGTTCAATTCCAGGTAGTCAATACAAAGTCGCATACTCCCGTCTTTCTTCTTTACAAATAAAATAAGAGCACCCCAAGGAGATGTACTAGGACGAATGAAACCGATGTCCAACAACTCCTGTAGTTAGACTTTAACTCCTGAAGTTTAATGGGAGCCATTCGATATGGGGTTTTAGAAATGGGCTTTCTACCAGGTTCAAGATCAATAAAGAATTCAACTTCACGTTCTGGTGGTAGACCGGGAAGTTCTTCAGGAAATACGTCAGAAAATTCACTAACAACAGGAATATTATTCAAATCTGATGTGTTTTTGTTCAAGTACATGACATAGGCTAAAAAAGCTTGACATTCATTTTTTAATAAACGAATGGCTTTATGGCTTGATATGACAGTGATTGCTTTAGTGGTTAGGTTTCTTGAATACGCATAACAGGTTGGTTAGGAATATAAAAACTAACAACCTTATGAAAACAATCAATTTTGGCATAATGAGTATATAACAATCAATCCCTAAAATCACGTCAAATGCAAGTATCTTTAAAGAGATAAGATCAACAAGTAATGTGATGGTGCCAACTTGGATCAAATAAGATTTATAAATAGTGGATGTAATGAAAGTTTCTCCTAACGGAGTCTCCAAATATAAGTCAAAGTCTAATTTCTCTGGAGTCAAGTTTAAATGTTGAGCACAAGCAGGAGAGATAAATGAATAGGTAGAACCGGTATCTAGTAAGGTATAAACTTCGCAAGAATTTATGATTAGCTTACCCATGATCACCTCATTCGGGTTCCTCGCATTTTGGCCAGTCACGACAAACGCTCTTCCAGGAACCGCTGACTTTAACTTTTTTGGGATAGCCTTTTGAGTCACCATCCTCGCTCGACTTGGTTTCGCTACAGTAGAATCTTGACCAATATGTCCTTCCTTTCCACAATTATAACATACCTTGAACTGTTGTAGACAGTTTGGGCTGATGTGTCCCTCTTTTCCACATTTATAACATACGACCGGTGGTCGTTCTACTCCCTTAGAAATAGTTGATGCTGGTGCTGACGTCTTCACATTGTCATTGTTGAATCTCCTCTTTTTAAAATTTCCACTTGACTCGCCTCTCCTATTATCATGGCTACGATTACCACCAGAGTGGTTACCGCTTTTGTCTGTATTTTTTCCTCCCCGTTTGTTGTCATTGTTCTCAGATGATTCTTTATCCCGGTATGACCACAGTTGTGGTCCCTCGGTTAAACATACTCATTATCTCGCTCTAATAATTGACCCCTATTGACAACATTTGAATATAGAGAAAATTTGTTAGAAATGAGATATTGACGTATGTTGGGTTTCAAACCTCTCAGAAACATCCGCGTCATACGTTTCTCATTCTCCACCAAATGAGGTGCAAACCTGGATAACTCTGCGAACTTCGCCTCATACTGGGACACCGTCATATTGTTCTGTTCCAGTCTAATAAACTCCACCTCCTTCATATGACGAATACTTTCAGGAAAGTACTTGTCATTGAACATTTTTGAAATGTTTCCCAAGACATGTTGAGTGCGACTGGATGGGTACCCTTCACAGATTCCCACCAGTAATCTGCCTCACTACGGAACATAAAGGTGGAAAATGGAACCTTTTCTTCCTCCGTGCATCCCAAGACATTGCATATCTTGGTAATTTGTTTGACCCACGTTTCTACCTTAATCGGATCCGGCTTTCCCCAGAATTTTGGTGGTCCCAATTCTTTGAACTACTTGTATGTGACAAATCGCGCGTTGCTATCATTTCCACCCGTATTTTGTACATAAGTCTCCCTCATCTGATTTTGCATGAACTGCAAAAAGCTTCTAAACATCCTATTGTTCATCGTCTAATCTATGGTGTTATTTACAGGAGGAACATTGTCGTCCCGTTGCACGTTCTTCTAATTAGTGAGTAAAGGTGTCTCCATGATCTTGTTTACTCCATTGTTAACATTCTCAGTTGCCATTCTCAAGTACTGCTATAAAACAAGGATTAATTAAAGAAATTAACATATCACATAGAATTCCTATATTCTGACCAACCAACAAATAAGCTTAGGTAGGACACACTAGCGAAGGATTTACTCGTCTCTCCCCTCCTAGTTCTATTCCCCGATCTCCGCCAGAGACCATATCCCTAAGCTCTGATACCAACTGTGACGCCCCCAAAATAGGTATACATCACCCATTCTGAGTCGCCAAATACATGGTACAGAAACAACTACAACTTTATTAATACAATTGTCGTGCAAAATACGACAACACATAAATTATGAGTTTAAATACAAATATTGTCTTCTAGACAATATCCACACTTAAAAAAGTCCTCATTACAATTATTGATACACTATTTTACAAAATAGTGAGAACTGCTAAACAACTGTCTAGAACCATCATTCCATACCTCGACTAGTACTCGCTACATCTCGCTTCCTGAGAAGAAAAATGGAACAAAAAGGAAAAGGGTGAGCTTAACTAGCCCAGTAAAGAATATTATGACTAAGATACTATAGAAATAATTATCGTTAGTTCTCAACTGGGAAATATCTGATAGAATATAATAGACAACAAGTTTTAGATCAATATTCGCAGCGAAAATAACAATTCATTAGAAGAGTTAAGTAGAGAATGAAATCTACTATCTTCTATGATTTAAAAGTCTATCATCAATATTTTATCCCTGTAACATCAATTAATATACATCTTGAATCAAATATTAATCTTTTGCACTACAAAACAAAAGATATTCATCGATTAATCATGTTCATCTCAACACCTGTTCATCTTTGCACTACGGGCCAAAGATGTTCATCAGAAAATCATTCATATTTGCACTACATGCCAAAGATATTCAGTTATATCATCATTTAGGAGTGAGGATGATGAAAAATATTTTAAAGAAAACGAATCCAGTGAGACAACAGAACAAATATTAGGGATTCGTACTTCGGTTTATCCATATTCAAAAACACCCCATAATATACTATGTGGAGTAAAATTCAAGAATGAATATCAAAACATGGATACAATCAAAGATAGTAACAAAAATAGACATCTGGGACAAAGAAGAGAAAATTTCATTTTTCTATGAATACTGTCGTATACGTGAATAGTAATCCTGACACAAAAAGGCAATAATTTCACAAGAAAAATCTTACCAATATTTCGGCATAATGATATTGAAAGAAATAATATCATTTTTAAAAAATAACATCCCTTACCTAAAAAGAATAGTACTTCTGGCTAGAATATCAGATATAACTGTAACACCCCCTTTCTGAAATAGAAAGAGAGGTTACTCAAAACTTAACAAAACTGATGAATATAATAGCGAGGCTCAAAGCCACAAAAGAATAGTCTTAATAACTAATAAATACCACAAGTCAACCATAATAAATCTCAAACTGTCTTAAACCACAATCTAAACTAATTATTACAATTCCAAGTAAACTGACACATCAAGTCTAAACATAATATTTCTAAATCATTGGAATGAATGGAGCACTCATCACACTTGCCCTTAATTCCCCTGATTACCTACCGGAAGAAAAACACAGCATGAGCCAAATCCCCAGTACGGATATAGAATACAAATAATGAACTGAAATAACTAACTCAAGTAAATGAAATGAAACGAAACGAACTGAAACGAAACAAACAAAACTAACACAACGAAATAATAGGCTGAATCAAATGGTTGGGTGTTATTTCATACCGAGCTCAGAAAAAAACAGAAATATACCTTGCCACACAGGCAAGTCACACACATTGGACCGCGAATCCAATGCATGTAAAATCGGAAGGGGTGTTTAGCACAAACATCACCAATCTGCAGAACAGAACAGAACAGAAAACTAGGGTCGATCTATACGCCTCCCACAACAAAACACCAAATGGCCAACTCCCACCGGAGCACAAAACGGAGACGTCGTGGACTGATCACACCGCCACGGAAGATGTCATGCCTCGGTGCCAAGAGGACATGCATGTGGTACCCCCACAGGTGGTTATAGCTCAGGTATACCCTACGGTATTCTAACAAAGATACCATGTCACAACACATGTGACATAATACCAACAAAAAGGGTTTCTAATATGTACTTGTTAAACTGAAATGAATCATCAAGTCAAAGTCTCCAAAAATATTAACATGTACTTCACTATAAATATCAAAATAAAATTTAGACATGATACACTAGTCTAAAGAGTACAAATATGAGTTCTAATACAACGCCAAACAAATTTATCACAATAAATTGACAAGGGACAATTATGAGAGGCAATACTAAATTTTCGAAACGAATAACGAAATGAACAAATTAAAAACAAAAGAGTCTCGCTGAAAGAGTATGGAATTCGTACCTGGATTAAGCAATGTAATACCCAAAATTTAAATAAGATTATGCTAATCTCCTTCAATCCGGTCTAATAAAATAAAAAAAAAATTATTACAAATTTACCCATTAACAACATAATATTGTTAAATTTATTATCAAGTAAATTTTATAATTTTATCAACAAGATTAACGAGTTTAAATTAATATACATAACTTTTAATTTGATTCGCTCTTTCCGATTATAAATTTTATGGCCAAATAATTATTGAAAAAATAAATAATAAATAATAAAAAATTAATGAAATCACGCTCACAGATTGCAAGCACCGCAATCAACTATATATATAATCTTTTATATATTGAAAATCAATCATATATATATATATATATATATATATATATATATATATATATATATATATATTAATCACCGCTATAACTTAAACCATAAATCATGTTCAATTCTTTTTTTTTTTAGCAGATTCATATATATATATATATATATATATATATATATATATATATATAAGTCCTCCATTCCAATAAATAATCTGACAACTTATATATATATATATATATATATATATATATATATATATATATCTAGTCAAATCAATCATGTATGCTTTTTCCAATTCTAAATCATGAAACTAAAAGAAGTTTGAAACATAAAAATCCTAGATATGCAGAAACGTATCAAAACAAAAAAAACCAACCTGATAATCCTTTTCTGATTATTTCACACAACTTCTCTCACAATATAATAAGATGCGGCTTGTTTTCCCTTCTTTTTTTTTTTTGGCTACTATCTCCCTCTCACAATCTTCCTCCAACTCGTGTACTGCCACTAAATTTAGGTCTAACTATTTATTTATTAATTAATATATTTTATTAGATCTCCAAATTTTAAAAGGATTTTAAAAATACACAATTATAAATTAGACCCACTTAGTTTAAAGTCCAATTTTACCTATTTCATTTATCCATCACTTACTAATATTTATTAGCCCACATAAATTAAATAACTAATTTGACCCAAATAAACGACAAGGTCCAATTAATATGTTTTAAAACAAAATAATTTTTATTATTTAATATTTATTTATTTGTTATATTTTTTTTTTCGGGTATTACATCACCTACCCCTTAAAAAGGATTCCGTCCCCGAAATCAAAAGAATGGAACACACCTAATTTTCAAAGAGATGTGGATACTCCGCTCGAATAGACTCCTCCATCTCCCAAGTGGCTTCCCGCTCCGAATGATTCCTTCACAAAACCTTAACAAACGGAATAGTCTTCCTCCTCATAATTCTTTCTTAACGATCCAAAATATCCTCAGCTTGCTTCTCACAAGTAAGATCCCCCCGAATCTTATCGAACGGATATTGCACCACATGCAACGGATGATAATTGTAACTTTTCAACACCGACACATGGAACACATTGTGCACATGAGCTAGCTGTGGAGGCAAAGCTAACCGATATAAAACCTTACCAACCCTCTCTAGAATCTCAAATGGGCCAATATAACGCGGACTAAGCTTCCCTTTCAACCCAAATCGCCGAATGCCCTTCCAAGGAGAAACTTTTAGAAACACATGCTCGCTAGGTTCAGACTCTAAAGTCCTCATATGCTTATCAGCATAACACTTCTGCCGTGATCGAGCCGACTTCAATTTCTCCTTAGCCACCGTTACCTTCTCCGTAGTGATTTGAACTAACTCACGCCCTTCTATTGCCCTTTCGCCAACCTCATCCCAACAGGTTAGTGCCCGACAGTTACTACCATACAGTGCCTCAAAAGGAGCTATACCAATACTTGCATGCCAACTATTGTTATAAGAAAACTCAACTAGGCTCAAGTAATCATCCCAATTACCTGACCACTCAAGTGAACAAGACCTCAACATGTCCTCTAATATCTGAATAGTCCATTCAGATTGCCCATTTGTTTGCGGATGGAAAGAAGTACTGAAGTTGAGCCGAGTACCCCAAGCTCGTTGAAACCCTTTCCAAAACCGTGAAGTGAACCGTGGATCCCGATCTGAAACAATAGACACCGGAGTACCATGAAGTCTAACAATCTCCTGCTGAAATATATGTGCCAACCTATCCACCGAGTAACTGTCATGGATAGCCAAAAAGTGTACTGATTTGGTCAACCAGTCCACCACTACCCAAATGGCATCATTCTTCTTAAAAGTCTTCGGCAAACCAGTCACAAAATCCATCGTGATATCCTCCCACTTCCACACTAGAATGTATAACTGTTGCAGCAAACCACTAGCTCGTTGATGTTCTATCTTCACTTGTTGACAAGTGAGGCACCTCCCAACATATTCAGCCATGTCTCGTTTCATCCCATTCCACCAAAAATTCTTCTTCAAATCTCTATACATTTTTGTAGAACCTGGATGAATAGAAAATGGTGAACTATGAGCCTCAGCCAACACAGCCTCCCGAATGATTGGATCCGACGGTACATACAACCGTTCACCCAACCAAATCACACCATGGTCATCAATATGAAACTCGAGCTGCTTGCCCTCCTCTAGATTCTGCGTCATACTCCACAACTTCCCATCTTCCTTTTGAGCTTCTTTGACCCGTGAGATAAGAGAGGGCTCCACTCTCATACATGTCAAATACCCATCTGAACCTCTTACATACAACTCCAACTTGAGCCACTCCATATTCAAAATAAGCTGAGGTTGTGTAATAAGGGTACACTCTCACTCTCTTTTACAAGAGCGTCTGCAACCACATTTGCCTTCCCCAGGTGATACTGAATCCTCGCATCATAATCTTTTAGAAGCTCCAACCAACGCCTTTGCCTCATATTGAGCTCCTTCTGAGTGAAGATGTATTTAAGACTTTTGTGATCGGTGAATATATCACAAGTCTCTCCATACAAATAATGCCTCCAAATCTTTAAGGCAAAAATCACTGCTGCCAACTCCAAATCATGTGTGGGGTAGTTCACCTCATAAGGTTTAAGCTGCCTAAAAGCATAAGCAATCACCTTACCGTGTTGCATTAAGACACACCCCAAACCTTTCTTAGAAGCATCGCTATAAATCTGATAACCTCCTGTTCCCGATGGCAATGCAAGTATAGGAGCTGTCACAAGTCCTTTCTTCAATTCCTCAAAACTCTTCTCACGCTCCTCATTCCACAAAAATTTTGTTCCCTTTCTCATCAACTGAGTCAATGGTAAGGCAAGCAAGGAAAACCCTTCCACAAACCGCCTATAATACCCTGCCAAACCCATGAAACTCCTAATCTCTGTCACCGTAGTAGGTCTCCGCCATTTAGTGAAAGCCTCAACCTTCGCAGGATCCACCTTAATGCCATCAGCAGAAATAACATGGCCCAAAAATGCAACATGCTCCAACCAAAACTCGCATTTAGAGAATTTAGCATACAATTTCTCTTTCTGCAAAATCCCCAATACTGTGCGAAGATGCTCTTCATGCTCTTCCTTAGACTTGGAGTAAATCAAAATGTCATCAATAAAGACAATAACAAATTGGTCCAAGTACTCCCTGAACACCCGATTCATCAAATCCTTAAACACCGCTGGAGCATTAGTTAAACCGAATGACATCACCAAAAACTCGTAATTCCAATATCGAGTACGAAAAGTTGTCTTAGGGATATCCTCATCCCTCACCCTCAACTGATGATAGCTCGATCTCAAGTCTATCTTCGAAAAATATTTTGCCCCTTGAAGTTGGTCAAATAAATCATCAATCCTCAGCGATGGATACCGATTCCTGATTGTAATCTTGTTCAACTCCCTGTAGTCTACGCACAATCTCATAGACCCATCCTTCTTCTTCATAAATAAGATCGGAGCACCCCACGAAGAAACACTCGGGTGAATTACACAATGATCTAACAGCTCGTGCAACTGTTCCTTCAACTCCTGTAACTCCAACGGTGCTATCTGATACGGAGACTTAGAGATAGGCTCCGCACCACGAACAAGCTCAATAGCAAACTCCACTTCTCGCTGCAGTGGCAACCCTGACAAATCCTCAGGAAACACATCAAAAAAGTCACGAACAATTGGAACATCCTCAATACGGGACTCACCCTTAGAGGTATCCTTCATAAATGCCAAATACCCCTCACAACCCTTTGCTACCAACTTCCCAGCCTTCAAAGTTGAAATCAACTTCAACACCCTACTTGGCTGTGAACCCTAAAACACGAACTCCGGAGACTTCACATCTCCAAATATAACCTTCTTCGCCTGACAATCGATAGTGGTACGGTGTTTATCCAATTAGTCCATCCCAAGAATGACATCAAAATCGTGCATACTCATCGGAAGAAGATTAGCCCTATGAATCCTATCCCCAAAACTGATCTCACACCCTCGATACAAATCAAAAATAACAACAGAAGTCCCCATCGGGGTAGCAATAAACATAACAGAATTTAAAGACTGAGATGGCACACCTAGGTGTCGAACAAAAGACTGAGCAACAATGAAATGAGTAGAACCCATATCAAATAAAATAGACGCCTCACGATTTCCAACTAAAAGAGTGCAAGAAATAGTACCTGGTGCACCTGCTACCTAGTTATACGTCAAGGTAAACACTCGACCACCCTGACGATGTCCTCCATTACCACCATTATCTCAACCTCCACCATTTCCACGTGGCCCGGTATAATCTCTAGCCATATGACCCATCTGTCCACACAAGAAGCATGCACTGGTGAGTCTATCGCACTGCCTCTCGGGATGATTTGCCCCACAAGTAGCATAAGGAGCTATCGAAATGAGATTCGGGTTACCCCCACCAGCTAGTCCTGGATAACGACCCTGATTTTGCCCCTGCTAACGATTATGCCCCTGTTGACGATTCTGTCCATACCAAGGTAGCTGAAGATGACGATTTTGCCCTTGCTGAGGCATCTGCCCTTGCTGAGGCATCTGCTGATAACCCCTATTTTGATTTTGGCCACGCCACTACCCCTGCTGGCCACCACAGTTCTTATTCCACTGACTACCCTGATTCTTCTCGTGCTGACCCAAAGTTTGGCCCTGCTGGTCATCTCTGTCACTCTTTTGACTCCCTTCTGGTTTAGAAGACCAAAAGTCTTGTCTCTCTATTTTAATATTCTTGGTAGCATTGGCCACTGCTGACACATCTTTAAACTTGGTGTTAATAAGATGCTGCTGGTACCTGTAATGGATCCTCCACTTGAACTTCTCTGCCTGTTCTGCTGCAGTCCCTACTGAGGTTCCCGCAAAGCCTTCCAACCTGGTGAACCTCGTCATAAAATCTGTGATGGACTCGTCATCTTTCTGTCGAATAGATAGATAGTCTCTAGCATAGGCCTCTTTATCAGCAGCTGGGAAATACTGCTGATAAAACACCTCACAAAACTCAGCCCAACCAAGTGTTTCAACATACCCATCACCCTTTGTTGTCTTCATCGCTTTCCACTATCTCTGTGCATCCCCTTCTAGTTTGTAAACTGCAAGCAATACTCTCTGATTATCCGAGCACCCCAGCACATCGAAAATCTTCTCCGGGTGGGCAATCCAATTCTCTGCATCAATTGGAGTCGAAGTTGAACTGAATGTATGTGGCTTCTACTTCTGAAACTTTTCCAACCATAGATACATTGGAACCACCTACTGATCATGACCATCTACATTCCCTTCCTCTTAGTTTGCCTATGGACCATTATTTCCCGGGTTCTCCTGTTCAGGAATTTCTGGTGGCGGCTACTGCATTGCCTATACAACCAGTGTGACCAACTGAGGTAAAGCTTGGTTCACCGCCTGATTCACCAAGGTAGCCAACTGAGCATTAATCTGATCATTAGGTTGCTCATTAGGCTTACCCTAACCTCTTCCCCTATTGTTGCCTCGCCTCCCAACAATTCTAGCGGATCTACGAGCCATCTAAGAAAGAGATCACAAACATAAACAAAGCAGATTAAAGACTAATTCGAATATAGCTAATATGATAGCTGAACAGAAAATTAAACAGAACAAAAACCTAACCCAGAAGTCTACCCATAACTCACAGGTCAAACCTAAATAGGTTTTCTACAAATAAGAACCTAAGCTCTGTTACCAACTCTGCAACACCCCCTTTCCGAAATAGAAAGAGAGGTTACTCAAAACATAACAAAACTGATGAAATTACTAGCGAGGCTCAAAGCCACAAAAGAATAGTCTTAATAACTGATAAATACCACAAGTCAACCATAATAAATCTCAAACTGTCTCAAACCACAATCTAAAATAATTATTACAATTCCAAGTAAACGGACACATCAAGTCTAAACAGAATATTTCTAAATCATTGGAATGAATGGAGCTCTCATCACACTTGCCCTTGATTCCCCTGATTACCTGCCGGAAGAAAAATACAGCATGAGCCAAATGCCCAGTACGGATATAGAATACATATAATGAACCGAAATAACTTTCAATTTGATTCTTTAATTCCGATTATAAATTTTTTGGTCAAATAATTATTGGGAAAAAAATAAATAATAAAAAAAATTAATGAAATCACGCCTGCAGATTGGAAGCCTGCAATCAACTATATATACAATCTTTTTATATATTGACAAATCAATCATATATATATATATATATATATATATATATATATATATATATATAGTCCAATGTCCTCCATTCCAACAAATAATCGACAACTTATATATATATATATATATATATATATATATATATCTAGTCAAATCAATCATGTATGCTTTTTTCTAATTCTAAATCATGAAACTAAAAGAAGTTTGAAACATAAAAATCCTATATATGCAGAAACGTATCAAAACAAAAAAAAACCAACCTGATAATCCTTTTCTGATTATTTCACACAACTTCTCTCACAATACAATAAGAGGCAGCTTGTTTTCCCTTCTTTTTTTTTCGGCTGCTATCTCCCTCACACAATCTTCCTCCAACTCGTGTAATGCCACTAAATTTAGGTCTAACTATTTATTTATTAATTAATATATTTTATTAGATCTCCAAATTTTAAAAGGATTTTTAAAATACACAATTATAAATTAGATCCACTTAGTTTAAAGTCCAATTTTACCTATTTAATTTATCCATCACTTACTAATATTTATTAGCCCACATAAATTAAATAACTAGTTTAACCCAAATAAACGACAAGGTCCAATTAATATGTTTTAAAACAAAATAATTTTTATTATTTAATATTTATTTATTTATTATATTTTTTTCGGGTATTACAATAACGCTGAGGGGAACTTGCACTGTATAGCAACACTCAAAGTATCAAAATACTCACAATAATACGCTCGATAATATAAAGAAAAAATTTCAGTTTTTGGTGTGATTTTTAATTCTAATCTAAGCACCTTATTTATAGGAAAATGCTTATAACACCAAAGCAGAAAATTTAATAAAATATTAATATATTTTTTTAAATTCCTATGCACACCTCCTTTGATCAAAACATCAGCCACCAAGTGGGGCCCACCTCACCAAAATAAAAAAAATATTTTTCTTATTAAAAATATTTATAACTCCAAAAATTAATTATTCCAGAACTTCAATAATTCATAATAAATAGCCTTTTTATCAGAAAAATTTGAATCTTATGTCCATTCCATAGGAAATTCAATTCTCTACAACTTAGTAAGTTTAAGTTTTTCTAAATTCCAAACAGAAATTTACTGAAATCCACATACGGGCGATTTTACAGGCTATAATCAAATTTCAGTCAAAATAGGGCCCACCAACATGTTTAACATGTTTTTAACATTTATTGTAACAAAAATACTCTTTCTCCTCATTTATTCATATATCACACATTCATTGTAAAAATATCACCATGATTATATTATTAAAATATAATAATATAGTTAAATGAATTATTTTATGAGAAAAGATAAAATATCAATTTTCAAAAATTGTCACTTTTATAAAAATTCCTCCATTTATATCCACATAAATAAATATTTTTCTCATCATATAAATCAATAATTAATTATTCACAAATAATATTACAAAATCACAATAATGTTAACTAGGTCGTTCCTAGGAAAGAGGGGGCTTTCCAATAAGGATTTCTCTCTACTGGCGCGCAATTAGGTGACCAAACCTTTCCTTAGATAGAACTTCCTTACACATTGCCAATAATTCTATCTAATAATATTATTCAAATAATATGAATTATTGATCTGATATTGGGAAATACTGTGTAGTGATAATTATTGAAACAACAATAATATAAAATATCAACGTAGCAATTATTGAATCAATAAAATAAAATATTGAACAGTAATTACTGTAACAATTATTAAGCAGTGCCTTCCTACGTAAGAATTAATAATTCAAAAATATTGTGCAATACCGTGTGCTACTATTCAACCACGCGTATTACTGTATTTTAACCTCCGGGTATTCCAACAGTATTAACGGTAACCATTACGCCATTATTTATAAAAAATCAAAATTGTCATTTTCTTCATCCAATCATATTCCGTTATGGGGCCCACACAAGGCTACGCCGTCATAGGAATATTCCCGGACAGTAAGAATATTCAACGACCAAACGAATATTTCCCGACAACAATGAATATTTTATAACCACTTGCTTATTTAAGATATTTGCGCATTTTACCCATAACTAATCACATTAATCAAATCAACCCTTACTATTTCAAAATAATAAATAGAGGAAATTCAATTTCATTTATAATAAGTTGGGGTCTTACATTTGCACCATTCAAAAAGCTAAAAAAGTTCTCTGTTGAAGGTTTTCTACTGTGTTTATATGTTTGATTGGCTAGTGTAATAGTTTATGATCATGTATTTGAATTCTAATCGGCTTCGCCCCAAGTTTTTGCTCATGTGAAGTTAAATCAAACCATACCATCCTAAATTGAAAATTTGAAATTAATGAAGCTAATTAAACTACTATACAAACCAGTGATGAAATGTTATTGCTTGTCTTTTGGTTTGCCATGCGAATAGAATGCCCATTCTGTCCATCTCCTTCAATTGAGTAATATTATAGCATCACGTCCCTCCTTTGTGCTAGAATCTTTGAATGTGTTCTCTCAGTAATTAAATTTTATCATTTAAAGTTATCTTTTTTCTTTGATTGATCGTCGAATTGTTTTCAGGAGTCGACCACCGTGACTGACTGTTGTATGCTTATAATTTGTGGTCACCAATAATTGAACTAGTTCACCATTTTTTCCTTACTAATAATACGACCGAGCACTCCTTTACTCGTATTTTACATTCTGCTCTAACTTAATTCCTGAAAAATCTAATGACCTGTAGTTCTTATGTTTTCTCAGACATCACTTTGTGATCTAAACCCCCCGAAGCTGCTCGTATGTTTAGTGAAAACAAAGCGCGAGTTCAACCGAAGAGTGTATGATTCGAAATACTAGAGCAGAGTCGTAGTTGAAATTGGTCGAAATGACTAAATCAATCTTAATTAAGCGCCGCCCACATCTATGGTTGAACTGAAATAGTCGGAGGTGGTGTTAATGTTGGTACGCATCTAACCACTATTCATGTACTTCATATTATATGTTTCCATGTGCATTGCCTTCCTTTCGACAAATCTTTTATTAGAATTTACTTCCAGGCACTTGGGTTTATAACTCTCTTGAATTTCTGACAAATTTACTGATTCTTCTTCTATGAGATCTCATTATCATTGGAAGTATGTTATCGCCGTAGCATATATATAGGAAGTATTGTTGTGGCACTGATTACTTGGACTTTGTTTGGCATTCAGTTTTACACTTTTCCCCCATAGAGGGTACTTACAAGAGTGTGTTTTATTGTAATATTGTTAATACTTGATAGAATATTTGAAATTAGAATTACTTGGACTCTTGATAAGCTCCGGTGTATGAACAATGACTGGACAAACACTGTGACTTTGGTTCAACTCTTTTACAAAATGATACCTCTGAGAATTTATAATTACACTTTTCAAGAAATTATTGGTATCAATATATTGAGTTTTCCTCCATCCTTACCTTGGATATTAAAATGTTGTCTTGATTGAGCTCTAGTTTGATATATTTTTGCTGATTTCTCAAATTCCAAAAGCAAACATGTCCGACTACCGAAGTAATTTAACAAAGGAACAAATTGTAGCAATTTTTGTTGATGACCATGAAACAAGTTCAACATCAAATATATGGATTGTTGCATAACATCATCTCAAATTATAGTTCTTATATTTAATGGAACTCCATGACGTCCTTCTTAATCTAAAAACAAGTTAATACTAATGAGTTATGAGTATGTGAATATAGTTGCAGTTTCACCAGGATGGGTCATTTATTCGCTAAAGTAGTGGGGGAATGATGGGTGATTTTGCTATGGGATTTGGCTGAGGGGAAGAAACTGTATTCATTGAATGGTGGTTCAATTGTTCATGCTTTGTGTTTTATCTTAAATAGGTATTGGCTATGTGCTGTCACAGAGGCCAGTATTAAGATATGGGATTTGGATAGTAAGAATATTATGGTGGATCTTAGGGTTGATTTGAAGGCTGAATCAAACATGGCTGCTGAGGGAACTGATACTCATACCAATGCTGGCAAAAATAAGGTCTAATTTTACTTTATGATTATTCTTATGTATATGCGTTTAATTGTACAGGTTTAATTATGTTTTACATGTATGCACATGCATTTTGTTACAACTGTCGTGGGTAGTGGTGGTGCTGATACATTCTATACACATGTGAAATGGACCAAGCCCCGAGTTTTAAACAAACTGAAAGGTCTTGTAGTAAATGCAGTTGCCTAAAATAGGCAACAAATAATAGAAGGTAAAATACATGGTTATATGTAATTAATTTAGTTTCCACTGAATTTCCCCCTTGTGGATTTATTCTTTTTACTTGTATGCAATGTGTTTTCAGCTTCTACAAGGGTGGTGATTCTTGGTACAGACAATGGCCAATAGCATGAAATTATTGTAGATGAGAATGATAAGAGGGAGAAGTATATAAAGTTTCTTTTTGAACTTAAAGAACTACCATAAGCTTTTACAGATCTACAGGTACTTACCTTCCCCTTCCTTTTCCTTACTAACATGTAAGCGTCTTTTCTCTTGACTAACTTGGGTAAACATTGTTAGTTGTGTTTTATGCATTGAATTGTTCTGAATATGTGTCATTGGACTTCTGTATAACAAATGTACATCAGTTAATATGATTTTAATAGGAATTTTTTTAGGACTAGATTAGGAACTTAAAGTTTTCCTCTTAAATTTTTGTATCTGCAGATCGAAACATCTAGCATAAGCAATGGAACTAGATACTATTTAATGGTTGTTACTCCTACACGACTCTATTCTTTCACTAGAATTAGGTTGCTAGATGTAAGTCCCTATCCAGTTCTTGTTTTTTTGTCACTGTTTACTTAATTTGTCAACTCTTTTCCAAATTAACATTTGCATGCGCCTTCTGAACTTGTTAAACGCTTAAATTTGAAAATTTGATATATATTCCCATATATCAGCTGGTCATAATTCGATACCTGAAGCTCATTCCAGATTGTTAACTTGAACTTGACCATGAAAGTAACAAGTGTATGAACTTGACTTTCTTTTACCATATAATATACTTGTATTAGTGTGTCAATTTTTTTTGGTGAAGCTCATAAATAAGTATTTAGTTAATTAAAATATTTGCTTTGTATTAGAGAAGTGCAAGCATTCTCTCCCTGTAGTTCAGAGAATTGTAGAGAGCATGAATGATGATGAGGTTAATTAAAATATTTGCAGCAGTTTGAGAGCATAGTTTATTTGTTGATTTACTTTTGTGAGAAAAAGCTGGAAACAAAACATGAAAATTTTATTCTTTGGATTTCCTCTTTATGCAAGCTAGTTCTTAAAATACTATAAGATTGGTTAATAGAAATAAATTTCCAGACTAATTTTTGGCATTGAAATAGATGTCTCATCTTTATGAAGTTAGTTTCATTTCCATTTTACAATAGTTAAAGTTCCTCATATATTTGCTAATATTTTGCTTAAAATATCACAGCTGGATGTTGCAAGCAATATACTATAATTTTGGTGGTTTTTAATTTTTCTATGATTTAATATATGAAGTATATGCAAAATACATATAATCTATTTATGTGTTTCATCTGTTTTTCAATATAGTTGAGGTGAAGAGTAGTTCTGATGGTTTCATGATCAAAATGAGAGATGGTCGACATTTAAGATGTGACCGTACCAACCCTCAGGGACTATTCTTCATCAGGGACTATTCTTGTAGGACCCAATTATGAAGGGGAGGAACTTATCTCGCTAACCTGGGTATGTTCTGCCCTTACCACTTAAAAATTCTCAAGTTATCAATAAATGTGTCTTTCCAATGTCTACTGCAACATGTTAAATTCTTGGTAAATAAATCTATGATGTCTGTGATTATAGCTAGCATCTTTGGGGCATATACTATATGGAAATTTGTCGTCTCAAGAAATGTTTTTCCACATTGACTAATAGCCTCAACTTTTCCATAATTGTTGTCCTCTCTATATAGAACTCTAAACATTATTATTTAAGATTGTGTGATGATATTTAAGATTGTGTGATGCTTGTGGTTGTTGAATGTGACTAAATTCTGACTTGAGGTCAGCGTATAATAATAATCTACAAGTCTTGTAACAGAAAATATGTTTACCACTATGCTTACTAAAATTAATTCATGAAATGGCCGATTAAGATTCTAATTTTTTCTTGTAAACATATTTATCATATAGTTGCATTGAAGGTTCTTTTTCTATTTGGATTTGTAGCAAATGATATTGTGGTTACCCATTTGTCTTTTTTTGCTTATGAGCAATACGGTGTACATTAGTACTACGTAGCAACTCTATTGTCTTTGTGTATTGATTTTGGCACTAAGTGCCTCTGGTGACCTATTTGCTTCATTTTCCTGACTTGCTATTATTTTTAAATGTGCAGGAAGACTGCTTCTACGACCTGCCTTACAATACTGGGTATCAAATTTCCGTGCTACGTTTACGGAAGATAAGGGACGAAAATATGAAGTGTACTCTCTCTATATATATGTAGATATATACTTTGATTGAAGAACTTTGGTAGCTTTAGATGGTTAATTGTAAAGATAATGAATGATTATGTAGTGGATGATTTTATTAATTTAATAATATTTTATTTTTTTGTATTTTTGCCATTATTTTCTATGGGGACATTGAGCCAACCAGGTACACAAAAAGAATGTCAAATTTTGATTTGGCAACAATATAATTTGTTACCAAAGCATTGAACAAGTTTTAATATAGCAACAATTTTTTATACATTTAGCAACAAGTTTTTGTTGCTAATGGCATTAAAAATATAATATTTGGCAACAAAAAATTAACCTAATAACAACGGAGAGGATATTCCTGCTAATACTAAAATAAAAGGCAACATTTTTTATCGTTGCAAATCATATCAACTTTCGTTGCACATATAAAGAAACGGCAACATATAATGTCGTTGCTAATCGACGACTTTCGTTGCTATTGAAAAATACCCAGTAACAAACATTTTTGTTCCTGATTCAACATAATGTCGTTACCAAATAATATAATCAGCAAAGAAAATCGTTGGTAAAAAATTTACATTCCGCAACGAAAGAAAGTTTAGGCAATAATTTTCATAATTTACTGTAACGAAAAATGTCGTTGCAAAATGGTGTCAATTGCAACGAAAATGCATGGTCGTTGAAAAAAGAGAGTTCATTTCATTGCCAATTATCAGGCTTTTGCAATGAAATGGGGTTTTTAGCAACGACATTTTAATTATTCTGCAACAATACATTCTGTTGCTAAAGGATCGATGTCTCTATACGAAAGCCAAATTTCATTACAAAATGTATTACTTTTGGCAATGAAAAAAATACGCTCATTGCGGAACAATTAGCAACGATCATTGCACAACAAAAGATGCAACGATAGTAAAGTCATTGCTAAAACCCTTTAGCAACAAAATTTGGCACCTTTAGCAACGAAAATCGGTTGTTGCTGAAGCCCCATATTTTTATAGTGTTTATATATATCAATTAATTAATTTTATAACCTAATTAAAACAAGTCTAATTAGGTTAAGAAATTAAATGTGCATGAGTAAGGATTTAAATTATAGTTGAGGAATTGAAAACCCTAATTAAATGATTAGGGTTGGATAAGAATTAAAAGTATTGGACTATGATAAATTTTTAAAGCCCAAGAAATTAATTAGAGAACCTAACACATTAATTAAGTGGCCCAAGCTAAGTCTATTTGTTAAGGAACATGTGGGAGAATAATAATATAAAAAATTATACTAATTTAAGAGATATATTTTACAATCTCAATTTATTAATTTTATAACTTAATTAAAGCAAGTTTAATTGGGTTATAAAATTTAATGTGCAAGAATAATGATTTAAATTCTAAATGTGTGGAATGGAAACCCTAATTAAATATATAAGGTAGGATAAGATGAAAAGGATTGGACCTAATCTATTTTACAAGGCCCAAGCAATTGTTAATTGAAAGCCTAGGAGAATAAGGAATTAGCCCAATTTAAATCTAGGTGAAGAGTCTGGTACAGAGGTTGTATACTGAACCACTTCCCTCGAGGCTGTGTAAAGCTAGGAACCTGCTTCACAAATGTAAACCAACATTAGAACCCTTGCTCCTCATCAATAGGAAAAAGGAAGATCAAACGCAGCTTTACCTCGTTCGCATACAAGTAGATCACTGGGTAGCGACTCAAATCATCCAGAAGCTCTGGATTTGTCACATTTATGGTTGGAAGCACCCTGTGGGGAATAGAAGCAGCGGGAGCTGCAACCGGTACATCCTCCTCCTCATCCTCAACATCTGGTACCTCAACCCGGATAGGACGAATCATATACTCAATCAAGCAGCGAGAGTTGTTAAGGATTATATAGTTTGCTATAATGATTTCTTAATTTAATTTAGTAATTAAAGTGAAATGTTAATTTATTAAATAAAATTATAATAAAAATTATAATTTTGTGGTAATTAGTTTTATTTATTTAACTAAGATTGGATATGGAAATCTAAATAAATAATGTGGGACTATAAAGTAAATGAGTTATTAAAATAAATTAAAGTAGTTTTAAATGAATTTACCCAAACAAGGCTTAAGGATATAAAGTCTTTAATTTAAAAAGTGTTTTGCCAAACAAAGCCTTATGGCTTATGAGGTCGATAATTGAATTGTATGAATTTTGGGGTCGTTACAATTGGTATCAAAGCACACTAATTCCTTGTCTAGATGCTAATTCTAACACCACAAATACACACAAACTCAATAATTTTGTTTGTATAACTACAATCCATCAAACATGCAATTTACAGAAAATTTTGAAAGTGAAGAACATGAACTCTTTTTATAAACATTCAAATCAAGGTTGAATAAATTAACATATCACTTTAATTACTAAATTAAATTAAGAAAACTTTATAGCAAACTATATAATCCTTAACAACTCTCTAATTTAGTTATTAAGTTAATTTAGAGTATTATTTCATAAATTTAATTCATCACACTTTTATCTTAATTAAGTTACTTTCTATAACTCATGAATTATTTACTTACTAATAAATAATCCAACAAATATCTACTAAACAACAAACACATCAATTAAAAATATTTATTTAATTCAATAAATATTTGAAATTATAAATAAAATTCTGGATTGTTATAACGTCTCTTCGATGAAGATTAGCATAACTCTTTTTTCGATCTTGTGAGTTTTTTATACGTTGCTGGATCATTTGAATCTTTTCCGTTGTCATGCGTACTAATTCTAGTTCCAACAACGTTGCTTCACCCACCTCATCCCAGTATACTGGAGAACGACACGTGCCCATACAACGCCTCGAATGGTGCCATGCCAATTCTTGCTTGATAACTGTTGTTGTAGGAAAATTCCACTAATGCTAAGAATTTGTCCCAACTTTCTTTGAAGTCTAGGACATAGAGTCTTAATAGATCTTCAAGAGTTTGAATAGTCCTGTCCGACTGCCCGTCCATTTGAGGATGATATGCCGAACTGAAACGTAAATCCGTGCCCATAGCTTTTTGCAAACTAACCCAAAATCATGAAGTGAATCTTGGGTCTCGATCAGAAACTATGGATACTGGCATACCATTCAGTCTTACAATCCTATCTATGTATATGGGGGCAAGACATTCAAGCGAATAAGTGAATAAGTTTCTCGTATAGGAAAGAAATGAGCACACTTGGTTAATCTATCAAAAATGACCCAAATTGCATCTATGCCTTGAGAAACCTTGGGGAGATCAGTAACGAAATCCTTTGTAATGTGCTCCCACTTCCATTCTGGAATTTTAAGTGGTTGAAATGGACCTTTTGGCACTTGATGCTCCGCTTTGACATGTTGACAAGTTAAACACCTTGAGATAAACTTCGCGATCTCTCTCTTCATATTGCTCCACCAAAATGTATGTCAAAGATCACAATACATTTTGGTACTTCAAGGATGGATTGCAAATGGTGTGTTGTGTGCCTCTATCATGATTTTATACTTTAAATCAGGGTCGTCAGAAACACAATGTCTGAAGTTGACTCGAAGTATTCCTTCTGCATCGATTCTTGCTTCCAAAATAGCACCTTCTTGCACTTTCTTCTTCATACGCATCAGCTCCAGGTTTGTAGCTTGATCAGCTTTAACTTTATCGATTAAAGTCGCTTATACTCGTATATTTAACATCATCATGTGGGTCTCTGGAGTCTTTATCTCTATCTTCATCCTTTGTAAGTTATACCAAATGGGCCTTTGCATTGACAATATCGCACACGTATCCGCATATAATCTTCTACTCAATGCGTCAGCTACCACGTTCGTTTTTCTAGGATGGTATTAAATGGTATAATCATAATCTTTCAACAGCTCAAGCCAACGTCATTGCCGCATGTTGAGTTCCTTTTGGGTGAAGAAATATTTGAGGCTTTTATGATCCGTATAGATCTCCACTTTCTCCCCATAAAGGTAATGCCTCCAGATTTTAAGTGCGAACATGATAGCTGCCAACTCTAGATCATGAGTTAGATAATTTCTCTCATATTCTTTGAGCAGTCGTGAAACATAGGCTATGGCTTTCCCATGTTGCATGAGAACACATCCTAACCCTCTGCCTGAAGCATCACTGTTGATGACAAATCCCTCTGAACCAGATGGTATTATTAGAATAGGTGCTGAAATGAGTCTCCTCTTGAGTTCTTGAAAACTCTTCTCACATTTCTCGCTCTAACTGAATTTTATATCTTTTTGAGTCAGCTGAGTTAATAGAGTAGTGATTCGAGAAAATCCTTCCACGAATCTCCGATAATAACCAATTAAGCTCAAAAAGCTACATACCTTGGTTACTGACTTAGGTTGCTCCGAGCTTTGTATTGCTTCAATCTTCATTGGGTTAACAGATATTTAGTGATTTGATATCATGTGCCCAAGAAATGCTACTTTTTCAAGCCAGAACTCGCATTTCTTAAACATGGTATAAAGCTTGTTTTCACGAAGCTTTTTGAGTATCAGCCGCAAGTGTTGCTCATGATCTTCATGGCTTTTGGAGTATATGAGGATGTCAACAATACAGATAACCACAAAATGATCCAAATATTCCTTGAATACTTGGTTCATCATGTCCATGAAGGCAGAAGGAGCATTAGTCAATCCAAAAGACATGACTAGGAATTTGTAATGCCAGTACCGAGTTCTGAAAGTAATCTTTGGAATGTCATCAATTTTAATCTTTAACTGATGGTATCTGGAAAGAAGATCGATCTTTGAAAAGAATTTGGCACCTTGCAACTGGTCAAACAGGTCATCAATGGATTGTAACGGGTACCTATTTTTGATGGTGACATGATTCAACTCCCGATAATCAATACAAAGTTGCATACTCTCATCTTTCTTCTTTACGAATAGAACAGGAGCACCCCAAGGAGACGTACTAGGATGAATGAAACTGATGTCTAACAACTCTTGTAATTGGGTTTTTTACTCTTGAAGTTTAATAGGAGCCATTCGATATGGGGATTTGGAAATAGATTTTGTACCGGGTTCAAGGTCAATACCAAACTCGATTTCACACTCTGGGGGTAGGCTAGGAATTTCTTTAGGGAATACGTCAGGAAATTTATTAACAATAAAAATATCATTCAAATCTGACTTATTTTTCTTTAAATTTATGACATGGGCTAAGAAAGCTTGACATCCATTTTTCAATACACAAATAGCTTTATGGCTTGATATGACAGTGATTGACTTTAGTTGTTTGGTTTCGTGAATTCGCATAATAGGTTGTTTAGGAATATGAAAACTAACAACCTTACGAAAACAATCAATTTTAGCATGATGAGTAGTTAACCGATCAATTCCTAAAATCACATCAAATGCAAGTATTTTCAAAGAGATAAGTTCGATAGGTAACGTGAGGGTACTGATTTGAATCAAATAAGATTTATAAATAGTGGATATAATGAAGGTTTCTCCCAACAGAGTTTCAACAGATAAGTCAAAGTCTACATTCCTCGGAGTTAAATTTAAATGTTGAGCGCAAGTAGGAGAAATAAAAGAATGGGTAGAACCGGTATCAAATAAGGTATAGACTTCGCAAGAGTTTATGATTAGCTTACTCGTGATAAATTCATTCGGGTTTCTTGCTTTTTGGGAGGTCACGACAAACGCTCTCCCTTAAACTACCAGCTTTGACTTGTCTGGGATGGCATTTGGTGTCACCATCCCAACTAAACTTGGCTTTATTGCACGACAAAATCGAGATAGGTGACATTCTCTTTCATAATTGTAACACGTTTTGGATTGCATCGTGTAGTTTGGACTCCGCATTTGAAGCATACAATCAGTGGTTGTTCTCCTTCCTTAACAACGGTTGCTGGTGCTGACGTCTTTCCATCATTATTGAACCTTCTCTTTGATGTGTCAGATTTATATACGCGAATCAGATCCTCTATGGCTTAAGACGCTGCTTGTTTTCAGTTATTTGTTTAGCTTTTATATATATTTTTGTTATTATGTTTAATCTCTATGATGCAAGGCTCATTAGGTCATTTCCAACTTAAAGGGGCAAAATGGTTAATTTTTACACTCTGGCGCTGCAACGCTAATACCAAGCTTTAGTTTAGCATTGCAGCACGACCTCCGGGTCCAACTAACGTCACCATGGCGCTGTAGTGGCCCAACTCCTTTGTAAGCTGGCGCTATAGTGCGAGCTCCGGTGTTTTGATGCGTACGTAGCGCTGCAACGCCATCCTTAAGCATACCCTTCGTGCTATAGTGCGACCTTCGGTGTCCAGGCAGAGACTTGATTTTAATGACCTAAAAGATGAGAAGTTATTCATTCAGACAGAGTAGCCTCCATCAGATAAAGCATAGAGTTGAATATGAGTTCTTACAGTTTTATTAGTTTAGAAGATAAAGAAATTGTTCTTTAAGGAAGGAAAAGTCATTAAATTCTACAAAGCTCAGACTCTACACGGAGAAGAGAAGACTTGGAGACAGAAAACATCACAACAGGAGTTTTCTTATTCCAAATCTTTCATCTATTAGTGTATTTATGAGCATATTAAATACTTTAAAAATGTGTATTAGTACCATGGCTATGAACTAATTCTATTTTTAGGATTACAATGTAACCTATAGCTTAGCTTAATTAACTTTCTCTCCTATTTATATTATTGAATAATTTTCGAATGGGTTGTTGTATTTTATGCTTATTGATTGGTTGCTTGACAAAGAAATCAATATTGATATTAATGGATATTGATATTTAACCTTTAAATATAAGAACACTTGTTATGACCATGCCTTGGGGAATGTGTGCATAAACTGCTTAATAGGATAGACATATCTCTATTAGCCTTGTGTATCCTTGAGACTAAGCTTAATGACCCTAGTCTAGTTATTTTCACCATAGACATGTTGTGATTCATCTAGCTAGGGATGTGCATTTGGCCTTCGAAAGAAGCTTATGTGTAGTTACTATTCTCGGTTGACCGTTCCTTGATTTATTTGTAATGTGGAGAGTTAGGAGATTAAGCGACGCATTAGGGGAATTATTATCCTAACTTGACTTCCTTGTACAACTAAATCTCTTATTCTTGCAGTTTTAATCATATAGCTTAACACACCATCTCTATTTACTTGTTTAGATAAGGCAGTATAGAACTTACCTTAGTACTTGATTAGAACTAAAGACTTTGTCCTCATCTGTACGAAACTCTACTTATCTTATATTACTTGGACCGTGTATGCTTGCGCGTATTTAGTTGGTTGTGAAATTAACCAACAAGTTTTTGGCGCCTTTGCTGGGGACTTAGTATTATTTGTTTATCAAAATTAACACTAAGTCAATACGATCTTAATTTAAACTGATATATCTATTTAACTCTCTTTTCAGGTAGTCTCCACTATTTATGCCACCTCGAAGGGGTCGGAACATAATACCTCTTGATCCCAAGGTTGATAGAACATAACGACTGCAGAGAGAAAAAGCTCGGGACATACCTACTCCTATTATAATGTCTGAGCAACTTTATTATAATGTCTGAGCAACTTCAAAAATCTTTAAAGGAGTATGCCATGCCCCATATCGTAGATCTATAAGCGAGCATTCTCAAGCCCGCAATCTAAGCAAACTATTTTGAGATCAAGCCGAGCACCATCCAAATATGCACCAATATTTAATTCGGGGGATTGCCAAACGATGACCCGAATGACCACTTGATAAATTTCTTGGAGATTTGCGATACGTGTAAGTGCAACAGAGTGTCTGATGATGCCATCAGACTTTGACTGTTTCCATTCACCTTGAGGGACAAGGCCAAGAGCTGGCTACATTCACTTCTATCAGGCTCCATCACCACATGGGCTGACTTGGCTCAAAAGTTTTTGGCGAAGTTCTTTCCGCCTACTAAAACTGCCAGGCTCAGGCACGACATTACATACTTTGTCCAATTTTAATTAGAGTCCTTGTACAACTCATGGGAACAATTCAAGGATCTTCTGAGAAAATGCCCCCACCATAGACTGTCAGAATGCCTTCCCATCTAGACATTTTATAATGAGTTATCCGGGTCTACTCGTTCGAGTATAGATGCCGCTTCTGGTGGGGCCTTCATGTCTAAGTATCACGTAGAGGGGTATAAATTGTGGAAACAATGGCGGCCAATAATTATCAATGGTGAAATGATAGGCAGGCCCCTAGAAGAGCAGCAAGGGTATATGAGGTCGACTCAGTCACAACATTAGCGGCTCAGGTTATAGTGCTAACAAAAAGGCTCGAAACTATGGGAGTGCAAGCAGTGCAGAATGTTCAGAGTGTCATAGTGCCTTGTGAATTATGTCAAGGGAGCCACCCAACTGATCAGTGCTCCATAAGCCCTGAGTCAGTTTAATTTGTTTCCAACTATGGGCGGCAACAAAATGCAAATGTCCCTACTAATTACCATCTAGGATTGAGGAATCATCCAAACTTCTCCTAGGGCAACACCAATAGCAACCAAGCGCAACCATCTACCACCAGGCTTAATTTTTCAAACCCTCTAGATATCTAAGCTCAAAATAAATACAACCAACAACCATAGAGCTCTCAGAATCAGTTCCACCATCCGCCACCTCAACAAGAAAGAAAACCTAGTTTGGAAGATCTTCGGTCATGATATATTTCCCAAAGCAAAACAAGGAGCAGTAATCAAGAAGCTTCCATCCGGAACCTTGAAGTCCAAATGGGACAATTGGCCTCTGCTTTGAACAGTCGTTCACAAGGCATATTGTTGAGTGACACTGACGTCAACCCAAAATGGGATGACAAGGAACAATGCTAAGCAGTTACACTCCAGAGTGGGAGCACTATAAATGAAAATGGTGGAGAGAATTCTAAAGTGCAAGAGGAAGTGACTAAAAAGGCACCTATTATGGAGCCGTGTGATGATAAGTTTGGGGGAGATGAAAATGCTCAAGAAGAACCTACAACACCAACCCCTATAGTGAACAAAACTAGTCCTCCTATCCCATAGTTGTCATTCCCCCAGCGCCTACAGAAACAAAAGCTTGATAAACAATTCTCTAAGTTTCTAGAGGTGTTTAAGAAGCTTCATATAAACATCCTGTTTGTAGAGGCATTGGAGAAAATGCCGAGCTATGTCAAATTCATGAAAGATTTTATGTCTAAAAAGAGGAAAATGGGGGATTATGAAATAGTGGCTCTGACAGAGGAATGTAGTGCCATTTTACAGAACAAGCTTCCGCCAAAACTAAAAGATCCTAGAAATTTCACGATTCCATGCACTATCGAGGATCAATTCATTGGCAAGGCCTTGTGTGATTTGGGAGTTAGTATAAATCTAATGCCTCTATCTATATATAAGAAGTTGGGACTGAATGAAGCCAATCCCACAAGCGTTACCTTGCAATTGGCGGATAGATCTCTTACTTACCCAAAGGGGATAGTAGAGGACTTGCTTGTCAAGGTGGACAAGTTCATATTCCCTGCAGACTTTAATATCTTGGATTTCGAGGAAGATAAGGAGGTCCCTATAATACCGGGCATTCCATTCTTAGCAACTAGGAGGACCCTTATAGATGCGCAGAAAGGGGAGCTGACGACAGAGTACGAGATCAGGAGGTAACCTTCAATGTGTTTAGGTCAATGAAATATCTGAATACCCCTGAAGACTGTTTTTAGATTAAAATGATTGATAATACAGTTAGGGGAGTATTTTCATAAACCTGCATGACAGACCCGCTTGAGGCTACACTGACAGGTATTAGTGCTATGGAAAAGGCAACTCATGTTGAATATGCTAGGTGGTTGGATGCACCCCAGAGATCTAAACAGTTCAAAATATAGTTTGAGTCTCGGAATGATCAAGAAGCATCCACTTCCAAGGCCCAGCCATCAATCATAGAAGTACCTATCCTCGATCTAAAGCCCTTGCCTAAACATTTATGGTATGCATATTTAAGGGAATCATCTACTTTTCCTGTTATCATTTCTACTTCGTTAAATGAGTGTCAGGAAGAGAAGCTACTGTTAGTGCTCAAACAGTATAAAACGGCCCTGGGGTGGTCAATTGTAGTTATTAAAGGGATCAACCCATCTCTATGCATCCATAAAATCTTACTTGAGGAAGGATCTAAGCTGACCATTAAACATCAGAGGCTGTTGAACCCCATAATGAAAGAGGTGGTCCAGAAGGAAATTATCAAGTTGCTAGATGCGGGAATTATCTACCCCATCTCAGACAGTCCTTGGGTCAGTCCCATTCAGTGCATGCCAAAAAAGGGTGGCATGAAGATAGTATCCAATGAGAATAATGAGCTGATTCCAACTAGAACGGTTACTGGATTGAGGGTATGTATGGACTATAGAAAGTTGAACAAGTCCACCTGTAAGGATCATTTCCCTCTACCCTTTATTGATCAGTTACTCGATAGGCTCACCGAGCACGAATTCTATTGTCTACTGGATGGTTATTCGGGCTATAATCAAATCTCTATAGCTCCCGAAGTTTAAAAGAAAACAATGTTCACATGCCCCTATGGGACCTTCGCCTTTAGGAAAATATCTTTTGGGTTGTATAACGCGCCTACAATATTCCAGTGTTGCATGATGTCCATTTTTCAAATATGGTTAAAAAGACCCTCGAGGTCTTCATGGATGATTTTTCTATATTCGGGAGCTCCTTTGATAACTGTCTAGCAAATTTGACTATCGTTCGCAAAAGATGTGTGGAGACAAATCTAGTATTAAATTAGGAGAAGTGCCACTTCATGGTCAAAGAGGGAATTATTTTGGGGCACAAAGTTTGATGAAGCCTACCTCAGACCATTTAAGATATTGAAGGAAAGACTCGTTTTGGCTCCTATTGTGGTAGCTCATGACTGGACTTTCCCATTTGAGCTTATGTGCGACGCCAATAATTTTGAAATTAAGGCAGTGTTCGGCCAAAGAAGGGACAAAGTGTTCCACATGATCTACTATGCCAGCAAAACATTGACTAATGCTTAGCTAAATTAAACCACAACTGAGAAAGAACTGCTGGCAGTGGTTTATGCTTTTGATAAGTTCTGTTCCTATCTCATTGGAACCAAAGTGATTGTGTACACTGACCACTCGGCCATCGAATATCTGATAGAAAAGAAAGATGCGAAGCCGAGGCTGATTATGTGGGTCCTTCTTCTCTAAAAGTTCGATCTGGAGATTTGCGATAAAAAGGGGACTGAAAAACTAAGTAGCGGATCACTTGTCGAGGTTAGAAAACCCTCTTTATTCAGGAGATGTAGAAATAGATATAAATGAATTCTTCCCGGATGAAAAGCCCTTTGTTGTTCAAAGCGAAGCCCCATGATGGTATGCTGACTTTGCTAATTTTGTCACCTGTCATGTGCTTCCTCCCAACATAAGCTATCAACAGAGGAAGAAATTTATAAATGATGCAAAGCAATTTTTGTGGGATGAGCCTTTCCTATTCAAATAGTGTTCAGATCAAATCATATGATGATGTCTCTAGGAGGAGGAAATCGAAGGTGTTCTCCATCATTGTCATTCCTCAAACTATGGAGGACATTTTGGGGGACAAAGAACAGCTACTAAAGTACTCCAATCTGGTTTCTACTGGCCTACCTTGTTCTGAGATGTTCATATATATGTATCGCGTTGTGATAAATGCCAAAGGGTAGGAACCATCTCCAAAAGGCATGAAATTTCCCTGCAGAATATCCTTGAAGTGGAATTGTTTGATGTCCGGGGTATTAATTTCATGGGCCCATTTCTATTTTCCTACAACAATCTTTATATCCTTGTTGAGCTAGACTATGTCTCCAAGTGGGTAGAAGCAGTCGCCCTGCCTACTAATGCTGCTAAGGTGGTGCTAAATTTCTTAAAGAATAATATATTCACTCGTTTTAGCACACCTCGAGCGATAATTAGTAACGAATGGTTACATTTTTGCAACAAATATTTTGAAACCCTTCTCGCTAAGTATGGGGTGACCCATAAAATAGCCACTGCTTGTCATCCACATATAAGTGGCCAAGCGGAGATATCCAACAAAGAGGTTAAGCGCATCCTGGAAAAGATTGTTAACCCGAATTGGAAGGATTGGTCCAAGAAGTTTGATGATGCCTTGTGGGCATACTGCGCTGCATATAAAACACATATTGAAATGTCTCCGTATAGGCTTGTTTATGGCAAGGAATGTCATCTACCTGTGGAATTGGAGCATAACGCATATTGGGCAATCCAAAAGCTAAATTTTGTTTTGGATGCAGATGGTGAACAGAGATTGTTACAACTAAATGAATAAGACGAGTTTCATCTGCAAGCGTATGAAAATGCTAAGTTGTATAAAGAAAAGAAGAAGCGGTGGCATTGCAAGAAAATAGTCAAAAGAGATTTTCAACAAGGCCAACAGGTGCTTCTCTTCAACTCCCGATTGAAATTATTTCCTATGAAGTTGAAGTCCCGATGGTCGGGACCGTTCACTATTGCCACGGTGTATCCTCATGGTGCTATTGAGGTCGAAGAACCTAATTCAGACAAAACCTTAAAAGTTAATGGACAATGCCCAAAACACTATTGGGGCGGCGAGGTCGATCTGTAGAACACCTCCATCACTTTGGGTGACCTGGTGTAAGGCGGATGTAAAAGTCAAGCTGACGACTGTAAATCAAGCGCTTGGTGGGTAGGTAAACCTATCTCATTATTGAAATTTCCTTTTTCTCTCAACTTATGTCTAGTTTTCATTCATTCTATTTTCTAAGTTTGTTAGCATAGTTTTCAACTTGTTATTTCAATGTTACATAATATGTTACTAGTGTTTGTATTGTAAATGTTAGAATGTAGTTAGTCTGTGGCTAAATGCTTATAGTAGTTAGTAAGTGTTATTACATGTTTTGCTAGTTCTATTTTTGTGTTGTAAAAGTTTCACTGATTTGGGACTTGAATTGTGCAAGAAAATTAAACAGGTAGCTGAAGTATAGAAACCACACTGCAGCGTCGGCCTTAGTATTACCTTTCGCGCTGCTGTGCCTAGGGAAGACAGGACATACTTTATTTTTGCACCGCAGTGCCATCTAGTACATTATCTGCCGTGCCGCAGTGCCAAACGAAGCTGGGACATACTACCATTTCGCGCTGCAGCATTGAGTACTACACTATCTATCGCACTGCAGTGCCAAGATTAATCATAACCTACTGTGAACTCACGTTGCAGTGCCATCTGATATACTATCTATCGCACTATAGCGCCAATATAAGCTGGGACACACTGGAAACTCGCGCTGCAATGCCAACCTAAAATTTGGGGTTTTTGAGCTCGCGTCGCAGTGCCAACCAACAAAGGAAGAGCCGCGCTACAGCGTCACAAGCGAGTTTTAGGTTTTAAAAGGGGGTTTTCAGTTTATTCTCAGCAGTTATGCCTCCTTTCTCTCAGATCGGATACATCCCCTTCTCCCAACAATTATGCATCAGAGTCCTTTCTCCAAATTTATCGCAGCACTCAACATTCGTGCCTTATCCCCTTCTCGTGGTTGTTTCTCTCTCTTCCCTTTGATGCCCTAGCTCTTTAAAGGTCGAACTCACGAGGTAAGGGATTCCTGTGTTAACTGAAAAATAAGATTGGGGTTTCTTCTCTTTTTATTATTTGGGTATGGGAATTTATTAAGAATGTTAGGGTTTGGGTATTCCTGTTATTGGGTTTGTACTGGTTTATTGGTGTTTATTTCCCTTAGATACAAGCTCTTGCAAGTGTGTAATGGCTTCAAAGTGTCCCCATACCAGCATGGGTCCCCATTCACTGGCCCCCAGAGCCCCTCCTTCCAGATGTGATACTACAAAATTTATAAGTCAGGAGGCCTGGAAGCGTTACACAGAATCTTTTTCCAAGTGAAATCTGGTGCCAGAGAGGGGGCTAAGGCCAGATAAGAAGATGGATGATGACATGATTATCATGATCTTGGCTATGAAATGGGTCCACTTCACCAAGCAGCCTGAGTCTGTGATTATTTTGGTGCTACGGGAATTTTACACAAATGCTAGTGTAGATGGCTCTGTAGTAGTTCCAGTAAGGGGTAAGTTGATCCCCTTGATATTCACTCCAACAACCATGTTTATGGGATTCCAAACTATGATGGTCATGACTGCCTGTAGCCCGGGCTGCGGAGTTACAACACAAATGAGATAGTAACAAAGCTCTGCAAGCCTGGAACCGTCTGGAAAACAAACGAATTCCACGGCAAGAAGACGTCTTTCCCCTAATAGGCTTTAAGTCACCACGGGAAGGCCTGAGTCAATAAAGAAGGCCATCCGAAGCAACACCATGTCGGGACTCCCTCACCTATCCTTAATAACCCGACTCTAAAAAAGAGTGGGTGTGCTATGGGAGAAAGAAGATGTCACTCAACCGCCCATGGCTATCATTGATCATCACGTCATCACCAAATTTGACGTTTAGGAAGGAGCAAAGTCGCACCCAAGGGGCGAGGGTTATTTATCGGTTCCACAGCCGGCACCCTTAACTAAGGCGGGACCCTCCACGCATGTGCCCGAGCCTACATATGAGCCTATTTCCATGTAGCCCTAGCTGAGATATTGGACAGCCTGAATTTTCTACACAACAAAGTGGATACTGTAGCTCAATGGCAGAGCCAATTCCATCACTACCACATGGAGTTTGGGAATATAATTTCCAGTATTTATGCTGCCCAGGGAGGAGATAACGCCGAGTCCATGTCGTTCTAATTTCCAGAGCCTCTGAATGTCGCGCCTTATCCACCACCATTCCTGCCTAGGGAGGAGGTCTGCGAGGATGAGCCAAATGATGTTGATGATGATGATGATGAGGATGATTGATGTTGCATCAAGGAGGCCAATGAGGACATTGGCAAACATCAAGTTTGGGGGAGATTTCCTTTTATTTTTAGTTATATGAATTACTTTTATGTTTGAGCTGTGAGAGTTGTGAGAGTTTCTTTTGGGATGTATAGCCTTAGACTATATTTTTATGTTGGGTTTATTTATGTTGGATTTAGACTGGTTTGTTTTTGACTGGTTTTATGTTAGAATGATGCATGATAAGATGCATGTTTAAATTTCTAAAATGGTTATGAATGTTTTTGGTTATACAAATAGCATTTTGGGATTGTGATGGATGATTTTTTTCTTATATAATTAGCATGATGTTTATTTTGATTATAGCCATATTTTGGAATTTGCATAGATGATTGGTATACCTGGTGCCATGTGTTATGGCTTTACCCTATTTTTGCAAGGGTACTTTAACTTTTATTGTTTATTGCCTTATTTTATTTGATTAACCCTTTTCCCTATTCTATAACTGTTCATATGCTGGGTGAGGGTGTTATAGCTTTTAATTTTTGATTCTGGCTAATGACAAGCGCCAAGTGATTATATCTTTCTCTTAGAGTCATGTCAAGCATGTGTGAGCTAGGGGTGTGTTAATTCGATAAGTCAAGATAGTTATGAATTTGTCCTTCTTAGCAAGCACTGACCAAATTTTTTAACTAGTTATCTTTTAGATTTAGCTTGTTCGTTTATTGTTTTGAGAATATGTGCACTCTGTTAATACTTTCTTAATTACAAGGTAATAAAAGACGTGGACGTTTTTTCTTCGTGGATCTTGTGTTCTAGTAAAAAATAATAATAATAATAATAATAATTAAGTCTTACGGTGGGTCGAGATGGAGCATGAAATTCACTGGCCCATAAATGCAAACTTAAGCGAGAGGGAGCATAAAATGCACTCGCCTAATAAATCTTTAGATTTAGTAAAGTCTATTTTGACTTAAGTTGATTACGTGGCCTTTGTTTCTCGAGTTATTAGATTCATAGGGGTGTTCTACACCTAGTGCCCTAAAGTCATCTGGCTTGGGAGTCATTGATCAAAAGCTTGTTAATGAGTATGCTTTGATTAGCCTAAGGTAATTAAGCACTGTTTGAGTAAGATTTTACTTCTTCAATGCTAGAGCCTTTTGATCCTTTCTTGTATTTGCATCTTGTTCTTAATGCTTGTTGATTATTTGAGTTGCAAAGTAAACATATTGGTTATCGCTATCGACTGTGTGATATTCATTTGGGCTATGATTAGTTAGGATGGTTGGTCTGCTCACACACACACACACTTAGAATGGATCGAGTACAGTCTCATACTTAAAAATTGATATAAAACCCTCAATCATATCGGTGTTTGTCTTGTTCTCAGAGAGGGTATATAATTGTGCTTAGAAGCCATGATAATAGTCTATAGGATTAGTTTTTGTGGATGTCAGACAGTTTGCTTGAGGACAAGCAAAATCTTATGTTTGGGGGTATTTGATGAGTGGGATTTATATCCGTGAATCAGATCCTCTGTGGCTTAAGACGCTGCATGTTTTCTGTTATTTGTTTAACTTTTATATATATTGTTGTTATTATGTTTAATCTCTATGATGCAGGGCTCATTAGGTCATTTCCAGCTTAAAGGGGGAAAATGGTCAATTTTTACACTCTGGCGCTGCAGCGCCAATACCAAGATTTAGTTTGGCACTACAATCGACCTCCTGTCTAGGTCGACGTCACCACGTGGCTGCAATGATCCAACTCCTTTGTAAGTCGGCGCAGTCATGAAAGCTCCGAAGTTTTGATGCTTATGTGGCACTGCAACGCCATTCCTTAGCATACTCTCCGCCCCGCAGCGCGACCTTCGGTGTCTAGGCAGAGACTTGCTTTTAATAACCTAAAAGATGAGAAGTTATTCATTCAGACCGAGTAGCCACCGTCAGATAAAACAGAGTGTAGAATATGACTTATTATAGTTTAATTAGCTTAGAAGAGAAAGAAGTTGTTCTTCAAGGAAGGAAAAGTCATTGCGTCCTACACAGCTCAGACTCTACATGTTGAAGAGAAGACTTAGACAAAGAAAACTTCACAACAGGAGTTTTCTTTTTCCAAATCTTGCATCTATTAGTGTATTTATGAGCATGTTGAATACTTTAAAAATGTGTATTAGTACCATGGTTATGAACTAATTCCATTTTTAGGATTGCAATGTAACCTATAGCTTAGCTTAATTAACTTTCTCTCCTATTTATATTAATGAATCATTTTAGAATGGGTTATTGTATTTTATGCTTATTGATTGATTGATTGACAAAGAAATCGATATTGATATTAATGGATATTGAAAAATGGATATTGATATCTAACTTTTAAATACAAGAACACTTGTTATGACCATGCCTTGGGGAATGTGTGCATAAACTGCTTAATAAGATAGACATATCTCTATTAGCCTTGTGTAGCCTTGAGACTAAGCTTAATGACCCTAGTCTAGTTATTTTCACCATAGACATATTGTGATTCATCTATCTAGGGATGTGCATTTGGCCTTCGAAAGAAGCTTACGTGTAGTTACTGTTCTCGGTTGACCGTTCCTTGATTCATTTGTAATGTGGAGAGTTAGGAGATTAAGCGACGCATAAGGGGAATTATTATCCTAACTTGACTTCCTTATACAACTAAATCTCTTATTCCTGCAGGTTTAATCATATAGCTTAACACACCATCTCTATTTACTTATTTAGATAAGACAGTATAGAACTTACCTAAGTACTTTATTAGCACTTAAGACTTCGTCGTCGTGGGTACGACACTCTACTTATCTTATATTACTTGTGGACCGCGTATGCTTGTGCGTGTTTAATCTATTGCGAAATCGACCAACACTCTTCTTGAAATTTCTACTTCTATTATCTTGGCTATGATTACCACCGAAGTGGTTACCATTTCTGGCATGTTGATTCCCTCCATGTTTGGTGTCATCGCTTTGATGACTGCTACCACTGCTATTATCGATTTATCGGATGCTCTCTCTTGGTTAGGTTGACTCGTTATCGCGCTCCAATAACTGAGCCATATTCATAACATCTGAATACAAGAAAAGTTTGTGACAAATGAGGTATTGACGTATTTTGGGTTTCAAACCTCGCAGAAACATTCACGTCATTCTCTCCTCATTATCAACCAAATGGGATGCAAACCGGAATAACTCTGCAAAATTATCCTCATATTGCGACACGGTCATATTATTTTGTTCCAGCTTGATGAACTCTACCTCCTTCATGTGACGAATACTTTCAAGAAAGTACTTGTCGTTGAACAGTTCTTGGAACTTCTCCCAAGACATCTTTAGTGCGGAAAATGGAGTATGTTTTACAGATTCCCACCAGTAATTTGCCTCTCCTCGCAACATAAAGGTGGAAAAAGGAACCTTTTGCTCCTGAGAGCATCCCAAGACATCAAATATCTTGATGATTAACTTTATCCACGTCTCTTCCTTAAGTGGTTCTAACTTTCCCAAAAACGCCAGTGGTCCCAGCTCCTTGAACTGCTTAGCGGTGACCGTCTGAGAGTTGCCAGTGTTTCCACCTGCATTTTGAATAGGAGTCTCTCTCGTCTGATGTTGCATGAATTGCAGAAAGCCTCTAAACATTCTGTCGTTCATCATTTGGTTAGTGTTGTTGTGTATATGAGGATTATTACCTTCCTGATGCACATTATCCTGATTATTGATTATCGGTGACTCGACGGTCTCATGTGCTCCATTTCTCATCTCAACATTTTCGGATGTTATTTTCAAACACTGCCACAAAACAAGTGTGAATTGACCTGCCACATATTATCCCTATACTCTGACCGACCAATTAAATAACAAATAAGCTTAGGTAGGTCATACTAGCGAAGGATTTACCCGTCTCTCCCCTCCTAGTTCTAGTCTCACATCTCAGCCAAGGATTATATCCCTAAGCTTTGATACCAACTATGACGCCCCCAAAATAGGTATACATCACCCATTTTGAGTTGCCAAATACATGGTACAGAAATCAAATACAAATTTAATTATACAACTGTCGTGTAAAATACGACAAAACATAGCTGAGAGTTTTAACACGAATATTATCTTCTAGACAATATCTAAACTCAAATAGAGTACTCATTACAATTATTATCACACTATTTTATAAAATAGTGAGGACTACTACAGCCACCATCTCGGACCGTCACTCCATTCCCCGACTAGTCACAGCTACGTTATCATTTCCTGAAGAGAATAATAAAAGCAAAAGGGTGAGCTCAACTAGCCCAGTAAGAAATATTATGACTAAGATAATGCAGAATAAATTATGTTTAGCCTTCAACAGTGTTAAACTGATAGAATACAATAAAGAACAATTTTAACTGCAGCGGAACAAGTAATCCATTAGAAGAGTCAAGTAGAGCATGATATCTACTATCTTCTATGATTTAAAAAGTTTATCATCAATTTAATCGATGAGACTCAACTCAATAAATAATCCACATCATTGAATTATCCATGCGCTACGGGCTAATGATATTCATTAGTATCACATCCACGAATTACCCATGTACTACGGGCCAAGGGTATTCGTGTTATCACCAATGGTCATGATCATGCCAACAACTGTCCATCAATGCACTACAGACCAATGAGGACTTTTACCACATCATTTGTAACATTACAGGTCATGATTATATCGAATAATCTATGGTCATAATCATACCAATCAACAGTCCATCTATGCACTACGGGCCAAAGATGACTTTCATCACAATATAAGCATGAGGATGATGACAATGATATAAGAATCCAATTAAATGAAAGCAAAGGATAAATTTTAAAGATTTATAATTCAATTTATCCATAATTCAATAATGTCCAAATTGCCAATATGATACTACTTTGTGAAGTAAAATTCAAGAATAATATTGTATCAAAATGATTTGAATAGAAAAGAAATCCATTTATGCCATGAATAGTACCCTAGGTGAATAGTACCTGAGTGAATAGTACTTCGGGAATAGTACCTTGACATGAAAAATTTTAAAATTTATTCTTGAAGAAAACTTGAACTGTTTTCTACACTTAAAGCTTCCTTAAACTCTAAAGAAATACACTCAATATTATAGAAGAAGAATTCTCTAATTCTGGTGTGATTTTCAATTCTAAACTAAGCATCATATTTATAGGAGAATGGAAGGATACTATTTAGGAAAAATCATGGACTGTATAGTGGGGAAATCACGGGCGCAATGAATTCGTCTAAAATAATTTTGATTTTACTATGCAAACACTAAGCATAATAAAATATATAATATTCTATTTTTCATAAAAAAAACAAAACTTGTAATATATATATACACACACACACTATATAACTTCTTTCTAATTATTTTGAAAAATGGGTAAGTTGGGGTCCGTATAATAAGCCAGATTTACAACAAATACTTCATAAAAATTCCGTCAATATTTTTAACAACATTTTTTCATCAATAATATAACTTGCAATTTTAACAACCAGATCATTCACAGGAAAGAGAGGGCTTTCCAATAAGGATTTTTTCTCCTTATTGGCGCGTAATTAGGTGACCAAACCCCTTTCCTCAACAGAACTTTCTAGACATTGTCAATAATACAAATAATAATATGAATAACTTGTCGTCTCAATTATTGATTTAATAATATAAAATATTGACAATAATTGAATCAATAACGTGAGATACTATGCAGCAATTATTGTGGCAATAATTGAATAAAACTGAGTGACTTCTCACGTAAGCATCAATAATCAATATCTTGTGCTACTATACAACCACACAAATTACTATACTTTTATCATCGGGTAGTTCAATAGTTAATAGTAAAACTTTTGTCGTTATTTTTATAAAAAGATATTTCTGTCATTTTCCAACTCCGACAATAATTTTGTTGCGGGGTCCACCAATGATTGTGCCGTTGTACGAATATTCCTTGTTAAAATGAATATTCCCCGACCAATTGAATATTTTATAACAACTTGTTTAATTTATAAAATTTATAAATATTACACACAACTATAACATTATATCAAATCCATACCATAATATTCAAAAAAAAAATTCGAGAAATATTATTCTTTATTCATAAAAGTTGAGGTCTTACACTATGTGTTTAGAAGCATTTCATGTGATAACTTACTTTCCAACGGACAAAACTGGAAAAGAAGACATGTATACGTTACCAGGATAGTGCAGAACACTTGTACGGTGACAGATTTTGTAGAAAATGGCCCAAACTCAGTAGATCTGAAGAAGAACTCTCGAATTCTCTGTGTGGGAAATGACTATCAAATACCACCATAGATGGCCGTAAGTATATCTGCGGCTGCCGTAATTCTACCTGCGGCTGTCTTAGGTGGGTCCCACCCCTCCGGCTCAATCTAATTTGAGTTGCAAAGGACGTCCCACAAGCTGAAAAGTCAAATCAAGGAAAAAGACGCTACCCGATTAAGCGGAAAAGCCTGAAATCCTGATTTTCAGAGACCAAAATACGGGTCTACATATCACTCATTGGTATTCGCCCAAACACAGGGTTCAAAAAGCTAATGATTACAATTTGAGGTTGCGGGTCTACATATCACTCATTTGAGGTTGTGATTCCAATTGCAACCATACATTTCATCAAAAAACCTCTCCCTAGCGGAGACTTCATACAACTTTAGCCGTTGAAGTACATTTCAATGAAGGTTAAACAACCTTCACGATATGCAACCGTTGGCAAGTAAATCCAACGAAGCATCGAGAATGGTCCGGTGATTTCAGCCGTTGAAGTACATTTTAATGAAGGTCAAACAACCTTGACGTTTTTCAGCCGTTGGTAAGTAAATCCAACGAAGCATTGGAGATGGTCTGATGATTTCAGCTGTTGAAGTACATTTCAACGAAGTTTAAGTAACCTTGACGTTATTCAGCCGTTGGCAAGTAAACCCAATGAAGCATTGAAGGTGGTTCGATGATGTCATCCGTTAGAGAACATTTCAATGAAGGTCAGATGGTCCTAACATCATTAATCGTTGGCAATTAAACCCAACGAAGCATTGGAAGTGGTTTGATGATGGTAGCCATTGAAGGACATTTCAATGAAGGTCAAATAGCCCTGACAACACAAACTTTTGGCAGTAACTTCAATAAAACACTGGAAAGATCTGGCGATACAAACCAGGAAAACCATCCTCATCGGGGAGGACCAATGATGGAATATGTTATACAAGTCTACATCAAACAAAGCAATTCCCCAAAAGTCTCTCGTACATGAGAAGTACATCTTCAGTGGCAAGTCTGTACTCAGGATTAAGGACTTTAGACATAACCCAATGTCAACATCCTAGAGGTTCATGTGATCTTTGGAGTAGACATTCAAGCAGTTCATCAAGATCGTCAGTGATAGCTCCATTACCCAACAGAAGTTGTGGGAGCAGACAGTCATCACATCCCATTGGAAAACGGTCCAAAAAATTACATTTCATCATACATTTACATCATGCTGCATTACATTGCATAATGATTATCTTGTCACATTTTAAGTGTCTAGTATTCCTTATCCTATCTATGCCATTACATCACATGAATATGATAAAGAGGAGAATCTGTAGACACTCAAAATTTGGCATTCCTGTTACTAACCTTGCAGAAGGGCAAAATTGTCTTCCAGAGATATATATCGGCTCAATCCCGGAGACAACCCCGGGATACTCAATTTTCTATCTTGGAGATAACCCTGAGATACTCAATTTCAACCCAGAGACAACCCCAAGAGATTCAATTCTAATCTCGGAGATAACCCTGAGGGATGCAGTTCCAGTTCCGTAGATAACCCCGAAAAAGTCCATTATAACCCCTAGAGAAGTCAATTCCAACCTTGGAGATAGCCCTGAGGCACTCAATTCTAACTCCGAAGATAACCCCGAAAGGTCAGACACTTCTCGGAGACAACCCTGAGGACATTTAGAACTTACAACAGCCAAATCTCTAAGATAAACCTGAGCAACGATTGCTCCATCTGTACAGATCCGGAGATAACCTTGGTGAGGGGAAATATCATCATTTTGCCACCTCGATACTACATTCACACCATATCAACATAAGTTATCCCATATTTCATATAGAAGTGTCCCACAAGAACCATAGCTCAAAATCTCGAGTGACTACTACACAAGACAGTACACCGGATAGAATTTGAAGACTTGAAGATCTGGTCATGGACCTATCTTCCCAGCTTTGTACAACATCTTATCCCATTTCATTGTGTAGCTCTCGACAACAGCATTCCAGAAAGGTATAACACGCCTCAATCGGATGCTCGGATTGAAAGTTATGAAGGTTCAAGCGGACAGTGCGTTATACGAGTGCATATACTACAAGACGGCGGGACCCGCAGAGCCTAGGGCACCCCGAGCAGTCGCAGGTGGACCCGCGGCTACTACGGTTAGACCCATGGCTCCTCCTTCTATAAGTAGAAGGCTTGGGGTGGCCATTTTAAAAAGAGGAAGAGCGAGGAAACCTTGTCCATTTCCCTTTGTACACCCCTCTATAATGCTCCAAATTGAGTACTTCCTTTTCCAAAACACTTGTGAGCTCGTGTTTTACCAGATATGGAAATTTAACCAGTGGAAACAGAGTTTTCATTCATAAAAAGCTATCTGAAGTCTTCTTTGGCAGCCCATTGTAAGACATTTTAGATTTTTAAGCTTTTTCTCACTTGTATAACTACATATTTATTCCCATTGAGAGTCCTATTATGTGGGTATGCCCGGATCGTCGATCCGTGGCTTTTTATTGCTTATATATATATATATATATATATATATATATATATATATATATTATCGAACTATGCTTCGACTGAGCCCGAATATAATATTCAGAACATTTATTACTTTTATATATATAAATGTTATTCTATTACAAAAAGTTATAAAAACAACAAACAGAAAGCGATCAAAAGGCTGGTCAAAGTAGTCGACTCAACCTGTTCTTGAGTTTTATGGGTAACCCAGAAAACTGAACTTCGTGATCGGTCAAACACCTTTGACCACCTATATCTTGCAATATATGTTTCTAATGAACTTGTTTTCTTTTCCAGATTAAAGACCTACTATCAGGCTATAAATACATACGAATAACAGACCTAATCATAAACAAATATGAATCTACTGTGACAACCCGAGAATTTGGACAATTTAATAAAATCTTAAAAGATTGAATAGAGGCTAAATAATAGTCCTAGATAGAAAATAAGTGTATGGATTTGACATTTTTGGGCAGGAATTTTGTGAATTTAAAAACTTTTTGTGAAGGTTTACAGTGTTAAGGGTGTAAGTGTATATATTTTGTGATTATGGTCATATATGTGTACAGTATGTGGTTAAGGGTCAAGGGTTGACCAAATAAATTATATTAGTCACAAACCCTAATAATATATTAAGAACCTCGACGTTCAGTTAGAAAACCCTAATGATTTATAAGAAACCTAGTACTGGCTTTGAAAACCCTAATTTCAAAATCGGGAATCCGAAACCCTAATTCAAAATATTAAAACCCTAATTTGGGAATTTAAAGGCTAAATTTAATGACTTAAGTATTTATGATTATAAATGTAATTAGGGATAACCCTAATTGACTATTTAGAAAACCCAAATTCTTGGATTATAAACCCTAATGTACATTTTGAGGAAAACCCTATGTATTATTTAAATTTTTTAATTAGGAAATATTAATCCTAATTAGCAAGCCTGAATAAAATTAGGAAACCCTAATTATAATTTAGAAATCTTAATTTTCTATTTTTAGAACCTAATTAAAAAAGCCTAGAAATTTAAATTGTATAACCGTAGGGTTAAACCCTAAGGGTCAAACCCTAAGGGTTGTGACAAGTTATCAAGTTGCCATTAACTTTACAAGTCAAATGTCCAAACTACACTTTTGAATATTTTAATGAGATGGAGTGTAGATCTAGCCCTAGTAAGTAGTTGGTGACCAACTCTAGCTAGCCATGTGCCCTATACTTAAAATATCAGCCAACTTGCTAGATTAAATACATTGCATCATTGATTAAAGGCATACAAGTTTAGAAAAGTTACACACTTTACTTTTCAACCTAGCCAAGTCTTCTCTCTCTCTCTTTCCCATCCAAATTTTTAGAGTGAAAGTGAGTGAGAAACAAAGCTAAGAGCACTTCATAGCTTGCCAAGCATCAGAATCAAAAGTCAAATTCAAGGATCAAAGCTAAAAAGGAGGTATAAACCTTAAACTTGAAAATCATGTGATTTTGTGTTAGATGTTGTAACTTGTTGTTATAAGTTGTGTCTAAGGGTGTCATTTAGTGATCTGGTGTAAGACCCCAACTTTTATGAATAAAGAATATTTTCTCGAAATATATTTTTGAATATTATTGTGTGGATTTGATATAATGTTATAGTTGTGGGTAATATTTACAAATTTTGCAAAGTAAGCAAGTGGTTATATAATATTCAATTAGTCGGGGAATATTCGTTTTAATAGGGAATATTCGTACGATGGCACAATCATTGGTGGACCCCACAACGGAAGTATTGTCGTAGTTAGAAAGTGACAGAATTATCTTTTTATAAAAATAACGGCGGAATTTTACCGTTAAAACTGTTGAACTACCCGGTAGTAAAAGTACAGTAATAAGCGTGGTTGCATAGTAGCACACGGTATTGGTTATTGATGCTTGCGTGAGAAGTCACTCAATTATTGCTACAGTAATTACTGCATCATATCTCTCATATTATTGATTCAATTATTGTCACAGTATCATCTGCATTTTATATTATTAAATCAATAATTGAGACAACAAAGTTATTCATATTATTAAATTGCAATATTTACAATGTCTAGAAGTTCTGTCAAGGAGAGGTTTGATCATCTAATTGCGCACCAATAAGGAGAAATCCTTATCGGAAAGCACCCTCTTTCCTGGGAACGACCTGGTTGTTAAATATTGTGAGTTATAATATTAATGATGAATAAGTTCGTGTTGATTAAAGATGAAATTGATAGTTCCATTGTGTTAGAATTATTAGTGTTAGTGGAAATCGACATTTATTTCGCTATTAATGGATGTATGGAAGTTGTTCTGACCAGTCGGGTAATTAATCGAATAAATGAGCAATTAATTACTATTAATTCACATGATTATAACTATTTGTTCACATGTGTGTACTATTGATTCACATTCTTGTTACTATTAGGGGAGTTAGTGCATGATTGATAATACTTGCACACTAAGTTAAAAATGGAGGTATAGATGGAGGTACTATACTGTAATTCATATTTTCACATGTCTAGAACTATTGATTCACATGATTTACTATTAGGGGAGGTGGTACAAGTTTGATAATACTTGTAGGACTAAATTAAAAAAAAGGAAAAGAGGAAGGTATTATACTGTAATATTCTGAGCCCCAAAACGTGCAATTATCGAAACTATATTTTCCTATAAATAGAAGCTCATTTCTTCATTATTCTTCACCAATTCACTCAAGCTATAGAGCAATTACTATAGAGAGAAATTATAGAGAGAAAGAAGAAGAGAAGTTTGCTACCTCACTATTCCAGTATCCAGTTTTTCTAAGGTAAGGGGTATTATTTCTTTCGTGTTCTTGAAGAGAGCTATTGTTATTCCATCCCTTATTATTCTGTTGGAATAACCTGTATACGTGGACTACCGTATACATGGTGAAATTCTTCTGTTATTCCATTCTTTATTATTATGTTGGAATAACCTGTGATGAAAAACCTTTTAAATCATAGAAGATAGTAGATTTTATTCTCTACTTGACTCTTCTAATGGATTGCTTGTTCCGCTGTAGTTAGACTTGATGTTTGTTATATTGTATCAGTTTAACACTGTTGTAGGCTAACGATAATTTATTCTGCATTATCTTAGTCATAATATTTCTTACTGGGCTAGTTGAGCTCACCCTTTTGCTTTCATTGTTCTCTTCAGGAAATGAGAATGAAGTCGGGACTAGTCGGGGAACGGAGTGACGGTCCAGATGATAGCATTAGTAGTCCTTACTATTCTGTTAAATAGTGTGACAATAAATGTAATGAGAACTCCATTGAGTGTGGATATTGTCTAGATGACAATATTCTTATTAAAACTCTTAGATTATGTTTTCTCGTATTTTACACGACTGTTGTATAATTAAGTTGTATTTGAATTTTGTACCATGTATTTGGCGACTCAGAATAGGTGATGTATGCCTATTTTGGGGGCGTCACATCTGGGTTGTTATAACTTAGATCCATATCATCTAGATGCTCGAAATTGATGTTTTTAGAAATCTAGAAAAATTAGGAAAAGTTGTCAGACAGCCTAATGTCAGAGGCTGTAGATCCTTCCCTGTTAATGATTTGTTCTGTTTTAAGTTATAGACTTGTAGTATGTTGTAAGGGCTTTGATCTGGAACTTGAATCAAGCCCAGATCATGTGTAGATTTTAAGTTATTAAGGGTCAAAGTGATTTGACAGGCATTGACTAGCTGTTCCTGGGCAGCCCAGATTTGCCTAGAAAGCCTGACAACGTTTTTGTAGAGCTCTGATCTTGCTTTTTTTAAGTTGTTTGGCCATGTTGTTGTTATATACTTATAGACTGGCATGAGTACTATCGATCCATGCCTTTAGAATCCTTAGATCGTGCATAGAATAAAAGAAAATGGTGGTCAAAGTAGGTTGGACGAAACTGCCGGATGAAGATTCTGGGTAACCCAGAAATCTTCAAGGGCAGTTCCTATCCCCTACTTTGACCAGGCAAGATCTCTTAGATTTGTTGTTGTTATGATGATCTAATGTTATAGAATTGTACCCTGACATCACCACTACATATTTGTACCTTCATATCACACAAAGCAAGCTAAGAATGAATGTTACAAGGATCGAAAAGTAGGTACCATGGTTGTTCTTCATTTTTGTGTAACCCAGAAAACGAAGAACATGCCTGAAATGATTTTTGGAGGTCTTTATCTCTCTGTTGTGTTATGTATTAGCCATGAAACTTGATTCTAGTTGTAGTGTTACACTTATACTATAATCTTAACACCTTAGCAAGCCAGAAATCGTAAAGACCAAAGATCTAGCCTTGGTTAAACATAGCACCCTGCAAACTGCCTATGAATGTCTAGGTTTGGCCAAGAACACCAATAGCGACGGTTTTGTCGCCTATAGCACCTTTAGCAACAGTTTAATTAGAAAATGAATTATTTTATTTAATAAATAGAGAAAAATAGTTTTTAATTATTAAAAATACAAAATAAATTCCTAAAAATTATTTTAAAGTCTAAAAATAGGTTTTTAATTATTTTTAATATATTTCATTAATATTTAATATTTTTGGAATATTAATGGTATTTAATTTATTTAATTATAATATTAAATAAATTACCTAAAAGTGATTTTAATACTTGAAAAATCATTTAAAATTATATTATGGTTTAAGAAAATATTTTAAGTTATTTTAATGACTTTTAATATTGTGTGATGAATTTCATTAATTAATTAATATTAATGGTAATTGATTTATTTAATAAATAAATTAAATAAATTATGGAAAATTTGAATTAATGATTTAAAAATTATATAAAAATAATTTAAGTGTTATAAAAATATTTTAAGTTATAAAATATAACTTTTGATATTTGGTCATAAAAGCATTAATATTTAATATTAATGACAATTATTTAATAATGGTTTTAATTAATTTAAAATCATTTAATGGTAATAATAAAGTATTAAAAATACTTGAGATATTATAAATAATGTATAATATTAAGACATATATTTCATTAGTATTTAATATTAAATAAATATTAATGATAATAGAATTAAGTGGTATTTAAATCATATAAATATGATATTAATGATTGAAAAATCATAATAAATGATAATAATTACTTGAAAATTATTATGAGCCTATGAAAATTATTTTGACTGAATAATTAATTATCTAAGTTAATTGTGTTGCGTTTAGACAGAGTCTTATGGATATTAGGCTCGATAGTTATCCGACTAGACCGTGGGGAAGTCATAATAGTACCAAACTCAACTCAAACTGCAATAGTTTGACTTGATACTAGGTCTTATGTGTTGTATAGACAGATATGATTATGTGGTAATGTGTTTAGGTTATTTTATACTATGATGATATTATTCTAATATTTGGAAATCGGTATTATCTATATTAGGTCTTCGGATAAAGCTAAGTTATGTTTCATAACGATAATCAACAGTGCAGGCAAGTCTCTAGACCTTATCTCTTTGAATGCAAGTTCTCTTTAATTCAACCCTGAGTTATAAATTTTATATATGTTGGTGATTAATCATTTCTGATTATCACATCTATGAATTATTGAATCGCACTTTGTGCATATTGCATGTGTTCACCAGGTATGAAAGGTTGATCACCTTCATTAACATTCGGTCCAGATATAATTGATATGTTCATGTTCAATGTTCGTTCAGCTATGAAAATTGTTCATGCTAGTTCACAATTATATTGTTGAATGTTAGCCAGCTATTATTCAAAATCTTTCCATCATGATATATCCTTAATTTATTAAATTTAAACTTGTTGGGCAAACTTGTTGCTCACCCTTGCTATATCATGATAAATATTGTAGATTAAGGCGAATACGTCGAATACAAGGAAAAGTCAAAGCCAAGTTCAGCTTAGGACTATGTGTGTAGCTAGATTTGTAATAGTATTGTATAATAATAACATTGTATGTTAAATAGGATATTGATTCAGGCTTTAAGTGAAGGTTCTCGACCTTGGGGATACTGTATAATGTTTAATGTATAAACAATTTATGTTTATATCTTCCGCAATATTTAGAACTAGTGATTTAGGACCCAGATTTGGGGACGCTACATCTACAAGCTCTGACATTCGACTGTTAGGCTTGTTTTTCCAAAATTCCCAGATTACTAAAAATACTTAATTAAGGCATCTAGATCTTATGAAAACATGTTCTATCAACCTAACATACTTTCTAACATACTAATACATAATTCTAAACATCTAAATAACAATTTGAACAAAACATCAAAGATCTAGCTATGAATTAGGGTTTGTACCATTCTTAATTAATTTTGGACTTCTGGCTTCTGAATCTATTATTGTTATCACCAAGGCTTATTTAGGTATGAAATATGAGTGTTTAGGCTTAGAAAATTCGTAGGTTTACTCTGATCTAGTGTTCTTATTTTTAGAATTCTTGAACTTGGCTTTTTGGTCATTTTCCACCTACTACCTCTAAAAATATCTGATCCAATGACTCTACTGATGCTTGAGAGTTACAAGCATGTCATGTGTAGCCTAGGAACTTGCATTGGTGACTCCTAACCTACTTATGAGCTAGTTAGGTTAGATTAATAGCTTAATTATGCCCTAATCTTCACTAATCTTGATTAGGGTTTTGCTTTTAATGCTCAGGGTTGTTTAATAATGCTTATTAGTACCTAATTCCAGTTTAGTAATCATGATTAGGTGTTAGGATAACCTAATTAAGGTTTTGTCTAGCTAATTAGGGTTAGAGTTTATTAATTAGGGTTAGGGTTTGTCATCTAGGGTTACTAACCTAGGTTTCCCACTAATCCTAACAATCATGACAAAGCATTTTGTCAGTGTAAGCACGACAAAGCAACTTGTCCAAACAAATATACCGAAAAGTCCATTTTTAGAAGAAAATTTTTAAGCACGAGGTGTCAAGCACGTCAATTTTTGGACAAAATTTTATTTGACCAAATTTTTTAAACAGAGTATATATTAACACTTTCAGAACGGAGAAATTTTATTAATATAACTGAATTTTACATATCCAAGTCTTATTAGGGTTTTGGGTTTTTACATTCAGCCCCACTAATAAGAATTTCGTCCTCGAAATTACAGTACAGGTTAAGTAAACAGTTGGGGATAGTTTTGTCGCATTTTATCTTTGAGCTCCCATGTAGCCTCTTTAACGTTCTGATTTCTCCAGATCACTTTGACTGATGCTATCACTTTATTTTTCAGGACTTTCTCTTTACGGTCGACGATCTGTACATGTTCTTCTATATAAGAAAGATCTTCTTCGATTTGGATTGGCTCATAATTTATAACGTGTTTATAATTAGGTTTGTATGGTTGTAATATGGACACATGAAACACATTATTAATATGGTTCAACTCAGGAGGTAGTGCTATTTCATAAGCAACTTCACATATCCTCCTCAAAATTTCAAAAGGTTCAATGAATCTTGGACTTAGTTTTCCTTTCTTGCCGAATTGTATCTTGCCCTTCCAAGGAGATACTTTCAAGAATACGTGACTACCTACGCTAATGTTTTGTTGTTGACGATGTGGATCAACGTACTTTCTTTAGCGATCATGAGATGCTTATAATCGTTCATGTATAATTCTGATGGTTTCAGTAGTTTGTTGAATTATTTAAGGTCCTAACATTTGTCTTTCCTCGACCTCATCCCAACACAAAGGTGTTCTACATTTTCTCCCATATAAGGCTTCATATGGTGGCATACATATGCTAGCATGATAACTATTGTTTATAAGCAAATTCTACTAGAGGTAATTAATCTTCCCAACTTCCTTTGAAGTCTATGATATATGTTCGTAACATATCCTCTAATGTTTGTATGGTTCTCTCACTTTGTCCATCAGTCTGAGGGTGATAAGTTGTGCTCAATCTTAATTGTGTTCCTAAGTATTTCTGAAGGCTTTTCCAAAAATTTGAAGTAAAATGTAGATCTCGATCTGATACTATATAAGCAGGCACTCCATGCCTAGAGATGATTTCATTAATGTATAGCTTGGCAAGGTGGTCTAAGTTATGAGTAACTTTAATAGGTAAAAAGTGAGCTGACTTGGTTAAATGGTCAACTATTATCCAAATAACATTATGGCCCTTTTGTGTAGCTGAAAGGCCTACAACAAAGTCCATGGTTATATGTTCCCACTTCCACTCAGGAATTGGTAAGGGTTGAAGTAAACCACTCGGCTTTTGATACTCAGACTTAACCCTTTAACACGTGAGACATTTGCTTAACCATTCAGCTATTTCTCTTTTCATATTCGACCACCAAAAGTGTCAACTTAAGTCCTTGTACATTTTAGTACTGTCAGGATGAATGGCAAATTTAGAATTATGAGCTTCTCTTAAGATTTCTTCTTTTAAGGCTTGATTTAACGAAACCCAAATTCTATCTTTGTATCTTATTATTCCATCCTTATCTATTCTGAATTTGTTATACTTAATATGAGTTATATTAGACTTATACTTCTGATATTCTTCATCCTTTCCCTGCATCTCTTTGATTCTATCAAGTAGAGACGAAACTCCCTTTATAATGAATAACTTTTGGGTAGAGGTAGTTGGACATTCCACCTCAATTTCTAAGTTTTCAAAATCTTTTATTAACCTATTATTGGTGGTTATTGCGTTCAACTTTTCTTGATTCTTTCTACTCAACACGTCAGCTACGACATTAGCTTTACCGGGATGATATAAGATTTCACAATCAAAATCCTTTATCAGTTCTAACCACCTTCTCTGCCTTAAGTTTAGTTATTTTGGTGTAAAAATATATTTCAGACTTTTATGATCTTTATATATCTCTCACTTCTCCCTGTACAAGTAATGTCTCCAAATCTTTAGAGCAAAAACTACCGCGGCTAACTCTAGGTCATGATTAAGATACCTCTTCTCATAATCTTTGAGTTGTCGTGATGCATAAGCAATCACTTTCCCATGTTTCATCAGCAGACACCCTAAACCTCTGTGTGATGCATCACTAAATACTGCAAGGCCTCCTATATCATCTGGTAAGGACAATACTGGAGCCATGCTCAATCGCTTCTTCAACTCTTGGAAGCTCTCTTCACATTTATCCGTCCAGACATATTTCACCATCTTTCGAGTTAAATTGGTTAATGGGGTTGCTATTTTTGAAAAATCTTTTATAAACCGCCATTAATAACCCGCTAAATCGAGAAAACTTCTTACTTCTATTGGAGTTGTTGGTTGTTTCCAATTCACAAACATTTTGATCTTAGTTGGATCTACTGATATTCCATTCTTGTCAATTACATGACCTAAAAATTGAACTCTTTTTAACCAAAATTCACACTTGGAAAACTTTGCATAAAGTTGTTCCTTTCGTAATATCTCCAAAATGACCCTCAAGTGTTCAGTTTGCTCTTCCCGTGTTTTCGAGTATACCAGAATATCGTCGATAAACACTACAACAAATTTGTCCAAGTACGGTTTAAACACTCGATTCATTAAATCCATAAATTCTATCAGTGCATTTGTCAACCCAAAAGACATTACAAGAAACTCATAATGTCCATAGCGTGTCCTAAACGCTGTTTTTGGCACATCCCCCTTTCTTACCTTTAACTGATGATAACCTATTCTAAGGTCAATCTTTGAAAAGTGTTTGGCCCCTTTTAATTGGTCAAACAGATCATCAATCCTTGGTAAAGGATATTTATTCTTAATGGTTAATTCATTTAGTTCTCTATAGTCTATACATAACCTCAAAGTTCCATCCTTCTTCTTTAGAAACAATACTGCTGCTTCCCAAGGTGAAACACTAGGTTGTATATACTTTTTATCTAAGAGTTCCTGTAATTGTATGAGTAACTCTGTCAGTTCTATAGGTGCCAATCTGTATGGTGCCTTAGAAACTGGTGTTGTTCCCGATGCAAGATCAATGACGAACTCAATTACCATATCTGGAGGTAATCTTGGTAGGTCTTCCGGAAATACATCCGGAAAATCCTTAACTATAGGTATTTGATCTAGTTTTACTCCTTCCTGTCGAGTATCAATTATATAGGCCAAATATCCTAAACAACATTTTCTAAGTAATCTTTCTGCCTGAACTATGGTCAAACATCGAGATTGCTTAGGTGAACAATTTCCGTTGAACACTACCTTTGACTTTGATGTAGTCAAAAGGTTTATACGTTTTTGATGACAATCAATCATCGCATTATGGTTAACCAACCAATCCATTCCTAAAATTACATCAAATTCTCCCAACTCAATTGGTATAAGAACTACCCAAAAATTGTGTCCTTTTATTACCACACTACAGTTCTTATGTATGGTCTTAACCGGAATCCTTTCATTATTTGTAATTTCTACACAAAATGGATTATCAAAATTTTCACATGGTACAATCAGGTTTTTAGAAAAACTTTTAGACACAAAAGAACAAGTAGCACAAAAATCGAATAACACATATGCATTTAAAGTGTTGATAGGGATGATACTTGTCACCACGTCCTGTGAAGCAACAACATCCCCCATCGACATATTAAATGTTCTTGCGGTTGGTCGATTCTGAACTCTAACTGCAGCTACTGTTGACTAATTATTGTTATTATCCGGTACTCTATTCATCTTTCCTCTTTGGTTCTTGGGTTTGGGATAATTATTTGAGAAATGGTCCGGCGAACCACGGTTAAAACATTTATTTTTATTTGGAAGAGGACATTGTGGAGAAAGATTTCCCGATTGTCCACATTTATAACATTTACAATGAAAACATATTCCTTTATGTTTCTTTCTAGAGGTAAAACAAGGTTTAATGTTATTATTACTAAAGTATATTATTATTACCCATCCTTTTCCCCGGGTTGTTGGAAAAAGTAGTATCCCATTTCCGTTTATTATTAAACCCACTTAAGCTGGGTTCGGTCTTAAGTTTCCCTTTCTCATTTTGACTCTTCTTTTCCTGGTGAAATTTGGCAAGACTTTCATTTTCACTTTCAGCTATAGAAGCTTTCTCGAGTATTTCAGAGAAAGTCGTTATTTGAAGTACCGACAACTTACTTTGTATCTGAGATTTCAAACCTTCCTGGTACCTACGAGTCTTTCTAAGTTCAGTAGTTACCTGATGAGGAGCAAACCTAGACAGTTCATTGAACTTGGCTGTATAGTGAGTTACAGTAAAGTCTCCTTGTTTTAATTCTAAAATTTTTACTTCTATACGATCTTTTAGGGATTGGTAAAAATAGTTTTCAAATAATAACTCTTTAAATTTATCCTAGGGAATAATTTCTGTTTCTACCCAACCCTTAGTTGGTTCCCATAAGTAATTAGCCTCACCTTTCAAGAAAAAGGTTACAAAAGTTATCTTTTGATTATTATTGACATTGGTCACTAGGAAAAATTTCTCTATTTCAGAAATCTAGATTTGTGCATCGACAGGTTGTGATGTATCTTTAAATTCAGGTGGACCAACTAATTTCAAATCTTTAAAAGATGTGTTTTGGTTCATAGGTCTATTCATAGCTCCTAACATAAGGTCTACTAATTGTTGGGTAGAATTATCATCATTATTCATTTCTCTTTGGGGTTTTCTAGTTGGTGGCATGATTCTATATAAAACTTGAATAATACAAACATATCACTTATTTATATATCACAAGAGTCGTACAATACAACTTAGTAGTTTACACATACTACTAGCTTACACATACCACTGGTTATATTACAAACATTAAATGCTCCTTTATTCATACTAATATAAAGCATTCAACACCTATACTACCCTCTAGAATTCATTGATATCATCAAAAGAATCCTGGATCATATGGTAACCCACAAATCAATCTAACAGATAGGTAGTTTTCTTCTCCTCCACCGGATATCGTACTACTCTGTGCTGCAAATCATTAAAAGTGTCTCAAACTCCCATAGATGTTTTAAGAAGCCTTGACTAAATTTCCTTTCTGCCCCTTTGTGTATGGTGCAGTTGTACTTTTAGTCGGTGACTAGTTCCCCTCTCATGTTGTAGCATTCCCTTAGTTATGTCTGCCCTAAACTTCATTTTACTATTCTCGTATTCTGTTGTCTTCATTAGTGATGTCATTGCTTCATCATCTTCATTAATTCTCATTAATTGCCCTGCTACTAGATCTTCTTCTTCCTCAGCATCTAGCAGTTGTTGATCATGAAGAAATTCTTTATCCTCTACATCACTAGCTATAAATGACTCAGTTTGTGGTGGATTGTATACTATCACCATTTCTTCAGCACTGGAGTTGGCCATCTATAAAAAAAAACTCCTTAATACTGGTATAGAAATTTACATAACATAATATTTTTAATGTTATATTTTATGTATACATCAAAAAAATTTACGGACTCGAAGACTATATACTAAGATTTATCTTCCTTATATCTATAGCCTTGAGGCTTTGATACCAAACTTGTAACGCCCCCATATCTATACTCCCATGGTATCCGATATGGTGCTTACTACAAATCAATATATATAATGCATTTAAATCTATACACCCATGGTATTTGATTATAAGCTTATATCAAATTGAGTGACTATCAGATATAATTCTCATAGATCCAAGATTCACAGTATCCCATAACAAAAGACAATTCCCAAGAGAACTTATTACTGTGTTTGGATACCCTCACTTGGATATATGAACAATATCTGTGAATAGAATCTACCTATCCGAAATTCAGAGTACTGGTAATAACATGAACATACCATATTACCAATACCCTCACCCAAATGTATAGTCTATGATATGTGAATTTACACTATCGTATCGATAGTAACTATCTATCCGAAATCCAGAATATCAATAACAGCATGAATAGTTCATGTTATTAATACCCTCACTCAGATAAATAGTTCCGAAGGATCTCAAACTAGGTTTGAAGAATTCTAAATTACATCTATATTTGTAAGAAAACATGGTTGCAAAAATAAAAGATGTTATATATCCTAAATATTAAGGTTCAATTACATTATTCTCATAAAGAGTTTCTTATTACAAAGAATTCAACTAGACATGAATATAACCTAATCTAAGTAGAGACGCTTCCCTTTGTCTACTCTAGATATTCTAAGGTTACCATCTAATACTGCAAAGGAAATAATTTGCAAGGGTGAGCTATAACATGTTCAGCAGGTTTTATATTTATAACAATATATAATTTGAAGAAGTATAACAATTCAAAATTCGTCTGATAGTTGTTACCATTCTTAGAAACTTTGTTTTAGATATGAGATAGGGGATCAACCTACTCAATATCCTAGGAGTATGCATCTCATCCTACCAGTGCTCAAATTCACCCAAATTAATGTCAATATATTATAGACCGAATTTTGATCCCTTACGGGATACCCAACTTCAGTATAGGATGTCTTACCAAAACAATTTCGTTTGATACAATAGTTTATGCTCAATAAACAATATCATATGAATAAATAATTCATTTCTTAGTTATGTTGAAGCTATAGCAATAACCTTACAATAAGAGGTAATTCAAATGTAGGTGTAGTATATCTTATCAATAGCATATCAAGATAAAAATCTTGCTCAACAAATAAACAAGGTTTATTAAACTTGCATAAGTAATTATAGTTTAAGAAAACTTGCTCGATAAGAGTTTTAAGGATAGAGAACTTGCCTGAGCATAGATCAGTCAAGTTATGCTACTCGATTCATTTAATAAACACCTACGATGTTCATTCATATAAATCTAACACATTAGTATTGATAACAATACTCAAATATAACATTTACATAAGTTTGGGTTAGGTTTAAAAAAGTTTCGGTGTTCAATGTCTTTACCGAATATTATCTAAGTTGATATATCGACTAAATTTTATTTATTTGCTTTATTATATATTTAGATAATTTATAAATCCATTATAATAATTTCTAGAAGCTTATAATAATTTTTAAGTATTTATTTATCCCTTCAATAATTTTTAAATCATTTATTTCTATTTTTAAATAATTAATAATTACTTATAATTTTACAAAAAATGTTTATTATTTTTAAATAATTTATATTCATTTATTATGATTTTTATATCATTAATATTATTTTTCAATAATTATTTAGTATTTACAAGTAATTATTCTATTTACTTTATTATTAAATTAATTATTAATAATATCCAAATAAAATAAAATATTTATTGAATTTATGTAAAAAAATATCAGTAATTATAATAACTTGATATAATTTTTAAAACTATTTTTATATTTATTTATTAATTATTTTTAATTTTTATAATTTAATTTCTAAAAAACAATTTTCTGTCTATCGCTAAAGCCCTATAGTGACAGGAAGTGTCGCTATAGGTGTTCTTAAGCTTCAGGGTTTCGACCAGTCATGGTCGAGAGACCACTTTGACCATGATATATCTTGCTACTGATAATGATTTTTGGTTTGGACAAGTATTGATGTTATAGTAATCATACAGTAGTACCACATTAGCCAAATTTCATGCTTTAACCTACATATAACAAGAAGTTATAGAGGCTCAAAGTCACCGCTCGAGAGTCGTTTCGAGTTTTTGGGTAACCTGCATAATAGTGGTCATGGCTCAATTCACCAAGCGTGGCTTTAATAACTCTGATTTTGTGTAATAGATTTGTATTGATTTTGTTATAACTGTAGTATATATATCAAGGTACATATATATAACATTGGGTTGGACAAAGCATAAATGTAAGGTCTTGATCTATGTTGGTCAAAGTACAACCAACAGCTGTTCTTCGTGTTCATCAATTTTCTGGGTAACCCGGAAAACTTGATCAAGCTTGGTCAACGACTTTTGACCATTAATTCTAGTAATCCTATGAGTTGTTTAAGTAATTTAAGATAATAAATATGTAGTATATATATCAAGTTGTTAATCTATTACAAAAAGTTACAAAAACAACAAACAGAAAGCGATTAAAAGGCTGGTCAAAGTAGCTGACTCAACATGTTCTTGAGTTTTCTGGGTAACCCAGAAAACTGAACTTCGTGATTGGTCAACCACCTTTGACTACCTATATCTTGCAATATATGGTTCTAATGAACCTGTTTTCTTTTCCAGATTAAAGACCTACTATCAGACTACAAATAACATACAAATAAAATACCTAATTATAAACACATATGAATCTACAAGCTCTGACATTCGACTGTCAGGCTTGTTTTTCCAAAATTCCCAGATTACTAAAAACACTTAATTAAGGCATCTAGATGTTAAGAAAATGTGTTCTATCAACCTAACATACTTTCTAACATACAAATACATTATTCTAAACATCTAAACAACAATTTGAACAAAGCATCAAATATATAGCTATGAATTAGGGTTTGAACCTTTCTTGATTGATTTTGGACTTCTGGCTTCTGAATCTTTTATTGTTATCACCAAGGCTTATTTAGGTATGAAAGGTGAGTGTTTAGGCTTAAAAAATTCATAGGTTTACTCTGATCTAGGGTTCCTATATATAGAATTCTTCAACTTGGCTTTTTGGTCATTTTCCACCTACTTGCCTCTACAAATATCTGATCCAATGACTCTATTGATGCTTGGGAGTTACAAGAATGTCATGTGTAGCCTAGGAACTTGCACTGGTGACTCCTAACCTACTTGTGAGCTAGTTAGGTTAGATTAGTAGCTTAATTATGCCCTAATCTTCACTAATCTTGATTAGGGTTTTGTTTTTAATGCTTAGGATTCTTTAATGATGTTTATTAGTACCAAATTGAAGTTTAGTAATCATGATTAGGTGTTAGGATAACCTAATTAGGATTTTATCTAGTTAATTAGGGTTAGGGTTTATTAATTAGGGTTAGGTATTATTAATTAGGGTTAGGGTTTGTAATCTAGGGTTACTAACCTAGATTTCCCACTAATCCCAACAAGCACGACAAAGCATTTTGTCAGTGTAAGCACGACAAAGCAGCTTGTCCAAACAAATATACCGAAAAGTCCATTTTTCAGAAGAAAAATTTTAAGCATGAGGTGTCAAGGACGTCAATTTTTGGACAAAATTTTATTTGACCAAATTTGTTAATCATAGTATATATTAACACAACACTTCCAGAACGGAGAGATTTTATTAATATAACTAAATTTTACATATTCGAGTCTTATTAGGATTTTGGGTTTTTACATCTCCTGTTATCAAACTCTATTTGATTAAGCCTGGATGTACATTCGGAGTGTTTATTGCTTTTATATATATATATATATATATATATATATAACTGTTTCTCAACCTATGGGTTAGGTTTGCCTTAATCTGGCTATTCTCACTTTAACCGGTTCATGGTGAATAAACTGGAACCGTTGAAGCTGGAATGCTTAGATTTACTCAAATCTAATTTGTTTTCTAGCTTTTGCTACGGGCTAAATTTGTTCCGATCTGGCTATTTCACACTTTAACCGGTTCATGGTGACTAAACTGGAACCGATGAAGCTGAAATAGTTTAGATTTCTTCAAATCTAGTTCTTATTTTAGCTTTTGTACATATTGCTTTATCATGTGAGCCTAGGAATCATGTGATCACAGATTCAGTTCCTGAATCTAGATTTGGTTCCCGTGATGGACAATTTCAGTTTTAGCCAGCTTATAAATTATTCACGGTGTTTAAATCTCATTAGATGGCTTTCATGCCCACAAGGAATTCGGCATTGCTATGTATTTTATTTTCTCGAAGATGCTTCGCATCTCAAAAATAATAAAAGAAATAAAACCGAACACATAATAAAATGGACGTATAAAAGGTCTCAATTACTATTGAGCATAAGGGTTTGAAAAACCTATTTTACAAAACATCACTGCCATATCTCTTTAAAATTGAACTTTTATACAAAAGTCAAACCCTTTGTATATAGGTGCGAACGAGGCATAACACTACTTCCAAAATAAACTGCACATGGTTCTACACACACACACATTCAGATAAAAGTTTAAATTAAAAAGTGGTGGTAACTGTGTTATCACGGAAGTTGGGGGTGCCTAACACCTTCCCCCTGCTTAATCAAGCCCCCGGACCCTAAAGAATTTTAGGTTTTGCAGACCAGTTAACAGTGTCACATCACTAGGTCTATGTGCAAACCATTTCTCGGTTGAGTTCTCGCAACCACTTAAAAATTTTAAATGGCGACTCTTACAGTCAAATCGTCGACATATACATGTCAGACCTTTTCAAACTTGTTTTTTCAAACAAATCTCACCTAACATGAGAACACCAAAAGACAAGAACATAAAGGGACAAATAAAAATCTCGACGTCGACAGCTAGAACTAGGAGGGGATAGACGAGTAAATCCTTCGCTAGTGTGTCTTACCTAAGCTTATTTGTTATTTATTTGGTCGGTCAGGATATCGGCATAATATGTGGCATGTCAATTTCTTAACCCTTATTTTGTGGCAATATTTAGGAATGACATCTGAAAATCAAGAGATGAACTCATATAGAGTTTTAAGTGATGAATTGAGGAGATTAATTTAAAGAATAAATATTGGAGTATAATATGTTGGGGGATTGCACATTTAAAATTTGATGTTGAAAGTTAATAGTCATGATTATATGTAAAGTCCTTCAAAGGAACACATGTACAAGGACTTAGTGATAAATCAAATTTGTTAGGTTGATCTAGACTTTAATGTTTATAATTCTATAAATGAATGTATAGAAGAAAAGATCAAAGCTGTTAGGTTGATCTATATCTTGAGATGTAATAAATAGGCTTCAACTAAATCATAGTTTATCAAGATGATCAAGAGATTGCAGAAGACAAGGCAGAATCGTAGAGCATCGAGGAACGTATTGTATCTTCTTTGAAGGGCCTCTCCAAAGTCGTAGAGTAGTCCTAACGCTTGTCGAGCCAAATCAGAGGTCATAGAGTGCTCTCGGAAGCGTAGAGTCTGCAAGTTAAGCATGTAAAGATTGTAGCGTACAAGTACTTAAGAGAAATCATAGTGTTCTCATCTATCAGCATAATATCAAGTACCAAGGTGGCAAGACACCACGATCCGAATCGTAGAGCTTCATCTGTCTGTGTCAGAAGCATCAAGCCTCGTCTATTTATTTAAAGATAAATCACAAAAAATATGAAATAAGCTATAGACGTTGAAGACCTTGGGAGAACCAATGACACAACAGTTATCCTTAGTATATAACAAAGAAACATATTGAAGAAGCTATGGAAAGTACCATGGGTCTGCAAAAAACTCCTTTTCAGGTGTTAGGTGAGATAGCAGTCTGCTAATCAGAAGTTGTGCAAAAACTCTCCATCAAAGCTCAGAAATGTCAAATGCATTTAATGCTTCAACGGATACATTTTCAAAGACATCATATATACAAAGCTTCAGCAGATGAAAGAGATCATGCAAGTACTGAACAAAATGCTGAAGAACACTCAATGCTCAACTCTACGAACTGAAAAGAAAAGCTTTCTCAACTACTCAGTTCTTTCAAACACAAGCTTAACGACAACTGAGTAGCACCATTATCAAGTGAAGGAAGAAATTCCAAGTAAGAAGGACTTGAAGAGTTCTAAGTGAACTGAGAAGTACCAAGTCTGCTGGACTTGAAGAGCTCAATAGTGAACTAAGAAGTTCTAAGACTGTTGGTCTTGAAGGAATCTGTGAGATTCAGAAGTTGTAAAGATATCCTTAGTGGATTTCATACTCGAGGAGTAGAAGAGTGGACTAGGAGCTTTGAATGCTCTGAACCACTTAAAATCACTGTGTCTCTTCTATTCTTGCCATAACTGCTATAACTATCATAAATTCTTTACTCCTATTAATTCATTATATCTTGAAGGGAAAACAAACAAATCTTAATTCTGTTGTGCTTAAATCATTATCAAAAATAACAAGTACTTTGAAAAGAAAGTATTTAAAATATCTATTTAACCCCCGCCCCCCTTCTAGATAACTATTGTGCCTCTGGGAACTAACAATTGGTATCAAAGCAGGTTCTATCAAATAGCCTACAAAGCTTAAGTAGATCCAATGGCACATCTGATAAGCGAATCAAAGACTGGAGGAGGCAACAAGCCACCTATGTGTAACAAAGATAAGTTCGCCAACTAGAAAGTTCGTATGCAAGCCTACATGGATTCAATAGATGAAGATCTATTTGAAACTGTTCAAAATGGGCCCTACATTCCTACCAAGCTTGCTCCTACTGTAGACCACCCAAACAGAATTCAGATCTTGGTCAAAGAAGAATGGACTGACAACGAAAGAAAAGTTGTCCAACTCGACAAAAAGGCTAAGAACATTTTATTCCAATCTTTAGAAGATGACCTGTTTGAGAATGTGGTCAACTGTAAAACAACAAAGGAAGTTTGGGAAGCATTGCTCATCATGCATGAAGGAACAGAAGAAGTCAGAGAAAATAAGAAATCTCTCCTGACTCAACAATATGAAATTTTTACACACGTTCAAGGAGAAAATGTCACTTCCACCTACGAAAGATTCAATGTGCTGCTCAACTCTCTTCGAGCCTATGGAAAGATCTATCTAAATAAAGATCTAATCATAAAGTTCATGAGAGCTTTACCTAGAAAGTGGGATGTCAAAACCACTGCAATAAGAGAGTCAAAGAATCTCCATGAAATGATTGTTCAACAGTTATATGGCAACCTTCTCACATATGAATTGGAGTTGACTCAACGAGCAGAAACTATATCTGAAGGAAGAAAGAAAGACAAAGGAGTTGCTCTCAAAGCAAAAGATAACATCTCCAAAGCTAACACTGAGAATGACTCTGACTATGATGAAGATGATAATGAGGATTTTGCAATGTTGGTGAAAAGACTCAAAAGGTTCATGCGTCAAGGAAAAAACAGCAAACCTAAGAAGTCCAACAACTACAACACGCAGGAACAAATAAATGACTTATGCTACAACTACAAAAAGCCTGGCCATTTCATTGCAAACTGTAACAAGCCTCTTAGAGAAGAACTCAAGAAAAGATCAAATTCAAAGAAAGAATTCAAAGGCAACAAGAGGCTCCAGAAGAAAGATAACGGTCTTGTGGCTGGAGGATCGTGGAGTGACTCAGACAACGACTCAACTCCCGAATCTGGAGATGATGAAGATCCTCAAGTGGAAAATCTTTGTCTGATGGCCGAACATACAAAGGATAAGAAGAAATCTGATATACATGAAGTAAGTATAGATGAGGTATTTGACTTTAACTCTCCTGATGTAGACATTGATGACTTAAGAACTGCTCTACATGGCATAACATCTAGTCTGCATCAATACATGAAATGGTTCAGAGTTCTGTCCAAAGATTATTCTCTTCTTCAAAAAAGAGAAAGAGAAAGTTCAGGAAGAACAGGAAACAACTCTTCTAAGTACTAACTATATCTCCAAACTTGAAGCTGAGAATAAGTTCTTAAAATAAACCAAAGAACTTAATGCACAAAGTGAGTCAAATCTGACCTCTAAAATTGAGGAACTAGAAAGGACAATCTTTACATGGAATAAATCCTCTTCTTCCATGGACTCCTTGATCTCCGGTCAGAGAAGTGCATCTGACATAACATGTTTAGATTTTGGGGAACCCACTTCAGAACCATATGTGGAAAAGATAAAGGAAACTAGCTCTAGTAATGTTTCAAGTTTTATTAGAAGCATTACATTTGTGAAATCCTCACAGAAGGAAGAACCAGTCCAACCCTCCTCTTCAAATCAAACCTATGTTCTAAGGAATAAAGGATCTCATGTTGGCCTAGGTTTTAGAAGAGAAAAGAATAACTCAGTCTCTATTCTCCAACCTCAAAGGGTCGTAGAGTTGAGTAAAATCGACTCCACAAACCAACTGGGAAGGAACAGTAGGGTTAAGCCTCACTCTTCACGAATCATGAAAGATAAAGACACATGGATAAAGGAAAATAAGTGTAAAGGAAGGATTGCTAAAAAATCACATAAGTCCAAATGGAGGAAGAATCCACACACACACAAACATGCATTATATTAGATGTTTTGTATGTAATAAAACTGGTTATAAGACTGCCATATGCTACCAGAATCCTATGCATGTGAAACCCAGAATTAAGCAAATTTGGGTTCCCAAGGGTACTAACAAAGTAGGGCCCATGCAAATATGGGTACCAAAATGAAAAGTTTAATATTACCACAGGAACAGAACTCCACGATCACAACCTGGTATCTGGATAGTGGATGCTCAAGGCACATGATAGGGAACAAAGCCCTTCTGTCTAATTACATAGAGAAGGAAGGTCCATCATACATCTTCGGAGACAATAGCTCTGGCAAGACAAGAGGATATGGCTCAGCTGGGAATGGTGCAATATCTTTCAGTAAAGTAGCCTATGTGGAAGGTTTACGACACAATCTTTTAAGCATAAGCCAACTTTGCGATAAGGGCCATCAAGTAACTTTTCTCAACAATTAATATCAAGTCAGAGACCTGAAGACATCCTCTATAAAGCTGACTGAAACAAGGGAAGGCAACGTATATACTGTTAATCTTGATCAACTAAGCTCGGATGAGATGATATGCTTTCTGGCTAAAGTATCTGGAGAAATGAGCTGGCTATGGCATAGAAGACTGTCTCATCTCAACTTCAAAAGCATGTCTAAACTGGCCTCAAAAGATCTAGTTGCAGGTTTACCCAAGTTCAGCTTCGTCAAAGAAAGGCCTTGCAATGCCTGTCAGCTTGGAAAGTAGACTAGAAGCACATTTAAGAGCAAAAATGTCAACTCAACTGACAAGCCCCTGCAGCTGCTTCACATGGATCTATTTGGGCCAATTTCAACAACGAGTCTTAGAAGGAAGAGATACTCACTGGTCATAGTGGATGACTACACCAGATTCACATGGGTGTTCTTTTTAAACTTAAAAGATGAAACTAGCTCCCAACTAATCAAAATATTCAGACTAGTGATGAATGAGAGAGAGAGAGGAGAAAATCAAGGCTATAAGAAGTGATCATGGCAGAGAATTTGATTCTCTGAGATGGACCAGTTCTGCACAGACAATGGCATCAGTCACAACTTCTCAGCTCCACGAACCCCTCAGCTAAATGGAGTAGCTGAGAAAAAGAACAGAACATTGATAGAGGCTGGAAGAACTCTACTAGCAGCAGCCCATCTACCTGAATACTTCTGGGCAGAAGCTGTCAACACTGCATGCTACACTTAGAACAGATCTCTAGTACACTCTACGTTAAAGAAGACTCCCTACGAACTGTGGAGAGGAAGAAAGCCAAGTGTTAGCTACTTTCATGTGTTTGGATGTGCATGTTATATACTCAACAATGGAAAATAGTATCTTACAAAGTTCCAACCCAAGTCTGACGAAGGAATCTTTCTCGGATATGCCACAGATAGTAAAGCTTATAGAGTGTGTTAGGAATAAGCATGTGAATGATATTCCTATGAATGTAAGATTTGATTATGATATAAATGAATGAATATGCAAGTGTGCGTGCATTAGGAAAAGTTTTAATGTCCTTTGATAGATAATAGGAACATATGTACAAGGACTTAGAATGAATTGATCAAATATGTTAGGTTAATCTTACATAAGCAAACAGCTTTGTAAAGTCCTTAAAAAAATGATTTACAACGACTATAAATATAGAAAGATCAAGCTTGTTAGGTTGATCTTATAATGTAATAGATAGGCTTGTCTGATCATCGAGCACTGCACAAGAAATCGTAGTCTGCTAGGAGAGTTAAGGAAAACTCGAGAGCTATCAAGGCAGAATCATAGTCTGCAAGATAGTAGAACTCGGAGTTTATAGACTGCCAGGAGATACGAGGAAGGATCATAGTGTGTCGAGAAGAACATCCTCGAAGCCATAGTCTGCTGAGGATGTCACGTTCAAAATAGTAGAGACAGCCTGTCTTCGAGCCGACCGAGCATCTGCCAAAGCCAATTCAAGAATAATAGACTACACTCGGAGTCATAGAGTCTACTGATCAATTCAGAGGAAGAAATCGTAGTTGAGCAAGATCAGATGAAGACAACGAGCATAAAGATAGAAATCGTAGAGTGTAAAGATCTGATCTCGGAGTCGTAGTGTCTGAACTACCCAAGGAAGAATCGTAGAGTGAAGAACTAAGGCTTCAACAGATGTGCTCACAACGCTAAGGCAGAATCGTAGAGCAAAAATGATTCTCAATAAATGAGCACTCCAAGAATATCCAAAGTAATGAAGCTTCTGGTTTGAGTTACAAAGATACATTCCACCAAAGAAAAACCAGAGATCACTCAATGAATGGCATGCAAGCTAACAGAAGATCTAAGCACCAACCCAATTAACTTACAGATTGAGTTGTGAAGCCATTCATTATGAAGTCTTCCACAAGTTGATCAGAAGGAGACTTCAGTAATTGACTAAGGAAAGTCAGCAGGTGTAGTAGCTATGAAGAGAGCAGAAGACAACGATTTTGGGATTAACCAGGATCGTAGTGTTTGCTAAACAAAGCAGAAACTGATGAAGTGTACAAAGAGATACTGGTCGGTTCATGAAGAACAAGGCTAAAGTGATTAAGCATAGGTCAGTCCATTGATGATAAGTGAACGGGAGATCATAATAAGAAAACGAGCTGGGCATGCCACAAATCTGAGGTGTCTTGCTAATCAGAAGAAGACCAGAATAAGGAGTCAAGCTATCAGTTCCTAAGATCAGTCAAGGCAAACAGAAGTATTGAAGCACTGGACAAATGAAGAAAGAAATGTTCTACATTAAAGATCCAATGAACACTCTTTAGGATCGTACTGTTGTCTCAATTGGTAGATGAGCAACATTCAACATGACACTACGATCAGGTCCAAGAACATAGGCATCAGAATCATAGAGTTCAGTCATCTGGAGATTAAAGCATTGGAAATGGTACAATCTGAAGACTGATATTTGAACATTGCTAGTTGAGAGCATCGATGCAAAAGGACAATCTCTGATGCTCTAATCGAGAAGTCAAAAAGAAGAAATAAAGAAGATTACCTACCCGAGGCATCAAAGTGACATCTCTGACGAGGTAGGTGAAACAATGAGATGCAGTGCGGAAAGATGAAAAAGGGATGTCGTCATCACATCATCCGCAATCGCACTAAATAACTCGAGATCTGCGAAGTAATTCAAATAACTTTCAACGAATATATCCCAACGAGAAGATTAAGTAGGAGTATAAATAAGCCAGAGCTTCGAGGATCAAAAGTTGTTGAAAAAACAGAATCGTTGAGTTGTTGGAATGCTATATTGTTGACTCTACGAGTTCAACCAGAGCTAAACAGAACAAGTCTCAGTTACAGTGAGACTACAAAGGTGGAAGTGAAGTAGCATTGAGGAAGGAATTAATTAGACTAAAAGCTTCACTCAACAAAGATGAGAATGCCACTGAAGATGGCAGCTAAGCTGAGAGCCAAGAAGGCCAAGAATATAGCATTCAGAAAAGTGGCAGAGTACAAAGAAGATCAAGAGAGCCACTCTACAGATCACCATGAACCAAAAGCTGAAAAAGAACATATGCAGAATCATGTCTACAGATCATTCAAGAAGGGTTCAGGGATTGCTAAATGCCAGACGAAGTCTACAAAAAGCTCAGAGACTTAGCAAATCCAGATGGTGATGGTGCACAACTGACACCAGATGAAGATGAGCAGAAAAGAGTGAAGATCAGCTGCACCAAAGAAGATGTAGTCCAGACTCTGAGCAGAATGCCAAGAGGACTACGCCAAGCTGCTAAGTACATAAGATGTTCAAGCTTAAAGACATCTTAGCAGCATGGCACCACCACCACCAACAACAACAACAAGATAGGGCCTGAGGGGTCCTTGTTCGGAGGGACTAAATGAACTTCCAAGCCTGTTGGGCTTGACGAGTTCCTAGGGAACTAGAGGAGTTCCAAGACTGCTGGGCTTGAAGAGTTCTTAGTGAACTGAAGTTCCAAGGCTGCTTGCCTTGAAGGAATCTTAGTGATTCAGGGTGCTGCCCTTCCTTAGTGGAAATCTTACTAGTTGAAAGCAGAAGAGTGGATTAGTAGCTTAAGTCTCTGAACCACTTAAAATCTCTTGTGTCATTTACTTACTGTCATTTACATTATGTACCTAACTGCTATAATTACTATGTATGTATTACCTGCTTACAACTGAACTAACTCTACGAACAATGTATGTATGTTCATGATTATTTCAATGAAGGGGATATTTTACTTATTTCGCCGTGCTTGAAAAGATTCTTATGTTTTTCATATGCTAAGTCATTAAAAATACACAATAAATGAGAAAAGTATTTGAAACAAAAAAAGATCTATTCAACCCCCCATTCTAGACATATATTGTACCAACTGGGAACTAACAGAGTGTTCAACAAGAAAACACTAAGTGTTGAAGTCTCAATTCACATCATATTTGATGAAATAGACTTGGACAAAACAATGTCTCAAGACACTATGAATGACAATTCAGTCACTACGAATGAGGTCGTCGAGCTCAACACCACGATCGTAGTTCCAGAAAATGAAATCATTGAGCAAGAAGAGGAGATCGTAGAGAGAATTACGCAAGACAACGAACCTCCACATCAAGAAGCTGAAATTGATCTTGAAGGTCTCAGACAAGAATGCATCTGGACAGATGTTCTAATAGAAAATAGATGGGCAAGAGATAACACTCAAGACTAAATCATTGGAGACCAAAATGCGAGAGTCAAAAGAAGAGCTGCCACCCAAAATGAGTGTTTCTATTTAAGCTTTCTATCACAAATGGAACCCAAAAAGATATAAAATGCTATGGAAGATTCCAGCTGGATAGAAGCTATGCAGGAAAAACTAAATCAGTTTGAAAGAAGCAAAGTATGGAGATTAGTTCCAAGACCAAAGATTCATCCTATCATTGGCACCAAGTTGGTCTTCAGGAACAAGATGGATGAAGATGGAGTCATAACAAGGAATAAGGCAAGACTAGTGGCCAAAGGTTACTCTTAGGAAGAAGGCATTGACTACGATGAGACCTTTGCACCTGTTGCCAGATTAGAAGCCATCAGAATATTCCTTGCCTTTGCTGCTCACATGAAATTCAAAGTTTTTTAGATGGATGTCAAAAGTGCATTCCTGAATGGTGAACTCCAAGAAGAAGTATATATAGAGCAACCTCCAGGTTTCATCAATCCATCTCTCTCCAATTATGTTTATAGATTAGACAAAGCCCTATATGGTCTTAAACAAGCACCTAGAGCATGGTATTAAACATTAACTAACTTTCTTATTGAAAATGGGTTCAATAGAGGTAGAGTAGACACCACATTATTTCTTAGAAAGCATAAAGACAAAATCTTATTAGTTCAAATATATGTTGATGAAATTATCTTTGGCTCTACTGATGAAAAATTATGTAAGAGATTTGCGAAGCTTATGCAGAGCAAGTTTGAAATGAGCATGATGGATGAGCTGAACTTCTTCCTTGGACTGCAAGTAAAGCAGATTGATGAAGGAATTTTCATAAACCAAGCCAAGTACATTAAAAACTTACTTAAAAGTATGGCATGGAATCAACCTCTCCCATGAAAACCCCAATTGCTCCAGCAACCAAGCTTGACAAAGATGAAAAAGGTAAAAGTATTGATATAACTCAATACAGAGGTATGATAGGCTCTCTTCTATATCTAACTGCCATTAGACCAAACATAATGTTCTGAACATGCATATGTACTAGATTTTAAGAAAACTCTAAAGAGTCATACTTAATTACAGTAAAAAGAATTTTCAGGTATCTCAAGGGTACACCTCATTTAGTACTTTGGTATCCAAAGGAGTCCTCCTTTAAACTAACAAGATATATAGATGTTGACTTTGCAGGTTGCAAAATAGACAGAAAAAGTACCAGTGACACCTGTCAATTGCTAGGAAACAGACTTGTGCCCTGGTTTAGTAAAAAGCAAAACTCAGTATCTATATCAACAATAGAAGCTGAATATATTACTGCTGGCAGCTGTTGTGCTTAAATCTTATGGATGAAAAATCAACTATCAGATTATGGGTTTGATTTCAAATCTATACCTGTTCATTGTGATAACACAAGTGCCATAGCAATAACACACAATCCTATCATGCATTCTAGGATAAAGCATATAAAAATAAGATATCATTTTATTAGGGATCATGTTCAAAATGGAACCATATCTTTACAATACATCCCTACTGAAAATTAACTTGTTGATGTCTTTACCTAGCCTCTAGATGAATCCAGATTTAATAAATTAATAAGTGAGCTAGGCATGCTAAATTTACAACAATAAAATCTATGCTCTAGTATGTGCTAACCATGCATATATAAAGGCTATGTTCAAAATTGTAGACAGGACCAAAAAAAGTCCACGATCGTAGAGTTGTAATGACATGAAAGACCACGATCGTAGAGCCTCCTCAACATGACAAAGAAGCATCCTGTAATGACAAATTTTCCAACAAATCCAACCAATCTCTCTGTCAAGTGCCTCAGGGACAAACCTAATCCTTAGTTAATTCTAAGAGGTTGGCCCTTCTTGAGCTACCTTAACTCGGAAGAAATGCTAATTCAAAGGTTCATCACAAGGAACAGAGCAGATAATGTTCATAAAGCAGACTCAGCAGTGGACTCAACGATCACAATGACAACCTCAATGACCATAGTACTACCTCGACGATTGTAGTCCTCCAAAAGACTACACTAGCTCAAGAGAAGTTAAGGGTAAATCAGTATTTTCCACACAAGTTAAAATTATGGAGCCAAGCAGAACTCGACACATGTCCCACTACGCAAATCGAGTGGAGGGAAGTTACAAGTGTAGTTTAAAAAGGCCTTTTTGAAAACTCACCTCAGAAGTTCAAAAAGCTTATTTCTCTCTCTCTACCAGTAGAAACCCTTGCTTTCAAAATCACTCAATCATCCTCAGTACAAAGAAATCAATGGCGGCTTCAAATGTCATCACTGGTTACCTACTCTATTTCGATGAGTTCAAGACAGCTGATCCCAAATTTCACAAAACATTATCTTTGATAAAGAAAACTGGTCTTGAAGAAGCTCTTGGTACAAGCACGTGGATCTACCCAAAGCTGATAAAAGAGTTCTATAGGAACGGAACATTTGAGAATGATGTCATCACCATAAGGGTCAAGAACGTGGAAATTAAACTCAAAGATGAGGATATAAACCTAGCCCTAGGTTTCAAATTTAAAGGATTTCCATTTATACAAGGCATTAATTTTCATGAAGGATTAAAGAAGATGCATCACAAAAAGTTTCCGACTGTCAGAGGGTACAAAAAGAAAGAGTTCACTCAAAGGTATGAATTTTTGGCTGACATTATTGGGAAATGCATATGCTGCAAGAGCTCTGGCCATGACTCTGTGAACGAAGTGCAGCTTAAGCTCATGATAGTAATCAGTTGTGGGATTCAACTCAACTATGGAGCCTTACTACTCGACTAGATTGGGAAATGGATAATCAGTTCGAAGAAGTCAAAGAGCTCTGGAAAGATGCTTTATAGGAGATTTATAAGCATCATCCTATAGCCAGCATTGGGAGATAAGATTGGGGATGATTAAGGAGAATCCATCAATCTAAACAGAAGAATGACCCAACAACTATTTGAGAACTGGAAAAGAAATCCAGCAAAAAATGTAAGGATGATGTCTGAGTCTAGTGGAAGAACTGGTGATACAAAGGAGTACGGGATTCCATGAAACATGTTAGTTGTGAAGGAGACTAAAGAAGAAGAAGAAGAATTCAACAAGGAAAAACCCATTGCTTTAATCAGAAAAAAGCAAGGGTAAAAGAAAAATGAAGGCTCAAATGGCAGAGGAGCCTTAAGGTTCAACTACTGATCTACCTCAAGAGTGTTCTGGCATTGAAACTCTGAGGAACTTAAAAAGGAAAGAACAACAGTCTGATGAAGATGAAGATGGAGCTACCATCTCTCAGCTACTTAAGAAGAGAAAACAAAGTTCACCAGTCACAAGTCAAAGAAGCCATCCGTCTCCTCGATCGTAGAGTTTCTACCGATCGTAGAGACCAGACTAGACACCACTCCCAAAGAAGATGTTGCAACAGCTTCTCAGACTGATCAACCATTTAGAGCTGAAGCTGAAGAACGTGTTGAGGCTGTGGCTCAACCTAGGAAGCCATGAAGAAAATTAGTCAAGAAGTACATCCTTGTCAATAAAGGAGTGCTAAAAGAAGAAGACAGAAAGACAGTTGCTGGGAAAGGATTACCCGAAGCTAAGAAGGGGTTATTCGAAGCAAGTCAGAAGAACACAACTCAAGTTGAGGGGGAACTTCCTGAAGTTCTTACTCTAGAGAATGTTCTAGCTGAGGTGGAGCTGTGTGAAATGCAAATGAATGATGAGGGGGAGCATCATGAAGTCCCTATCTAGCTGAGGAACTACCAAGAGATTATCAGGAATCTCCCTCAGTTCCTCAAGAGATTCTAGCTTCAGAAACTGTAGAAATGAAAAAAAATGAAGCTATGGAGGCTGAGAGAGAAGAAAAGCAAGGAAGTCAAGTGGAGGTAATTGTTGAAGTGGAATCTTCACAAGAAGACAGAGAAAAAGAAGATGGTGATGAAGTTGAGATTATAGCTGTGGGTTGTGATGGGTATAAGAGAGCCAACTACAATCAACTGTTCTCCTATCTACCTATGATGCCCTGTCACAGATCCCAAATTCTCAACTCCTGGGATCACATGTTCTGGACCTTCAAAGCCTATATAGCAATTTTGGTGCTAGCTCATGGATTCCCAGGTAAAATCAACTTTTCCCGAAAAATGATCACCAATTCAACCAATTCTATGAATCAACAGGCATGAAGTACAAACTATTCCCATCTCTTTTTGGGTAAATCACTGTCCACCATCATTTTTCAACCAATTCTATAAATTAGCAAGATGGTTGGAAGTGATACTTCATCCATTCAATCAATTTCCAGTTACAGAACAGAATCCTAACATTCTGTAACTGATGAACCAAATGTGCCACACTTTGTGTTGATCCAATCTCCTATCATCTCTCCCTCTACGATTATTGAGCCACATCCAATCGTAGAATCACTTGCACAATTCGTCGAGTCACCTGTTAAGATCGTAGACTCAATCCCTTTTGAAGCTCAACCTCACACACCTGCCCCTCCATCAGACATGCCATCTTCTTCAACCAACGACTGTTTCAGTCTTGATCTTGCTCTCTACCAAATGCAAGGTCAACACTCAAAAGCCTCTTCTCCAAATAATCTGTAACTCTTTGAGCCTATATTTGATCTCCCTACTGAAATGGAGTTGTCAGAAGCAACTAAGAAATTGACCAAGGACATACAAGAAGATCTTGAAGTTCACTCTAAACTTGTTCATATGAGGCTAACTCATCTGATTGATGCTGCAAATGCTCTCCCAAGCAACCTAAGTTCTGACCTGACAAAGAAGCTTAGGGAGAAAATAAAAGAGATGATTCAGAGTATCAATGAAAGGGATCAAATCCACTTTCTAGTTGCCAAAAAGCACAGAGATGCTGTTCTTATTTTATAAAATACTCAAGAATCCCAAAATTAACTTTTGATAGAAAATCTCACGAGTCTAAAGACCAAAATGAAAGAATTCCAAGCATTCTCCATGGGTCAAATGCAACAAACAGAAAATATCTTGGCCATTCTGCAAAAGAGAGAAGCTTGAACTGACTCTCTGATTCAAAAAAATTGTGCAAACATTCTTCAATCCCAGACTCAACTCAACAAACTAGTACAAGGTATGACTCTCCTATCTAAAGATATTCGAACCCTTGATGCTGACATAAAGGGGAGAATAAAGGGAAGGAAGCGACAAAGGAAAAGGCAAAGGCAAAGGTAAACTTGCTCACTTCTCAAGAAGTTCTCCCACAAGTTCTCCTGCAAGACAGTCTCGCCATCAGACACCACGACCTGAACAATAGCAAATTCTCATGGTACAACCACTAAGGAGTCAAAGGCCTTCTCCAAGCTCATAAGAAGTGACCACCACAGGCCTAAGAATGCCAATTAGAGATCCTGCATTCATGAATAGACACGATCATTCGCCAAGGCTAAGTAAAAGTGAGATGGAAGATATAACATGGAGAGATGAAGTAAGCAGGAGAAGAAGAGCTCAAGAGTATGCAAATCCTCTAAGGAACAAAAGGCAGAAGGAATAGAGATAAGTTAAAACTCATTTATTATTGATGTAACTAAGCTTAATTGTAATATTTGTCTTTGCAAACATCAATAAATTCATGCTTATTCTCTAGAAGTTTTAGCTGCTCACTGAAACACTAAGTCATATTTACTTTCTAGCAACTGCATCTAGAAATTAATAATCATGATATAAATCTCCTTGGTTATGTCAACATCAAATAGGGGAGATTGTTGGGAGATTGCACATTTAAAATTTGATGTTGAAAGTTAATAGTCATGATTATATATAAAATCCTTTAAAGGAACACATGTATAAGGACTTAGTGATAGATCAAATTTGTTAGGTTAATCTGGACTTTAATGTTTATCATTCTGTAAATGAATGTATAGAAGAAAAGATCAAAGCTGTAAGGTTGATCTATATCTTGAGATGTAATAGATTGGCTTCAACTGAATCATAGTCTATCAAGATGATCAAGATATTGCAGAAGACAAGGCAAAATCATAGAGCATCGAGTATCGTAGTGTATCTTCTTTGAAGGGCCTCTCCAAAGTCGTAGAGTAGTCCTAACGTTTGCCGAGCCAAATTAGAGGTCATAAAGTGCTCTCGGAAGCGTAGAGTCTGCAAGTCAAGCATGTAAAGATTGTAGTGTACCAGTACTTAAGAGAAATTGTAGTGTTCTCATCTATCAGCATCATATCAAGTACCAAGGTGGCAACACACCATAATCAGAATCGTAGAGCTTCATCTGTCTGTGTCAGAAGCATCGAGCCTCATCCATTTGTTTAAAGATAAATCACAACAAATATGGAATGAGCTATAGACGTTGAAGACTTCAGGAGTCCCAATGACACAACAGTCATCCTTAGTATATAATAAAGAAACGTATTGAAGAAGCTAAGGAAAGTACTATGGGTCAGCAGAAAACACCTTTTCAGGTGTTAGGTGAGATAGTAGTCTGTTGTGTCAGTGGGCCAGACTGCTAATTAGAAGCTGTGTAAAAAGTCTCCATCAAAGCTCAGAAATGTCAAATGCATTTAATGCTTTAACAGATGTCTTCAACGGATACATTTCAAAGACATCATATATACAATGTTTCAGCAGATGAAAGTGATCATTCAAGTACTAAACAAAATGCTAAAGAACACTCAATGCTCAACTCTACGATCTGAAAAGAAAACCTTGCTCAGCTACTCAGTTCTTTCGAACACAAGCTTAATGGCAACTGAGTAGCACCATTCAAGAACTCAATTATTATCAAGTGAAGGAAGAAGTTCAAAGTAAGAAGGACTTAAAGAGTTCTAAGTGAACTTAGAAGTACCAAGTCTGCTGGACTTAAAGAGTTCAATAGTGAACTAAGAAGTTCCAAGACTGCTGGTCTTGAAGAAATCTGTGAGATTTAGAAGTTGTAAAGATATCCTGTAAGAACCTGAATTTTTAGAAAATATTAAAATAATAATTTAGTAAATAAAATTCTTAAGGCATGTGAAGGGTTCAAATAAGAATATATATATATATATATATATATATATATATATATGATGTAAGGTATGTGGTATGGTGTTGCATGGGGTAATATAAACTATGCAATATGTGATTTCTGTGTTTAATAAATATATTATTATTATATATTTGTTATTTATTGAGGAGGAGAGTTATTTGAAGTAAAGAAGATGGATAGAAATTTATCTATCGATATTAAATAAATTATGTGAAATTATTTTATCATAGTAAGTTGGTGACATTAAATATCTTTGATAACCACCAATTGCTTGAGTATTTGTATGAGTAAGTATCAAGTCTAAGGTAGTGCAACCGTACCCTTTAATAGTGGATGTATAGGAGCTGGGCTAAACGATTCCTTCAGAGAGTGGAGGTATTTATGAATTAGTAAACGATCTAACTCATTGTGAAAGCAGTGTAGATGAGACGGAAACTAATTTGTTGGTTGTTTGTGGGAAACCACTCAGTGTACTATATTGAATACTTTTAAAGACTTTGTGTGTGGTAGGTTTAGATTTTTATATATGAATGTTGTTGATGAGAGAAGAAAGTCAATATATCTTTAGATAAATATTGGTTAGAGATTTATTGATTAATATTGAGATTTGGTTAAATGTGTAGATTAAAGAAAGAAGAGTTTGAAATTGAAGTTTAATCTCTAAATTATTGAAGAATGTAGTAATTGGAGATTTATTTTGGTTAATATAATGAGATAGCATGTATGGAACATGTTAAAGGATTTACGAGTTAAGTTCTATGTCTGTTAAAGCATAACATGTCTGCGTCCTAACTTAAGGTGGCGCGACCGCGCCACTCTCAAGCCTAAGACCAGCTGCTGCTACAATGGCCTATTCAGATAAATTCATGATAAGTTTGTGTAATTTGATGAGTTGTGTAATCCGAACAATAGAAATTGTATTTTAGTAGCTAATATGTTATCATATGGGTCATATTTAATATTTATAGTGTCCATGAATGGATTGAGATAGCAAAGCATGAATCGTATGAGAGTTAGTTATGGAAATTACCTAAACAAGAATAAATATTAGTTAACTTAGATTAAGTTGAAAATTATATTATGAAATAATATAATTTGAGTACTAAAGCCTTGTGTGGCAGTGGCGTGATAGTAAATTAAATGAAAGGAGTAATTCACCTAAGTAAAATGGTGAATTAATATATGTGCTTTACATGAAGAAAATGAAATGATTAATTAATCGTTGTGATATTAAAATGTGATAATGGGTTGAAAATACCCAACTAAATGATATTTAGCCCAATTAAAATATTAATAGTATTACTATGCATAATATGGAAAATGTGGACAGTAGTAGTATATAATACATATGGCTTAAGATTACCTGAAGTGTGACGTTTAATTGTGATTAATGATATACAAAAATCATATGGTAAAAGTAATTAAATCATAAAGTTGATTTAAATAAGTTTTGTTATCTCATCATATGTTATGAGACAATTATATGTGTACTCTAAAAGATGGGAGTAAATAAATATGTGTTATTAAAATATTTATTCCATAATGTATAAGTAAATAGTAAAAAGAGATATTAAGTTACTAGTGATCAATTAAATTAATTCCACACATATTTTAAATATTAAAATATAAGGTGGACTAGTGTACATGGACTATATGATGTGAGTACATAAATAAATTTACTTGGTGTAGTAGCATTAAAACATTAAAATTTTATTTTGGGAATTAAAGGAGCTAAACTAAGCTAGTTGTTGAGTATAAGCGTTTGTCCCAAAATTAGTGTCACTTTTATATAACTGCCGTATGTATAGGCCATTGGCCTATCCTATTTCTTCTTCATTACGTAGTAGAGTTGATGATGGCTGAGCATGGAGTTGGTGACCAACTCTTGAGCATCCATTGGCTTCTTCTTCATCCCTTTGTTGAAATTATTGGCCAAAGCCATTGTTGGTCAATAATTCCTCTATAAATAAAGCCAACTCCTTCTCGTTCTCGTTTGATGAATTCTCTGAGAATTTGGTTATGAGAGGTTGGTAGAATTAGGAGCAATTAGAGGATTGAAGAGCTATATTCAACAAAGTTAAGCTTCAAGAGGTAATAATTCTAGCATATATGTTCTTGATTCCTATGTTTTACAATACCTAAGAAATGACAAGAAAAAGTAGTTTTTGAGTCACAAAATTTATGCTTAAGGATTGTTATAATCCATGAATTGATGCTAAGTACTGTTAATATAGTTAAATGCAAAAACAACGGAAGTTAAACGAACCAAATTGGTTGAGAAACGAATTCGTAGTGAATGAATTTGCTAAACTTTTTGAAGCATGAAAATTAGTATGAACATGAGTTGTAAATTCATATTTGGGTTAGTTAATGTTTATGTTAGTTGATGGGTATTTGGTATGTTGTAGTTTTATGAGTTACAAACCCATAAAATTGAAAATGAACTAATTTGGACATGTATAACTCAAATTATGAAGGTTAGAATGAAGTTTGGCTTGATGGTTCATAGTAGGGACTGAAAAATTCGAGTTTGCGGTAACTAGGCCCGCCCCAGTGGGCTATTTTTTATATAAAACCCCCTTTACCAGAATGTGTGTTCTGCAATGACTAGTTTTATATGTTTTACTAAAATGGCCATAACGTTTTCATACGAACTCCGATTGAGGTGATTAAAGATGATCCAGAACGAGGACGAATAGACCTACAACTTTTGTGCTTTAAGGTTTTCAATTTGAGGTCGTTAAGAAGGGTTAAAACAGTCATCTTGGTGACTGTTATGTAACAGGAGGTGATCGGAGGGCGTCGAACGAGCACATACGCAAGTATAGTGCTCCCGACGATGGAATATGTTATTCTAAGTGATATAACATGAAAATGCATGATATTATACATGAAATATAAGATTAACTTACTTATAAGGAATTTTCTTAGCATGATTGAGTATGTTTTTAAAGAAACTTTAGATTTTAAAAACAAGTTTAGACGAACTTTGAGTCTTTTGAATTCTGATATTTGTAGCATATGTAAAGGGTTTAGTCATGCATATAAATAGGTATGACACATGGCCTTGAGTACCTTTGTATACTATGAGTTACCTGGATGGTTATTTTCCAAAGATATATAAAGATTCTGAAAACAAAGATTGACAAACTTGTGTACCTCTAATTCTGACCTTGATAACATATATATGAGGTCTAAGTACGCATGATGTAAGATTCAAAGTTGTATCATAGGTATGTTAGATTACTTTGATTTCAAAGGCAAGCTCATATATAATTTGTAAACAAAGTTTTATAAATGTGGAGTAGTTATATTTTGCCCTTGGACACGTACGTAGAAACATGTACAAACAAGTATGACGTGTGAGTTGAAGTTGCCTTGCATGATTAGTTTAGTATGACATTGACTTTGAGAATATAGTTTTGAAGTATTGAAACTAAGAGGGACAAACTTAAAGTAACTTGTGGACTTCAAGTTCTAAACATGATAACATATATACATGGCCTAGTTAGCTATGAAATGAGGTTAAAAGTTGTACCTAGTTGCTTTAACTTGGCCTAGAATGACTTTTAAAAGTGAACTTGAACGCCTTATGCCCCTAGACATGACAAATATGTTCATCATCTAGCTAAGCATGAATTGGACCTTTCAAGTGTGGTTTAAAATACATTTTTAAATAATGAACTATGCTATGTCTATGTGAAGCATACTAGTAGAGGCTTATTAGTACCAATATATGGTTTAAAATCTTATATCATCGAATCTTGTTAAAGAAAGTTGTTAAGCTTTATTGATTGAAATAAATTATTATGGAACTAAGTAGTTTGAATATGAACGACGTAGATCACGTATCTATAAACTTTAAATTTGTGTCGAACACATAGCGAGTCAAGTGTGTGATAAATGTATAAGACTATTGATGTCAAAAAAGGATGGTTAAGGTATTCTTATACATGCCTAGCTATTCTAAGAGTATGATGAGAAAGTGAAATAAAGGTTTTACAAACCTAGTTAGGAAACAATGTAACATTGTTCTTATATTAAAAGTGCATGAAATATGTTACTAATGGATGTGAATCCATGATTATATAACTATGTAGGAATACACGCAGTGCAGATAAGATTTACGCAGTTAAGTCGTAGTTGATAAACTACGAATCAGGCAAGTCGTTCAGTTCCTATTTGTTATATGAATTCGATAACTGTTAGTTGAGCTATATTATGCCATGAGAATATTGATGTATATATATATATATATATATATATATGAAATGTACATAAGATATATATGAAGTTTAAAATTTGATCTTGATGATATGCTTGTGAAGTAAATCTCTATGTATGTTATGTGAGAAGAAACATGCGTAGTAAATATTAATTAATTATGAATGCATGAACTGAATATGCTATTATATGATATGTGTTGCATGAAAACTATTAGGATTGCTGGGCTATCGAGCTCACCCTTGCAAATAACCACTTTTGCAGGTTAAGGATTCACGATAAAGTTACGTGCTACTTGATTGATAGAATTCAATAGTATCAAAGGAGATTGATTCGTTTATTTAAATATATACTCGTGAACCATGTTTAGGTTCTAGGAGATGTACATAACAGTAGTTTACAATGTGTAATACATGTAAAGTTGTATTATGTGATACATAGAGAAATTCGAATTGAGATGTAAATATTTATACAGTAATTGAATAGAATAAATCATAGCATAATTTGATTCAACAATTTGTAATTGATTCAAGTTATTAAATCAATAAAAGATTTTTCAAAGGATATTAAAAAAGTTTAAATTATTCTGCATATTTTTATAAAATCAAATATGATGTAAAACAAGAATGGTAAATGACCAAGATTTGAAACTTATAAAAGTATGGGGTCATTATATAGATCCTGGAAATTGAAAGAAATTATATTCTAAATTGTAATAAGCAAGGTTATGTTCATTAAGTTATGAATAAAAGATATAAATAGTTTGACGATAGTAGTATCGTGGCGGACCGGATCCGAGGTTCGAAGGGTGTCAGATTTAGGGGTGCCACAGGTTGGTATCAAAGTTGTAGGTTATAAACTTTAGGTAAATGTACCTTAGGCTATAACCTGAGAAAGAGAAAGATAAAGATTAAAATATATAAGTGAATATTTAAAGAAGAATCTTTAAGTATCCAAGAGAATGAGAATTTAGGAGTTTCCTAACTCCGGTAATAAAATGATAAGATGATGTCTATAAGATGAATATGGAAAAGATAGTAAGAATGAACTCGAGTGGAGTTTAGTTGATAATGGGAAAGAACCCTAAGGTAAACCGATGATCACGATGTGATCACATTGAGCTATGAAGCGATAATTAGTCTGTAATGACTAAGTGTGTATAGCTTGATGCTATAAGTGAATGTACTATGAAATGGTACGATATGAACTCGTGAGGAGTTGTATATGATGAGATACGAAGAATTCGTATCAAACAAAGAGCAAGTTAAGAGTGAGATAGAGTTAAGTGGGATTTTAATTAAGGACCCATATCAGCAGTTGAGTTGTATGATTCCTTGTTATGGGTGTAGACACTCGAAATTTTCTGTACTCCTATTACAAACATTGTAGGAGGGTAGATTCGTCTTTTGGAGATAGCCCTGAAAGACAGATTACATCCATTCTGGATACTACAGGAAGTTCATTTCCAACCAAGAACATAACCCGGGAACGTCATCTCAAAACCCGGAACACACACCGGGAATGTCATTTCCAATCTCGAAGTTAACCTCGAGATATGCAGATCAAAAGACCGGCAATAACACCGGAGAGGATAGTTCTCCAGCCAAATATAACACTCGCAACGCCGCCTAGTCCCATAGAACATCGAGGAGTAAGAACCCCATCCCTGGTGATAGCCCCAAGAGATGCCATTGCTATTCCGGCAGTAACCCCAGAAATGCTTATTTCAAACATATGCAATCAGCTTCAACCATCAACATCCTGTCAAGGCACACACACCTCAGACCCAGAGATAACAATGGGTAGACAGGAACATCCACAGATGACAGTGAGACATACAAACAAGAAGCAGTCCAATCTCAGATGTAACCCTGAGCAACGTCTGTTTTCCGCTTAAACAGGCGATAACCCCGATGAGGAATCACAACATCATCTTACCAAGTTAATAAGATGATATTGCGGCATACCAATAAGTAGTCCAATCTCAGCTGTAACCCTGAGCAACGTCTACTTTCAACTCAAACTGGTAATAACCCTAGCGAGGAGTTAAACGTCATCTTGTTCCTTCGACAAATGGCACGTCGTCTCAACACATCATACATACATCCAACAATGTCCCACAAGAACCGAGGAGTGATAATTTCGAGTGACTATTACGTGTGTCAATACTTTGGATAGAATTTGAAGCTTGAAGACCATGGGCATAGACCCCTCTTCCTGACTTCGTACAACCTCTACCTCGTTTGGATTCTCGGATTGAAGTTTTGCAAGTTCAAGTTGACATTACAGTGCACGACTGCATGTACTACGAGACGACGGGACTCGTGAGGCTCGAATCCACCACGACCAGCCGCAGGTACAATTGCGGCTGCCGTAGGTGTACCTGCGCCCATCCCATCCGTCTATATATACAAGGCTTGGGTCAAACATTTGAGAGTGAGGAGAGAAGGAAAAAGGCGAGGAAGCCCTGTCCATTTTACTCTACATACACATCTTTTGAGTGTTTCCTCTTCTTTAAGCACTAGTTAGCTCACATATAGCTATATTTTATC